>CP139501.1:183934164-184105315 GCA_021014915.2 Artemisia tridentata subsp. tridentata | reverse complement strand
TTGGCAGTTCAGATGAGACAAAAATGATGAGTATTTAGACACTCATCAACAAAACCAATATCCAATAACAAAGAAACTGAAATGACACCCCTAATAATAGAAGGTGCATAATGAAAATTATTCAAAACTAGTATTAAACCCAAAGATAAGACTAAATCAAATGTCCCTATGGCTTCAACAGCTGCACGTATGCCATTTCCTATGTACAAGTATCTTTCTCCATAGTCCAGCTTCCTTGCTCCTCTAAGTCCCTGTGATGTGTTACAAATATGAGTACCACATCCCATATCATATACCCAGGAATTATGCTTACGAGGAAAAGAAAATAATTCAATCATAAAAATACCTGAAGTGCTCGCGACATTCCCAGCTTTCTTATTTTTATTCTGATGCAACTCTTCTAGAAACAATGGACAATTCCTCTTCCAATGTCCTGGTGTGTTGCAGTGGTGACAAGCAGCCAAATCCTTCTTGGGATTCTCCTTCTTCTTAGGAGGATTTTGCTTCTTAGGCTTTTTTTGGTAGGTCTCAACTTGTTTACCCTTTCCAATGCCTTTACCCTTCCTGTTCGCTTGTTGCTGTTTGTTGGGCTTAGTAATCCTACCACCTTGTATTGCTAATACCGTGGGTGTAGGTGTAGGTGCCTTCTTTGACAATCATTTCTCAAAGTCAATGAGCATTGCATGTAACTCACTAATTGTCTTCCCCGTGCAATGCATATTGTAGTTGCGCACAAAATCACCAAACAAATCCTGGTTAAGGGATCGAATGATAAGGCCAACACATACATCTTGCACATAACTACAGCCGAGTCATTCCAATTGGTCCAGATAACTTTTCATTTCCAATACATGAACACTCACTGATTTACCAGCATCCTGCTTACAACTGTGCAGAGAATCTATCAATTCATATAACACTGCAGCAGGTGGTTTCTCAAACATACATTTGAGTTCATTGATCAAGTCCATGGGACCAAAGTGCTCAAATTGTTTTTGCAATTGAGTGTCCATCCCAGCTAACATAAGACAAGCCACATCATTGTGCTTCTCATACTCAATGTTATATTCTTCATGGTCTGTAGTTATTGCAGTACCAGCAGGAGCAGTAGGAAGAGACTTACTAAGATAATCAATTCTTTTGGCCATTCGCAGAACAATTCTCAAAGAACGATGCCAATCATTGAAATTTTTTGTACCAGTCAACTTTTCCCTATCAAGCATTTGCTTGAAAGCAGAACTCATATTGTTCATATTAGTGTTTTCGGGTAGAGCCATTTCTACAGAAAAAAAGTTCAAAAGTTAGTACTTTCGATAATAAAATCTTTCAAGAAAATTAAATACCCATGGTAAATAACATTTAACCCTTTAATTTTCACTAAAAACTAGGATCCAAATTGACATAGTTTCATCACATCAGTTGATCTGCTAGTAATGAAAGTATTCAATAAGGTACAAGTCGAAACTCAATTGCCAATATACAAATTTCAATTCCTAGAAATTATGGGATTTACATATTTTGCCAACCTCAGTTGCAATGTAAGCATGTTTTATCCCCATCTTATGCCTTGAGTGATCAGATCTCACTATCAACTCAATTAAGTTAACCAACTTAAGAAACTGCAAATTCATCCATGCTCGATCTCACGACAAATGGAGATTTACCCTTTGATTAACATCTAGCTAAGTCTCACAATAACATAAATAGTAATCTCAGGTGTTTCCGTTTCATTGGATGGCATATAACTTAAATTAAAGAGTAGTATTTTTTATGTGTGTTATCAAAAATATGTACAAAATGGCATGCATTCATCTTGTATCATATGTTTCAAATTAAAAACTTTTACTCATTAGTTTCTTTACTAAGCTTAAATCAACAAAGTTTTAATTGAGGCGTCGAGAAACTTACAACTTTGCCTTAAGATGCTTCGTACATATAATAGTTATACTTGGTAAGTCTAATTTGACGCACAAGCGAGTGGTAGAATGGAGTCTTTTTGAGACCCCAATTTAATGCGAAACTGTAACACCCCCAGAATCGGGTCCAGCGGAAGTATACATGTCGCTGGGGTGCTACTCAATTGGTATCATAACACAAGTACAAAGAACGGTTTTCACCACAATCATTTAGAATATTTTTGAGAAATCAAAAGTGTTATATTTACATTATTAAAAGTGGTGCGGAAATAGGCCCTTAAATAAGTTAAACGGTCCCATATGTTTATCAGAGTCTTCTTTGACCATGCCATGCCCTGCCAAAAGCCTCCAGTAGCGTGCTATTGCTTTATACCTGAAAATACATGCTAAAGTGTCAACACGAGGTTGGTGAGTTCATAGAGTTTAGTGTAAAATGTAAAGCGTTTGAAAGAAGATTTCCCAACAAAGGCATTGTAAATCCACCTAGTTTCAAGCCCCGCCCATACAAGACTTGCAACCTGTGTGTTTACAACCCACTGCTAAATAAGATCTGGTTTATGTAAACACGAGTAATATATGGACTACAAGATTAAAAATAACTTTGACAATGTCGTCATGACAATGTTGTCATATAATTAATTCTGACAATGCCGCCATGACAATGTCGCCATATAATCAAATCTGACAGTGTCGCCATGACAATGTCGCCATATAATCAATCCTGACAATGTCGTCATATAATTAAAATAATACGTAATTAACAGTCCATAACATAGGCAATTAATAATTCATCACGTGATACTTTAGAGTAACAAATTAAATATTTAGCCAATCAATAATGTTTGAAAGACAAATCACATTTCAAGTATAACATGCATGGAGTTTAATTGTAAAACGAACATGTATTCTCCCCCAAAACAGTTATAAAACAAGTAAAAGTAGGGGTCATGAACTCACCTGATACAATAGCTACGATGACAAAAATGGATACACTGAAATGAGGCACGATCTCTAACCGCAACCTAATATGAATGATAGGATCTAATGCAAGCAATGAAATGATGCTACACATGCAAATACGTATGTTATCGATAACACTCGTTAATTTTGAAAATAACGTTTATCGACGAAAAATACATTTTTGACGTCTCGTTATGTTATAAACTACTTTTCGTGTAAATATGTTGAAACAATACTCCATGATCCTTGTTTTGTGGTTTATCGGTGAATATTGTGTTTTCGTCGTAGTTTATTATTTTTCTTAACTTGTGAAAATATGCCCAAATGGCCTCGCAAAACTAGTCATGAAATATTGTCCGTTAAGTGTTAGTGAATAAACTCGACGTTTTTAGAAACCTTATAACCTTATCTTGAATTCATATCTTTGTCATTTTGATCATACGCGTCTCTATCAATGAGAAAAACGGCTCTCAATATAGTGTCTTGCCAAAACAGTTTTTCTATACTTAGAAATATTTTTGTGAAAAGCTGATGGAATTATATTGCAATCGTCGGGCTTCAAACGCGTGTATCTTGGTCGTTATAAGCTCGTTTTCTACGTTCTTTATACCCGCGGCTTCGTATTAACATGTACTAACATATTTTCAGTAATTCGGCTTGTCTAGATCACGTCTAACGCCACATTTTGTCCTTTGAATCTCGGCAAACAGCACGCATAATTTTTCAGAAATGGGTTTTTCGTTGTTAAACTTAGAAAAATCATATCTTTTTCGTCATAAGTCGGTTTTTGCTCATTCCAACGCCCACGGTTTCGTTTTTGAAAGTATTTTCTAAATATGTAAGCCAAAATAGTCCAAAAGTCACTGAGGTTTCCAGATTTCGTGATTAAGGACAGTAGCTTTTCTATTGTTGTTAAAAACTCATTTTTCTAGTTCAAGGCTTGTTCAAAACACTTCCAATCAACTCCACAACTAATCTAATCCTACCATACGCCTTCTTAGGGTGTCATGGATTCCTAGTCTTCACCAAAAATGGTGGATCTCTTAAAGATACTAATAAAAACCTTTAGATCTATTGTTAGAGAGTATTTTTGTGCAATGTGGTATATATAACATAAGTATATTGCATGATCTACTACTTGAACATCAAAATACGTATCAAAAGAGAGTATAAAAGAGTGATGAAATTAGTTAGTCACTTACTTGAAGTATAGATGAGATTTGGATGAAAAATGCTTAAGAACCTTGGGATTTTTATTTCAAAATCCTAACAAGGAACACTAAAGAGACTAGATTAACACTTGAACATGAAAAATATATGGATCTTGCTTGGTTCTTCCTCTTGGCCATGTATATGAGTGAGAGAATAAGATATATATATATATATATATATATATATATATATATATATATATATATATATATATATATATATATATATATATATATATATATATTTTTACTAATGTTATAATACTTGAATTTCTATATGTATAAAATGGATTGGATGAATTTTTAGACAAAGGTACAAACTCATAAATGAAGTAAGTAGATTTTGTAAGTCTTGGAAGTGATTGGAATGGTGTAGGGGCGGCAACACATGGGGGAAAATGATTATTCAAGATTTTGTATGACTTTTGGGTAGATATAAGTAGATATTTAGTGTTTTAGGTGATACCGGGTACCGAATTTGCTAGAAATGAAGTTTAACGGTACCAAATAAAATATGACGTCGTTGTAAAAATTATGAAATTACATTCCTGATAAGAATCGGGTGTTAAAATAGTCCTCGTGTTGAGATATCGTGATCCGACGTAGATATAAGCTTATACCGGAAAATATAGCAAAATGTCTCAAAACACCGGGTAAATTAGTAATATAATTTTTATATCATTATATTGAATATGAAAATATATTAGGATCATTATCGGGAGTATCGGGTATATTATTCGTAGTAAAGACTGAGTGGTAACGTTTATTAAATAATTAACCATACGTAAATTGAAATAATGCATATCCGTGTATGATCTAATATGCTGATGATGCTACTGATGATATGTAGACTACTCTAGTCTATATGACGGGTCCTTAACGATGTTTCATGAATTCGCAGCTAAACCCTAACGGTTACGCGAATTTTTAATACCCGTAAACCTAGTTTACGTACTGATGAATAGTGATTTCCCTCCGGAAATTAATAATGTTTCATGAATAGTAAAATTTTTGAAAGCTTCTTAAAATCACAAACTGACCTAAAAAATGATGAATAGTGAAATGTGAATAGAAACCCATGAATAGTAACCCACGAATAGTGAAATTTCGAAGCTTGAAAAAGGACTTGAAATTACGATTTGTTACAGTCTCCACCCGTTAAAGAAATTCAGTCCCTGAATTCAGTTCGTGTTGGACTCTGGGGTGGAGTCGGTGAAAAGATGTGGATATTTGAGTCGCATTGCGGTGATAAAAGATAAAACATCCATTAGATCGAAATTCGTAATAGTACATGAAGTTTATACGATAGAACTTAAAGTGAAGCGCAAAAGAAATACAGCACTAGAGAGTTTTGGTTTTCTTGTTCTTTAGCTCCGGGCAATCCTTTCTGAGGTGTCCTAAGTTTCCACATTTGAAGCAACTCCCTGGAATCCTCTGATTTGCGGGCTTCCTACAGTCCTTGGTCGGGTGATCACGTTTCTTGCACAACCCACAAGGTTCGCTGCAGTGACCAAAGTGATGGTGATTACATGTGTTGCAGTAGGGTAAATTCCCAGTATATCTTTTCTTGGTGCGTGGTCCTGCGGTATAGACTCTAACCACTTTTTGTCCCTTGTTTGGCTGTCGTACTTGATCGTTTCCTTGGTCGTCATCCATTTTCCTCTTGTTGTCGTTGTTTCTGTGGTTGTTGTTGTTGACAGTAGTTTCCTGGTTCACCACTTGAGCCATAAGCTTTTGAGACATTCTGATAGCTTCTGCGGTTTCTGCTCGAGAAGCGGCTTCAGCAGCCCGAGCAGCTACGGCCTTTCTTTCAGTTACTAGTGCTGCCTCTATACTATCGGCAACGAGCTTTCTGATCTCATCTGGTGTCATTGCTGAAGTAGATCTCCTTGGCGGCATAACTCTTCAAAACAAGAAAAGGAGAGTGAAACGTAAATAAGACGTTTCCTAAAAGTAGGTGTTCTAGAGTGGCTTGTCATAGAATGAAAGCCTGAAGTCGTTATGATTAGTTGGCGTGTTTCTAGGTGGTGGTTCACGAGATGATATAGGTGTGAATGTTCTTGCAACGATTGTGTACACACACATGAATTTTTGAAACCTTTAGAAATCGAGTAGGAATTCAATCCAGACATAATTTTATTATAACTATTCTCAGTATTGCAAAATTCTTCTCTGAGTTGGACATAGGTGGTCAGGCTATGTCCCACTGTCCCTGGTCGAATATAGATGACCAGTCTATATTCCACCGAGGTTCAATGAATTTTGAAATACTCAGCTCAGTTGTACTAATACTATCTCCTTTACATTTAAAGGACGTTTCAAAAGACTAGGGCGAGTGACCAAACTTGAGGTCGAATGGTGAAACTACGTAAGGAAAAGGCGTAACGCTGAGATGTGCATGACATGTAAGCCGACTTATATGGAAGACAATTATAGTAATCAATGAGAATAAGTTGGTATAATGGATTCAATAATAAGACACAAATCTCATCAAATATGTCAGCAACAAACCACAAATGAGGCATCAGCTTGGCTGGCAGGCACGTGGCGGTCATAGGGTTAAGTTTTCGTAAAAGTAGCTATAGTCTAGGTTTTAAATTTACCCAGTTCTCTATAGCCAAGGTTCTGATACCAATCTGTAACACCCCCAGAATCGGGTCCAGCGGAAGCATACATGTCGCTGGGGTGCTACTCAATTAGTATCACAACACAAGTACAAAGAACGGTTTTCACCACAATCATTTAGAATATTTTTGAGAAATCAAAAGTGTTATATTTACATTATTAAAAGTGGTGCGGAAATAGGCCCTTAAATAAGTTAAACGGTCCCATATGTTTATCAAAGTCTTCTATGACCATGCCATGCCCTGCCAAAAGCCTCCAGTAGCGTGCTATTGCTTTATACCTGAAAATACATGCTAAAGTATCAACACGAGGTTGGTGAGTTCATAGAGTTTAGTGTAAAATGTAAAGCGTTTGAATGAAGATTTCCTAGGAAAGGCATTGTAAAAACACCCAGTTCCAAGCCCCGCCCATACAAGACTTGCAACCTGTGTGTTTACAACCCATTGCTAAATAAGATCTGGTTTGTGTAAACAAGAGTAATATAAGGACTACAAGATTAAAAATAACTTTGACAATGTCGTCATGACAATGTTGTCATATAATTAATTCTAACAATGCCGCCATGACAATGTCGCCATATAATCAAATCTGACAGTGTCGCCATGAAAATGTCGCCATATAATCAAATCTGACAGTGTCGCCATGACAATGTCGCCATATAATCAATCCTGACTATGTCATCATATAACTAAAATAATACGTAATTAACAGTCCATAACATAGGCAATTAATAATTAATCACGTGATACTTTAGAGTAACAAATTAAATATTTAGCCAATCAATAATGTTTGAAAGACAAATCACATTTCAAGTATAACAAGCATGGAGTTTAATTGTAAAACGAACATGTATTCCCCCCCAAAACAGTTATAAAACAAGTAAAAGTAGGGGCCATGAACTCACCTGATACAATAGCTACGATGACAATGAGAAAAATGGCTCTCAATATAGTGTCTTGCAAAAACAGTTTTCCTATACTTAGAAATATTTTTGTGAAAAGCTGATGGAATTATATTGCTATCGTCGGGCTTCAAACGCGTGTATCATGGTCGTTATAAGCTCGTTTTCTACGTTCTTTATACCCGTGGCTTCATATTAACATGTACTAACATATTTTCAGTAAGGCGGCTCGTCTAGATCACGTCTAACGCCTCATTTTGTCCTTTGAATCTCGGCAAACAGCACACATAATTTTTCAGAAACGGGTTTTTCGTCGTTAAATTTAGAAAAATCATATCTTTTTCGTCGTAAGTCGGTTTTTGCTCATTCCAACGCCCACGGTTTTGTTTTTGAAAGTATTTTCTAAATATGTAAGCCAAAATAGTCCAAAAGTCACTGAGTTTTCCAGATTTCGTGATTAAGGACAGTAGCTTTTCTATTGTTGTTAAAAACTCATTTTTCTAGTTCAAGGCTTGTTCAAAACACTTCCAATCAACTCCACAACTAATCTATTCCTACCATACGCCTTCTTAGGGTGTCATGGATTCCTAGTCTTCACCAAAAATGGTGGATCTCTTAAAGATACTAATAAAAACCTTTAGATCTATTGTTAGAGAGTATTTTTGAGCAATGTGGTATATATAACATAAGTATATTGCATGATCTGCTACTTGAACATCAAAATATGTATCAAAAGAGAGTATAAAAGAGTGATGAAATTAGTTAGTCACTTACTTGAAGTATAGATGAGATTTGGAAGAAAAATGCTTAAGAACCTTGGGATTTTTATTTCAAAATCCTAACAAGGAACACTAAAGAGACTAGATTAACATTTGAACTTGAAAAATATATGGATCTTGCTTGGTTCTTCCTCTTGGCCGTGTATATGAGTGAGAGAGTAAGATATATATATATATATATATATATATATATATATATATATATATATATATATATATATATATATATATATATATATATATATATATATATATATATATATATATATATATATATATATTTTGACTAATGTTATAATACTTGAAGTTCTATGTATATAAAATGGATTGGATTAATTTTTAGACAAAAGGTACAAACTCATAAATGAAGTAAGTAGATTTTGTAAGTCTTGTAAGTGATTGGGATGGTGTAGGGGCGGCAACACATGGGGGGAAATGATTATTCAAGATTTTGTTTGACTTTTGGGTAGATATAAGTAGATATTTAGTGTTTTAGGTGATACTGGGTACCGAGTTTGCTAGAAATGAAGTTTAACGGTACCAAATAAAATATGACGTCGTTGTAAAAATTATGAAATTACATTCCTGATAAGAATCGGGTGTTAAAATAGTCGTCGTGTTGAGATATCGTGATCCGACGTAGTTATAAGCGTATACCGGAAAATATAGCAAAATGTCTCAAAACACCGAGTAAATTAGTAATATAATTTTTATATCATTATATTGAATATGAAAATATATTAGGATCATTGTCGGAAGTATCGGGTATATTATTCGTAGTAAAGACTGAGTGATAACGTTTATTAAATAATTAACCATACATAAATTGAAATAATGCATATCCGTGCATGATCTAATATGCTGATGATGCTACTGATGATATGTAGACTACTCTAGTCTATATGACGGGTCCTTAATGATGTTTCATGAATTGGCCCTAACGGTTACGCGAATTTTTAATACCCGTAAACCTAGTTTAGGTACTGATGAATAGTGACCATAAATAGTGCTTTTCCTCCGATAATGAATAGTGTTTCGTGTATAGTAAAATTTTTGAAAGCTTCACAAAATCACAAACTGACCTCAAAAACGATGAATAGTGAAATATGAATAGTAATCGATTAATAGTAACCCATGAATAGTAAATTTCCAAGATGAATAGTGAAATTTCAAAGCTTGAAAAATGACCTGAAGTTACGATTTGTTACAATCTCCACCCGTTAAAGGAATTCAGTCCCTGAATTCAATTCGTGTTGGACTCTAGGGTGGAGTCGGTGAAAAGATGTGGATATTTGAGTCGCATTGCGGTGATAAAAGATAAAACATCCATTAGATCGGAATTCGTAATAGTACATGAAGTTTATACGATAGAACTTAAAGTGAAGCGCAAAAGAAATACAGCACTAGAGAGTTTTGGTTTTCTTGTTCTTTAGCTCCGGGAAATCCTTTCTGAGTTGTCCTAAGTTTCCATATTTGAAGCAACTCCCTGGAATCCTCTTATTTGCGGGCTTCCTACAGTCCTTGGTCGGGTGACCACGTTTCTTGCACAACCCACAAGGTTCGCTGCAGTGACCTAAGTGATGGAGATTGCATGTGTTGCAGTAGGGTAAATTCCCAGTATATCTTTTCTTGGTGCGTGGTCCTGCGGTATAGACTCTAACCACATTTTGTCCCTTGTTTGGATGTCGTACTTGATCGTTTCCTTGGTCGTCAGCCATTTTCCTCTTGTTGTCGTTGTTGCTATGGTTGTTGTTGTTGACAGTAGTTTCCTGCTTCACCACTTGAGCCATAAGCTTTTGAGACATTCTGATAGCTTCTGCGGTTTCTGCCCGAGAAGCGGCTTCAGCAGCCCGAGCAACTACGGCCTTTTTTCAGTTACTAGTGCTGCCTCTATACTGTCGGCAACGAGCTTTCTGATCTCATCTGGTGTCATTGCTGAAGTAGATCTCCTTGGCGGCATAACTCTTCAAAACAAGAAAAGGAGAGTGAAACGTAAATAAGAAGTTTCCTAAAAGTAGGTGTTCTAGAGTGGCTTGTCATATAATGAAAGCTTGAAGTCGTTATGATTAGTTGGCGTGCTTCTAGGCGGTGGTTCACGAGATGGTGTAGGTGTGAATGTTCTTGCAATGATTGTGTACACACACATGAATTTTTGAAACCTTTAGAAATCGAGTAGGAATTCAATCCAGACATAATTTTATTATAACTATTCTCAGTATTGCAAAATTCTTCTCTGAGTTGGACATAGGTGGTCAGGCTATGTCCCACTGTCCCTGGTCGAATATAGATGACCAGTCTATATTCCACCGAGGTTCAATGAATTTTGAAATACTCAGCTCAGTTATACTAATACTATGTCCTTTACCTTTAAAGGACGTTTCAAAAGACTAGGGCAAGTGACCAAACTCGAGGTCGAATGGTGAAACTAAGTAAGGAAAAGGCGTAACGCTGAGATGTGCATGACATGTAAGCCGACTTATATGGGAGACAATTATAGTAATCAATGAGAATAAGTGGGTATAATGGATTCAATAATAAGACACAAATCTCATCAAATATGTCAGCAACAAACCACAAATGAGGCATCAGCTTGGCAGGCAGGCACGTGGCAGTCATAGGGTTAAGTTTTCGTAAAAGTAGCTATAGTCTAGGTTTTAAAATTACCCAGTTCTCTATAGCCAAGGCTCTGATACCAATCTGTAACACCCCCAGAATTGGGCCCAGCGGAAGCATACATGTCGCTGGGGTGCTACTCAATTGGTATCACAACACAAGTACAAAGAACGGTTTTCACCACAATCATTTAGAATATTTTTGAGAAATCAAAAGTGTTATATTTACATTATTAAAAGTGGTGCGGAAAGAGGCCCTTAAATAAGTTAAACGGTTCCGTATGTTTATCAAAGTCTTCTTTAACCATGCCATGCCCTGTCAAAAGCCTCCAGTAGCGTGCTATTTCTTTATACCTGAAAATACATGCTAAAGTGTCAACACGAGGTTGGTGAGTTCATAGATGTTAGTGTAAACATGTTAAAGCGTTTTGAATGAAGATTTTCCCAGAAAGGCATTGTAAATCCACACAGATTCCAAAGCCCCGCCCATACAAGACTTGCAACACTGTCGTGTTTTAAATCCACTGCTAAATAAGTCTGGTTTATGTAACAAGAGTAAATATTATGACACAAGATTAAAATAACTTTGACAATGTCGCCATGACAATGTTGTCATATATTAATTCTAACAATGCGCCATGACAATGTCGCCATATAATCCAATATACAGTGTCGCCATATAATCAATCTGACAGTGTCGCCATGACATGTCCCATATAATCAATCCTACAATGTCGTCATATAATTAAAATAATACGTAATTAACAGTCCATAACATAGCAATTAATAATTAATCAGTGATATTTTAGAGTAACAAATTAATATTTAGCCAATCAATAATGTTGAAAGACAAATCACATTTCAAGTATAACAAGCATGGAGTTTAATTTTAAATAACGAATTTATCCCCAAAAACATTTATAAAACAAGTAAGTAGGGCCATGAACTCACCTGATACAATAGCTACGATGACAAAATGGATACACTTAATGAGCACGATCTCTAACCGCAACTAATATGAATGATAGGATCTAATGCAAGCAATGAAATGATGCTACACATGCAAATACGTATGTTATCGATACGCTCGTTAATTTTGAAAATAAGTTTATCGACGAAAATACATTTTTGACGTCTCGTTATGTTATAAACTACTTTTCGTGTAAATATGTTGAAACAATACTCCATGATCCTTGTTTTGTGGTTTATCGGTGAATATTGTGTTTTCGTCGTAGTTTATTATTTTTCTTAACTTGTGAAAATATGCCCAAATGGCCTCGCAAAACTAGTCATGAAATATTGTCCGTTAAGTGTTAGTGAATAAACTCGACGTTTTTAGAAACCTTATAACCTTATCTTGAATTCATATCTTTGTCATTTTGATCATACGCGTCTCTATCAATGAGAAAAATGGCTATCAATATAGTGTCTTGCGAAAACAGTTTTTCTATACTTAGAAATACTTTTGTGAAAAGCTGATGGAATTATATTGAAATCGTCGGGCTTCAAACGCGTGTATCTTGGTCGTTATAAGCTCGTTTTCTACGTTCTTTATACCCGCGGCTTCGTATTAACATGTACTAACATATTTTCAGTAAGTCGGCTCGTCTAGATCACGTCTAACGCCTTGTTTTGTCCTTTGAATCTCGGCAAACAGCACGCATAATTTTTCATAAATGGGTTTTTCGTCGTTAAACTTAGAAAAATCATATCTTTTTCGTCGTAAGTCGGTTTTTGCTCATTCCAACGCCCACGGTTTCGTTTTTGAAAGTATTTTCTAAATATGTATGCCAAAATAGTCCAAAAGTCACTGAGTTTTCCAGATTTCGAGATTAAGGACAATAGCTTTTCTATTGTTGTTAAAAACTCATTTTTCTAGTTCAAGGCTTGTTTAAAACACTTTCAATCAACTCCACAACTAATCTAATCCGACCATACGCCTTCTTAGGGTGTCATGGATTCCTAGTCTTCACCAAAAATGGTGGATCTCTTAAAGATGCTAATAAAAACCTTTAGATCTATTGTTAGAGAGTATTTTTGTACAGTGTGGTATATATAACATAAGTATATTGCATGATCTACTACTTGAACATCAAAATATGTATCAAAAGAGAGTATAAAAGAGTGATGAAATTAGTTAGTCACTTACTTGAAGTATAGATGAGATTTGGATGAAAAATGCTTAAGAACATTGGGATTTTTATTTCAAAATCCTAACAAGGAACACTAAAGAGACTAGATTAACACTTGAACTTGAAAAATCTATGGATCTTGCTTGGTTCTTCCTCTTGGCCGTGTATATGAGTGAGAGAGTAAGATATATATATATATATATATATATATATATATATATATATATATATATATATATATATATATATATATATATATATATATATATATATATATATATATATATATATTGACTAATGTTATAATACTTGAAGTTCTATGTATATAAAATGGATTGGATGAATTTTTGGACAAAGGTACAAACTCATAAATGAAGTAAGTAGATTTTGTAAGTCTTGTAAGTGATTGGGATGGTGTAGGGGCGGCAACACATGGGGGGAAATGATTATGCAAGATTTGTATGACTTTTGGGTAGATATAAGTAGATATTTAGTGTTTTAGGTGATACCGGGTACCGAGTTTGCTAGAAAATGAAAGTTTAACGGTACAAATAAAATATACGTCTTTGTAAAAATTATGAAATTAACATTCCTGATAAGAATCGGGTGTTAAAATAGTCGTCGTGTTGAGATATCGTGATCCGACGTAGTTATAAGCGTATACCGGAAAATATAGCAAAAGGTCTCAAAACACCGGGTAAATTAGTAAATATATTTTTATATCATTATATTGAATATGAAAATATATTAGGATCATTGTCGGGAGTATCGGGTATATTATTCGTAGTAAAGACTGAGTGGTAACGTTTATTAAATAATTAACCATACGTAAATTGAAATAATGCATATTCGTGCATGATCTAATATGTTGATGATGCTACTGATGATATGTAGACTACTCTAGTCTATATGACGGGTCCTTAATGATGTTTCATGAATTCGCAGCTAAACCCTAACGGTTACGCGAATTTTTAATATCCGTAAACCTAGTTTACGTACTGATGATTAGTGATCATGAATAGTGATTTCCCTCCGGGAATGAATAGTATTTCGTGAGCAGTAAAATTTTTGAAAGCTTCTCAAAATCACAAACTGACCTAAAAATGATGAATAGTGAAATATGAATAGTAATCGATGAATAATAACCCATGAATAGTAAATTTCCAAGATGAATAGTGAAATTTTGAAGCTTGAAAAAGGACCTGAAATTAAGATTTGTTACAGAAACCAACCTTAAACCCACCTTATAGTTTGTCAAATTAGGTCCGCCGTTTGACCATTTGGTACAGTTGCATCAATCAATTAAAAGTTTAAGATTTTAAAGCTTAAAATCATATTACACCATTATTAAGTCCAGTTTATTTTCTATTCTAAAAATTACCCTTTTGCTTACAATCATGTCACAAACATATATAAACAAATACGCAATTAATAAAAATAAACGACTTAAATAATGTACATGCTAAATAAATCAATTAACATGTATATATTGATCTAAGACTCTCATTGGTTTTCGAGCTAGGTACCAATGGACCACATACACCAATAATTGGTTGCGTAAGTCCTACGATAAATATATACAATAACACACATAATTGATTTAATATAACGATTCATATGGGGTCTTCCCCAATTTTACGTCTTCCCTAATTACATAATTAATTAATTTTTAGTAATTAAACATGTCATATAATTTTATTACTAAAACCCTAATTAATTAATTCCAATCGCATAATAATAGCATGTAATCCAAAACACGTAACAATTACATCAACTCCAATATAATCCATGACAAAACATGCATGTTTTCATCATGGATTCTCACATAGCACTTATTATTAACAATAATCAAGTCATAAGGATCGCATATCAATTAATGACATATAACAAATATTCATTAATAATCACATAAAAAATTACATGCATCCTAGGGTTTCTACAAGTTTTACAAAACTAAAACCTAATTATATAAAAAAATATAGGTAATCAACCCATATTATAAACATTAGGGTTTACAAATTTTTAAAATCCTAGAAAACCATAAACATGTAATAATCACTAAAGATCCAATTTTATGTGTTTCGGTAATTAATTACACAGTATTAACGGCTTATGATGCCACTGTTGGAATTTTTATATCATAACAATTATACATAAACATGTAAACATCATCAAAGCATGCAGCGGAAGTAAAGATCAAATACTTGTAATATAATTAACCGAATTAAAAGAATATGCGTACCTTAATGATTTCTAGCGAAACAAGAAATCAATCAACCAAGAACCAATTAAACCCTAAATTAGGGTTTAGTAAAATTCGACTACACCAAAGTCGAATAGGGAAAAGATCACAAACAAAAGTATATTTGTTCTTCGTTCTTGTACATACGTATTATAAGCGTTTCAATGAGAAAAGCTAGGTTCTTGAATCACAAACAAACCAAACACTTTGATTTGAGCTAATGAAAATCTACCCTAAGGGTTTAGGGGGTAGTTCGATCGGCAATAGCTCAAAGGGAGGAGATGAGAAGAGAAGTTAGGGTTATTGAGATTTAAGATTAGATTAGAATGAATACAAAGGGTCTTGTATTTATACTAATGCAATATTGGAGTCCAAATTAGGGTAGGACTCCCCCTTCCCCTTTGATCGTCCGATTTTGGGAATCCCCAAGGGATTCTAGATCCTTCTTTGCTTGTTTCCATGTATTCGTCTCCCTTTAACATTTAACGACCGTTAATCAATTCCCGTTAAGTACTAACGTTCGTTAAGTGTTTATTTGTGAATTTAATAATTAAACATAACTTATTATATTAATTATTAAAATATTGAAACTTATACGTAAAGTGTGCAATCTCGAAGTCTCGTGTTCGAATCCGGTCATACATATATTAATTTATATCCACAAAACTAACAGCAAGGATGGTGGAAAGAATAGATGAGATAACGAAGTCAGAATCAATTAAAGAATATTTTAAAGCTGAAATATGGATAGAGATCACCTTCCAGACCATACGTCGCTTCTCAAAGAATAAGGAGATTGAGAATCATGTTTAAACGGATCTACATTTAGCTAAGCCACGTATGGCCTGGGAGAATAGTTGAAGAACTCTTCATTCTAAATCCATATCACGTTTGGAAGTTTTGTGGTTTGAGGAATTCATTTTCTTATGATCCTAATCCGAACTCATTCAACGACTCTTCAAATTTTTCCAACTACCCATCACATTCATACGAGCAAGAATCATATTATCCAAATTTCAATGATGCATCGTATCAAAATACACCAAACTTTTCTTGTGAGTATTGTGGAGGCCCACACTTCAGTTCCCATTGTCAAACAAGGAATCCAATTCCTTGTTACAATAATGACTATTCGTGTCAAAACCAACCTCCACCGTACCAAATGTTTCAAGCAACACCTCAACAAACTGAACGAGATTTTGTTCTAAAGACTCTAGAGTCATTAAAAGAAATGAATGAGGAGTTGGCTAATATACCGTTTCATAATGCACCAAGTTCTTCTTGTGCATATTGTGGGGGTCCTCATGATGATAATCAATGTCAACCTTCCGGTTTTGACACATCCACACCCCCACAATTTCCACTCATTCCATATTCACGTGGGGAAGCTATGGCAGAATCATTTGCCATAGACAATCCTCATGGAAAAAGCATGGAAGAATTACTGGCTGAGCAACGAGCAGCTAAAACAAGGGCCAATTTCCGCAATGCTGCTCTTATCGATGACGATGATGACAGTGATGATGAAGATATCGTTGATATTCTTCAAAAAGATTCATCAAGTTCATCAGTTGAAATTCCTTTCGTTGAAATACAGGGAGAAAAGTCTATGATGGAATTACTAGCAAAAGAACAAATGGAATTTGTAAAATCCATGTATGCTAGTCCTTCTCAACCCCCTCAGTCAACTGTTATCACACCCAAGGTTCACACTAACTCTCTAAACATGGGGGATGAGCATCTTAACACTATTCCTGAAAAGGAATCGGACGAATTCATAAAGTCTAGTGTTGAGAACCTTGTCCCAATCCCAAGTGAGTCACAGGGAATTCTTGATCATATGTGTGATATCCCTCCTCCTCTTGATTTTTCAAAAGATCATATTGAGATGTTCTCCGATTCCACTAATGACGATTCTTTATCATGTGGAGACATCATTTATATGGAGGAATTTCCTTCTGAGCCAGTCAGCTTAGAAGAAGAGAATGATGAAGAAATTGACACTGAAATCAAAGATGAAGCTCTTCGAGCAACATTATTGAATGTCAGTCTTCTCATTTCTAAAATCGAGGCTTTCAAAGAAAAACCCATTTCATCTCCTATCCCGATAAAGGATAGTGACATTTTTTCCGATGATTCTATTCCGGAAATGGAAGCCTTCTGTTTTGGTCAGATGGGAGAGAAAATTAGTGGCAATACCACTTCTCATTCTCATAATTCTCTCCCCGATTATGAATCATTTACATTTGAGGAGTTCGCTGATGAACTCACTCACATCAAATCCGAATATGATTCATTCACCTTTGAGGAGTTCTCCAGTGAACTCACTCATATCATATCTCCGCTGGAGTATGATAACTTCCACTTTGATCTTGACAAAGATGTTTTGTGTGCCCCTGAGGGAAATGTTCTCAACACTGAGAATTTGATTAATATCAAAATTCCATCCCTCCCACCCAGAATATGTCTTGATCAAATGAGCTTAAATGAAGAGATTCATGATCCAGAAATCATGAATTCTCCTTCTAATGATGATAAGTTAGTCATGATTTTTATCATGACTTTCTTTCTTTTCTTCACCTACACGGTGACTTCTCCTGTTCTTCACTCCTTCGGGAATGAAGACACTATCTTTGATCCCGGCATTTTCATTTATCATTTGTGAGCCAGGTCTGTGTATATCTCATCGGAGTGGAACTTTCATGAAATTCAATGTTTTTCCAAACACATTGAATGAAAGTCCGATGGAGATGGTTTCTTCCACTTGCTTCCCCAAGAACCAATGAATGCGGGGTCGAGTCAAGCTAGTGACTCGGTGAACAAAAACATTAGCACAACATGGGTTTTCACCCATGTCTCTGACTTCTTTCTCTTTTCTAACACCCAAGTGTGGGGGAGATGCCCCACATATTGTATATATGTACATTTCAAGTTTAAAAAAAAAAAAAAAAAAAAAAAAAAAAAAAAAAAAAAAAAAAAAAATACTGTATATAAAATAATGGCTATTAGTATTACCTTTTTACGTTCTAAGTGTTGGTTTAACAACCGGTACTTTGAATATTGAGGGCAATATTCAGTTCTAAGTGTGGGGGGGGGGGGAATTCTAGCGAATTTGATCATATGTACCATCTAGTACCCCCATTTTGGCCAAAATTTTAAAAATTTTTCTCACTTAGAACGCAATAAATGGTTATCAGTCCGCCATGTCTAACCCACATAAGGATTGGCTAATCCAGGAGCAAACGGCTCTTGGTAAAGATATATCAAATCCGTTTATGGCTTACAATTTGCCAAAAATTGTATGGTTTTCGACTCACCATATCTTTATAAGTGAAGAGTTGGCTAGCCCGCAAGGTTATGGCTTGTGGTAAAGGCATTGGAAAACCATAATTGGTAATCAGCTCACCAAAGATAATAACTGTATTTTATCTAAGAGTTGGCTAGTCCAGAAGCAAACGGATTTTGGTAAAGACAAATCAAATCCGTTGACAGCTGATGATTTGCTCAAAATCATTTGGTTATCATTGTACCAAAGTATCACATACTAAAACATTGGCTACTCCAGAAGTAATGGCTTTTGGTAAAGAGACAAAAAATCCATTAAATTTTCAAAAAGGATTGCTAGGGACTAGCAATAGTTTAGTGTGGGGGATTGATGAGTGTGTAAATACTCATCATTTCTGTCACATTTAGACTACAAAAACATTTAAAAACATGCAGATATGCTTCAAAATACAGAAAATATCATTTGATTGTGTTTTAATGTGTTTCATGTGCAAAAGGATTAAAAACAGTTGAAAAATGAACATAGTTTTCATAATTGTCAATTTCAGTCCTTTAACTTTCAGAAATTGGCAAAAATAGTCCCTGGTGTTAAAAATGTGGAAAATATCATTCAAGGTCCCTAAACTATTTAACTTTTACAATATTGGTCCTTGGATGAAAGTTTTAAAGAAATGGCAGTTTTGGTCCTTCAAGTTTTAAAAATGGCAAGTTTAGTCCCTGAACTTTCAGAAAGTGGCAAATTAGGTCCCTGAAGTTTAAACAATTCAAAATTCCATTTTTCTAAATCCCTTAACCCATTTCTATTCCCAAAAATCCAAAAATAACCCAAGTTTGACCACAGAAAGTCAAAGCCAGTTTTATTAAATAAAGGTCAAACATGTACAGTAAATCAAAAAGTCAAACAAGCTTATAAACCGCCATTCTTCTTCCACCTCACCTTCCAGCTGCTACCTCTTTCCACCTCACCCAGCTCCATACCCACTTCACAGCTCCTTTCCCCCTCACATCCACAAACACCCAAAATTCCTTAATTGCTTAAAACCTGCTAAATCAACCACCAAGACTTCTTGACGCCAAATTTACAAATGTACGATTGGGATGAATTGGACCTATCCAAGTGCTGGGATTCACTCTGAGGAACCCAAGGAAGATATTTGAAGGGTATAAGAGCTCCACAACACAGAGAAGACCAGTAGTAGATTTTAGAGTAGTTTAGTAGTTTAATTAAATGTCGACTAGATAGTTTAATGTAAATTCCTTCTGAGTTTTGTAATTTTCAAGTTGTTTAAGTAATTTAAATTGTAACTCAGCTGTTTAATTTAAGTAATTCCAAGTTTTTCAGTTAAACTGAATTTCCCGCCATTTTTGTTCATCACTGCTTTTAAACAATTAAAGCTATATAAGGTGTTATATAAGCTCTTTTGAGCTTATTAGAGATAATTCAAAAGTATTAAGAAGTTCCTGGGTTCTAAAGCTAATCAGGAAGGGTTTTCTAAGATGGTCAACTGAGTAGCCAATAAGCTATTCTTGGTGAAAAAGCTAATCAGGAAGGCTTTTCTGGTTTCTAGCTTGTTGTTAACAAGCTAGGGGTGGTTTCTGATCTAGTTCCATTGCTCTATCATCATTTTCAGTTGTAAGCCTATTTCTAGTTTTATTTAATTTTCTAAGTTTACTGTTGAATAGCTTATTTCTGTTTTGAAAGTAGCTTAATATAGTTAAAATAAGTCATCTAATCAGTAATAACTAGAAATTATAAGATAAATTAGGTTGTGCTAGTTCAAATTCCAAAACAGACCCAATAAGGGGTGTTTGGCACAGCAGGTCAAACTGGTCAAGACTAGCTTTTACTGTACATTTACCCTTAGACCAACTTTGTACAAGCTTATTATAGACCATATAAGGTGTTTTCAAGTTCAAAATAGCAAATTAGATAGATAACCTAGATTTCTAAGGGCTGTGGTCATTTCAGCCCTCAATTAGCTCAAATAAGCCAATTATAAGCACAAGCTGATTTGGTACTTTTTCTTTTCATTTCTGTGTCCCTTAGGGTCATATAAGTGTGTTCTATTTAGGCTGGTTAAGTCTCCTTAAGTCTGCATAGGTCTGCACTCAAGTCTGCACAAACAGACTGCATAAATTTAGATTTTGTGGTTTTTATAGGACCTTTGTAGAATTTTAATTAGATCATTAAAAGCCCCCAAAAGCTGAAACTCTGGATAATTAAGCTCACCCAGCTTATCTTTCATATAGTATTTTTATTTTATTTTTTAGAATTTTTTAAGCCATCAAAATCAGGCCTGCAAAACAGGCAATTTTGCCCTGCACAAGCTTATCAGCAGACTTGATTTTGGACTTAGCTTATTGAGAGCTTTACAGCTCTTAGCTTGAGCTTTTCTTGAAATCCTTAGCTTATTTAAAATCACCTTAGTCCCTTTAAACTTTTTCCAATAGCTTTTAGCTTAATCTCTAGCTTATAGCTTGATTTGAAAAATCTAAGTTCTATATAACCTTATATAAGCAAACTGTTTTGATAAGCAGCTTGTTTCCAGCTTATTTTTAAGTTCTAAACCTTTTGTCTTTATTAAAGTTTGTTAATTATCAGTATTAAATAGTTTTGTAAAAGAAAAACCAAGAAAAATCAAAATATAAAAAAGTGATAGCTTCTATTTAAGCCATTTGGCTTATTTTTCTGCTTTTTCATTAAGCACTTTTTATTTTTATATTTTTCTTAGGTTCCTGTACTTATTTAATATTTATAGAAAAAGTTTCAGATTTTTCTTTGTTTATTTAGTATTTATTATAATTTAAAATAGTTTAAATAATTATTAAATAATAATTAATTAATAATAAATAGATAAAAAGTGTAATAAATATATTTTTAGTTTTAAAATAAGTTTTATAATATTTTATATTTTTCTAAAGTCATAATTTCACTTTTCTAGCTTTATTTCATATTTTCTTATATTTTAGGGTAATATTAAATAGTTAAAAATAGTTTTTAATTAATAATAATTAAATAAATAGTCATAAAAATAATTTTAATTTTCCAATAATTTTCTTTTATTATTAGGATTCTAAAAATATAATTTTCACATCCGTGGGATTTATATTGGTCAGAATTCACGTTTTATTTTGTACGTTTACGTAAATTTAAATTAAACGTACGCGTTTTTAAATTTTAGACGTTTCTAAGTATTTTGCTTTCACGTACTTGTTCATATAGCTTATTTAAGCTATTTTCTTTTATTCCTTAGTGTAAATCACTTAAAACCCTTTTCTGTTCAATTATCACCCGATCACAAATCCGTTCTATTACAGATTTCACACCTCGTTGGGACTTAACGACCCGGGGATTCACTAAACTCCTTTGGTAAATTGTATCATGCCCTAGATTGTTTGATTCTTGTTGAACATTTACTTGGTCAATATTAGCAGACGTTTTAGCACCGATCAACTCGCCTAGCGGAACTTTACTTCAACAAATTGGCGCCATCCGTGGGACCCGTTGTTCACTCTACTAACAGCTGAGAATGACGGGTTTCATCTCCGTTTCGGTTCTTACATTTTAGATCTGGGTTGATGGGGTTGTGTAGATCCGGTCTCAGATCCGCTATATGTGGGTCTCTGTTCCTCGGTCCCAAATGGGTTTGAATCAGCCGGATTGTTCGCCCGGTGTAAACGTCCGGTAAGGACGATAAGTATAAATGGGATGTAGCGACTAAGGGTCGATCGGTTGTGTTATGTTTATTCGGTTATACTGCCGTTGTTGATCCCAACTAAAAGTGCCGTTGCAACTTCAATCTTGCCTTCAAGACGGGTAAGCTTATGATCCTCTTTCACCACCTATTGAGCTTGGTGATTCACATTATTTAAACTCTTTAAAGTAAGTTTCATCTTCTGTCATGTTTCTTGATTTGGTTTGAAGGGTTTTGACTTTTAGTCAAAGTCAGACTATTGATTAAGCTTAGACTTCACATACACGGTTCTTGTTGTCGGGGTATATCTAGGATTAACGGATTTATTTAAAGTGTTGTTTTGAGAAATATGGTGGACATTGATTCGGGAATACCTACTGACGTGGGTCAGGATTATTTTCGTTTAAGAATTGAGGATAGTGAGTCTTTGGAAAGGTTTAAAATTACAAGTGTGAATGGCTTAAAGATGCCGGCTTTTTCGGGGTATTTTTCGAGTCTTAGGACATTTGATGACAAGGTTTCGCTTTATGAATAGGGTGGTGACCTGATAACGAATCCGCTCCTTTGTTGATCCGGTCTTGAAAGGTTTGTCTCTTTTTAGGGATTTAAATGATTGCAGTGGGAAAACTTATATTAATATTTGCGAGGAGGCACTAAAAAAGCTTGGAGTTGGAGTCATCAATTGATAATATTGATGGTTGTGATGATATGGTGATAGTCGATGCACCTCGTTTAGAATACTTTAGGCTTAAAAGATGGGTCTCACTTCCCGTCCGAAACGAACTTTCGGCTGTGAACGTGCGATTGTGAACATTTGGTTGTGGATGTTTGGTTATGCATGATCGGTTGTGGACGTTCGGTTTGGACGATCGGGTTGGACGTTCGTTCTGAATGCCCGCTATGCGCTGCTGATTCGTTATATTTTTAGTTTTGTTTCCAAAGGAAAAGGCAACGTATGCGTTTTCCCCGGGTCGTGTCCCAACGAAGGTCGAATATCGAGTTGTTGTAAACGTTGACGAATACGTGTAGTGAATGTGTGTGAAAAAGAGTGATTGATTTGTGATTTTATACTACGAACAATAAAATAATAAAAGTAAACAACTAATTAAGCTAATGAAACAATTAAACTAAGCATACGAACTTAAAAACGAAAATTTGAATTTAAAAACGTTATGCGACGAATTATAAAACGTAAATAAAAATGATTTTGTGAAATTTAAAACCTAAAAATATAAAAACAATTTTCCTATATTAAATCTGATAAAAGAAAATTTTTGGAAAAAGAAAAATATTTTTTTTTGACTTTTTAATAATTTTTTATGAATTAAAAACTAATTAAAACTATTTAAATGATTTAAAAATAGTAAAACAAGTTGGAAAAATCTGGAAATTTTTGAGGAATTTTAATTTTAAATAAGAAATTTAAGAAAAATGATTTCAGAAACTGATTATGTCTAAATAAGCTAAAACAGATAATAAGCTATTGCAAAATAAGCTAGAAATAAGCTAGAATAAGCCAAAAATTACAAAAAGCTCAGGAAGACTGAGAAGAACTAATTTAAGTCTAAGGGAACTCAGAAAACATCAATAAGCCCAATGGATAATCCAAAAAGCTGCTGAACAGCTTATTCAAACCACAGAAACAAACAGCCTCTGACCCTACTTTTCAGCCCTGAATAAGCCTTCAAATAAGCTGATTTTGCAGATCCCAGATGATAAGCTTAAAGCTTACATGAAACTCTACCTAAAAACCTAATATGCCCAATTTTAGAACTGATTTGCTTATCTAAAAAGTCCTTAAATCAGGTGGGGTTGGGACTGATTTCAATGCAGCAGACAGGCAGGGTGAATGGCAGATTTGCAGACCTGAAATTAAGCACCTAATAAGCAGTTAACCTGGATCCCAGATGTAGTACTAATAGCTTGCTATACTAACTCACTACAAACCAAATTCCAAGGCAAAAGCTTAATTAAATGAGCTACAAAATAGCTTATATGAGCAGACCAAAAGCTGAAGTTTGCTCTAAATAGGTCAGATCAGCAGACTAGATTCTTTTGGCGCAAAACTTGTGAAACTTAAACCAACTCTTGAATACTCCTTATAACAACATTCTAACCACAATAAAAAAACATTTAATCAGCAATGATCTAAGCTAGAATAATTAGAACTTATTATGGCAGATTCTTGCACTAATGATCCAAAAGTTCTCAACTCTCTACAAAATCATTCAAATCCAATTTTAACAGCCACAAGAACCTCAACTATAATCAACCAGACTCAAAACAATTGCCAATGAACAGTGCTATGATCTTGCTTCAAAAACAGTCCCTATTATGGCTATTATACCAACTGATGTTCACTAATCCAACTAACAACAACTGAAATCAACTTAACTACCACTAATCTAAAATTACCTAGTCAATTTAACTACTAACAAGCAAAGAACAACAAGCTATGATCATAGAAACTACAAGAACACTAATGAATGCAGAAAATGAGCAAAAATATGAAATATGGAACTTACAAATCACTTCTCCCTCAGCAAGAACAGAGGGAGTTCACTAAGCTTGCCTGTCTTTTGACAGGCCAATTGGACTCCTTATTGGCTGCCTTTACTCCTCAAATAAGCTGGCTTATTAAAATAAGCTGAGTTTGACTTTGGTTGACTTTGAGACTAAACTGATTAAGTACCAAACTAAAATCTCACAAAAGCTATGTTAAGCTTAAATGAAACTTGAGAAATAGAAACTAAGCTTATTGAAGCTTATAAAAAATATATATATATATATATATATATATATATATATATATATATATATATATATATATATATATATATATATATATATATATATATATTTTACTTTTGGAATAACTTGAACACTTAATCAAAAGGTAACTTCTGAAATACTAATCTGATAAACTAAAAGTGAAAGAGAGTAAAGCAATTAAGCTAATAGTAAATTCAAAATAAGCTAACAAATGATGATGTGAACAAAGTAAGATTAAATTTCATTAATAACTTCTGAAAAAAAATTACAAAGTAAAAGTAAAAGTACAATTTGAAAACCAAATTAGCAGAGTAACACTACTATCTAACTAACTTTTCACACTAGAAATCTACCCTCTATTTATAGGCATGAAGAGAACCTTCTAGGGTTTCCAAGCTGGCGATCCGCGTGAACCTTGAGCCTTCCATCACCCTTAGATCAATCCTTGAGCACCAATCCTCTAATCCAAGCCGTATGATCAACTTTGTGACGCGTCTTGTCCAATCAACAGCTGCCACGTGCCCATTTCTGTGCTTTCTCTGACATCTGACACACTATGATTAGACGTTTCTACCCTTAATTGTGGTAAATTCGTGGTACGGTCAATCTAGGGTTCTTGTGGTAATTTGGGGAAGAACTGGGTAAAAGGCGGGGTGTGGGTTGTGTGTTTTATTTTATTTTTGTTTGACCGAAGATGTTTATCTTTTGACCGGGGTATATGGGTTTGTTTGACCCGGGTTTGTTAAGGGTTGGGTGGATACGGGTAAGTTTATTAGTGGGTCAGGTTTTAGGATTTAAGGGTGGTGGGCTAGTTATTTGTTTTGGGCTTGGGATTTTTGTGGGTTTATTATAAGATGAAGTGGGTTGAGTTAGTGTTGGATCCGGGTTTTAGGATTTATAAGGATTTAAGGTTTTTGATTTAAGGGACTGAATGTGTATTTTCTGTTTTTTTGAGGGACCAATGCTGCCATTATTTATAAGATAATCCAAGGGCTGAATTTGACAACTTCTGATAGATGGAGGACCTTGGTTGACTTTTTGACCATAATTTCTTCCCGGCATCGGCTAAAAATAATACTTCCATATCTTGTGCTCGGTTTCCCGGTCTTTGCTTGATTTTTGTCCTTTTCTTCGATATCCGTGCCTGCATATGTAAAAACACAAAAACACAATATATTTGGCATTTTGGTCGGGTTTTTGGTCTATTTGGGTCCGGTTTTGGTCAAGAAATGGTATGTGTTTAAGCACATACCAAAATTCCCCCAGACTAAGCTATTGCAATGTCCTCATGCAATGTTATAAAAACACGTTTTTAAAACCGAAAATTTCCAATCTCTTTTTACTAACTTTGAGAAGTAGCAAAATTTTCAAAAGAGATTAAGAAATCTTAAGTTCTAAAAACTCCCCGATTTTTCCTTTTATTCTATTTTTGTATTTTCTTATTATTTAAGTGACGGCTTTGTTGACAATCATTATCTCACGATAACTTTTAGGGTCTTCGAGTAGGAAACACGACTCATAAAGAAGTGACCATACGGATAAAATTCGTCGTCCCCGATTTTTCACGAGTCCCCAAACTAAGCTTAAAAACGAAATCATTGTCATTTACAAGTTAGATTTCCAACACTACTCAGAAAGCTAATTGTGGACTTCTTGTTCCCAAATTCCTATTTTCCTCTATTTATTTTATTTTTGGTGAGAAATGAATTTCTTCAAATTCTCATTTCGATAATTTTTAATCCGATAAAGATACCTAGTTTAGACGCTAAGTAGTTTTCAAATCTTCCCTCGAAAACCGTTGCATACAAAAATGAGGTCCACATCAAGGTCTCTGATTTAACACGATTTTGAGGATATCCCTTTTATTTGCGACCGAAACAACTCATCTACGAGTCCAGAGACGGAAGCCTTTATTAGGATACCTCGGAGTCGAAATTTGGCATTTTTAACATAATTAAGCACATATTTTTATTGATCCTTGGCCCTTTATAACAATCACAACATCGGCTGCGAACCGGCAAGATGTGATAGTCTATTATGACCTTGGAATTTTTCCTCTGCCTTTATTAGAAGTCTACAACATCGGCTGCGAACCGGCAAGATGCAGAAAACTTTTTATGGCTTTGGATTATTATTATTATTCATTATTCATTATATATTTTGCCAAATCCCGAGTCCTACGGCTTTTATAACAATCCCAACATCGGTTGCGAGCCGGCAAGATGGAATAGTCTATTACACCGTAACACTGGCAGTACCTTGATGTGTACCCAACTTCCATAAGCAAGGATTCTCTAAGGAAGAAATAAAAACTAATTATCGCCAAAACCAAAATACCTTTAATTATTCCTAGATTACTATTTTTGAGTGAAACAAGCTGATGGGAACAAAAAGCCACAAGTAACTTCGATGAGCTCTAAAGAGATCCAACTACTCCACGTTTAGCAATCTAACTTATAAACAACTCTATCATTTCTCGTTCTTCGCAAATTTAAAATCTTAAATAATAAGATCCGCGAATGCTTAGCCAAATAATCAAGCCATGCATATATAAAGTCGAATACGGGAACTTGCAAATTCTTAAAAAGAATTCGCATTTTCTAGCTCCTTGTGTAAAAGACTAGCACGAGCTTATAGATTATAAATGGTTAAGGGGACAAGCTAGGGCTCAACACGCCCGGTCAAGTCAGAATTTTATTCCTACTCTCTCCAGCGGAAAATCAACAAAAATGTCAAAATTTATTATATTTTTGCAAAAAATTTTTAAATTTTCTCATTTTTTTGGATTTTTTCAATTTTTGAGGAAAAAACGGGGTTGCATGAGAAAATGGCAAAAATGCAAGGCAAAAATCAAATCGACAGATTACCCCCCCAGACTAAAACGAGACATTGTCCTCAATGTCTTAAAGGTAAGGGTTCTCCTACATAAATCTAAGGCCGTTTATGAATTATGCCAAAAGATAGATGTAAACGATAAGATTTAGGATATCGGATAAGCAACGAATGATGAAACTCGAGTAGCGTGAAGGAAACTACGAGCACGAGAGTCTTCATCATCGGGCATTCCTGGACATACCACAGAAAACACGAAACACAAGATATGGAAGAGGAGACCTCTTCATGTTTTATTAGAAATAAGATAAGAGGATAGAAGGATAAGCATGGGGTGCCTCCCACGAAGCGCTTGTTTTTGGTAACTGAGTCACATGAGCTTGACTCGACCCCGAATTTATTTGTCCATGGGGGAGCATGTGGAAAAGATAATCTCTATCGGACTTTCGTTCAAGATGTTTGGATAAACACTGAAGCATACGAAAGTTCCACTCCGATGAGATACCCATGGTATTTTTAGAAAGAATAACCATAAATGGTAATACCGGGGTCAAAGATGGTATCCTCACTCCCGAAGGAGTGAAGGATGGGAGAAGCCACAGTATATGTGATGAAGAGCATAAAGATGTTGATGATGATCATAATAAGCTCTTCATCATCAGCAGAAATTTTGTCAAAAGTCTCGGGCGGGAGGGTCGGGATTAAATCTTCATGAGAAGGGACACCTCCCCCCAGACTAGAATCATCCTCCAGATCAAAATAGAATTTATCATATTCTGGAGGAGATAGAAAGAAAGAAAGTTCATCGGAGAACTTGTCGGGATAAAGATCATTCATATCAAAATGAAATGATTCATATTCGGGAGGAGAGATATGAGCATGAGAAGTGGTACTGCCACTACTCGTCTCCTCCGAATGATCAATATCGAAGAAGAAGGTTTCAAAAGATGGGATAGAAAGATTGAGATCAGAAGTGGGATTGCCACTAGCCGTGTCAAACATAAAACTCTCATATTCGGTACAAGCATCCTCGAGCTCGAGCTCCAAAGGATCTGACGGCTTCTTTTCAAGATTAACTTCTTCATAAACTTCCTCCGGGGGAAGGGAAAGGAACTGTTCATCAATTATTTTTAATGAATCATCTTCCCCCGGATCACTGTCAGTCTCAACAATTTCCGAAGAAATTGGAGTTTTATCAAAGAACACCTCGACCTC
The DNA here is from genome assembly GCA_021014915.2 of Artemisia tridentata subsp. tridentata. NCBI lineage: Eukaryota > Viridiplantae > Streptophyta > Magnoliopsida > Asterales > Asteraceae > Artemisia > Artemisia tridentata. The sequence continues at coordinate 184,076,138 of CP139501.1, read as the reverse complement.
TTCCCTAGAGATAACATTTTCTTCCATCGTAGGAGAAAGATGGGAAGAGTCGGAATTAAGAATCTCGATGTGATAAACTTGTTCTGGAGGTGGGACAAGTGGTGTGCTCTTAGAGCTAGCAATTTCCACCGCTTCCGTTGTAGTCTCCGATTCGTCTTCATCATCGTCGTCAAGAATTCTCTTAGAATTTGCAGCACAACACTCAAACCATTTGCTCGATCCAGGATTGATTTTCATGGCCTTGAGCTCAGCACGTTTTTCTGACATGCTCTTGACCGTGAATCTTGAGAGGTTTGGATCAACTCTTTTAGGAGCAATTACGGGATCGGACTTTTGATCAACCGTAGCGACATTGCATTTGTTGGATTGAGGTTTCGAGTTCGGATTAATATTGAATGTAACTTTTTCCTTATCGACCCGCAAAGTAATTTCTTCACCATATACATCGATCAAAGCACGCCCGGTCCTCAAGAATGATCTTCCGAGAATGAGAGGAACCCGGGGGTCGGCGTCAAAATCAACTACCACAAAATCTGCTGGAAATTGGAACTGCCCCACCTTTACAAAGACATCCTCGGCTACACCCTTAGGAAGGGTTATGGACCGATCTGCAAGCTCGAGGGTCATGCAAGTGGGGGTGAGATTTGGTAGAGAAAGTTTCTTCCAGATGGATAACGGCATTAGGTTGATGCTCGCACCAAGATCGGCCAAGGCGTGGCATTCAACCATTCCCGGAAATTCACATGGGATGAGAAATTTTCCGGGATCTCCAAGCTTTTCCGGAAGCTTTTTGAGAATTGCCGCTGAGTAGTTTTCGTTCACTGGAGTTTTTGTCATTTCAAATAATTTTTCTTTATTGCTCAACAAACTTTTGAGGGTAGAAATGAATTTAGGCATCAAGAGCAAAGCGTCCGCGAAGCTTATATCAAAATGTAATTCTTGAAAAATTTGGAAAAATTTCTCCATTTGACTCGAAGCTTTATCGCGGAGCTTTTGATCACTCATTCTTGAAGGGTAAGGAAGTGTGGTCTTAACGGGAGCTTTTTCAGGCTCAAGCACAACTTCTGGTTCAGATGGATGGACGACCGGAGGTTGGACGTCTTTGGTTCCTCCGTTGTTAGTAGGAGGTTCCATGTCCTTGGTCGCCTCGGTCTCACGGACGACTACCTTGGGAGGTAGAGAAGAATCGGTAGTCGGAGCCGTGGGTCCATCATATGAAACACCGCTCCTAGTAGTGATCGCCTTAGCATCGCCCCTCGGGTTGGCGATCGTGTTGCTTGGAAGAGTAGTAGTACCCGAACCCGAGGGTCGATCATTTAAACGTTTGTTCAATTCGGTTATCTGATTAATCATCATTCTATTCATTTCCTCTTGTTTCTTTTGTTGTTGTTGGTTTTGAAGAATGAATTGCTTTAATAACTCATCCGAGGGCGATGGGTTTGGCACAAATCCTTGATTTTGATTGTTTGGAAGATTTGGCCCTCGGTTGTTTTGAACAAAACCTTGGTTGTTATTTTGAAAATTTCCTTGATTAAAATTTCCTGGGTTTTGAAAATTTCCTTGATTCGGGGCTTGGTTATAATTCCCTTGGTTTTGATAACCTTGATTGCCCCGATTTTGATTTTGATTATTTGGAACATTACGGTTTTGCACTTGCTGATTTTGATTTGGTGGGAAACCGGGTGGTCCGAGGAAGTTGTTAGAACGGTAGCTGAGCAAATTACGGTCACCTTGGGGTTGGTAACCGTTACCACCCGTGTTGTAGGTTCCCGTAGCAGCATAAACATTCTCTTGAGTGTAGCCACCGGAGGCTGGGCACTCGAAATATTGGTGAGGACCACCACAAGTTTCACAACTATGGTTAACAACATTGACTTGATTGTTGTTGTTCTGAGTTGAAATCTGATTTTGATGAATTCTCAAGATAGCCGTTGACAAATCATTCATTTGTTTAGAAAGAGCGGCTATCTCGGAAGTAGAGGAATCAGTGCTAGATCTTTTTGACTCATTCCTCTTGGCAGAGGAATCCCAAAAATTATGGTTGGCGGTCATGTTTTCAATAAGATCATAGCACTCTTCGGGTCGACGTTTCATAAACGTACCACCGGCAGCAGCATTAATCGTATCTCGGTGTCGTAATGTCAAACCGTTATAGAAGGTATCTATAATAGTGACCAATAACATATTGTGGTTCGGACACCGATCAATCGATAACTTGTAGCATTCCCATGCCTCAAACAATGATTCATCGGGAAGCTGACGGAAATTGCTAATCTCATTCCTTAATTTCGTCACCATCGACGGTGGGAAATATTTTGCCAAGAACTTTGTAACCATTTCATCGAAACTACGAATGGAGTTCTTGGGAAGACGATCAAACCAAGCGGTGGCATGATGCGTCAAGGAGTAAGGAAAGAGATATAGACGGAGGGCGTCATCGGAGACCCCATTTTGTTTCATACTTTGGGTGACGGTTATGAATTTGTCAAGATGCTTGTTCGCATCATCACCCGGCAAGCCATGGAATTGGCACGAGTTTTGGACTTGTTGAATCATATGATGCTTAAGTCCAAAATCGGCGGCTTGAATATTGACGGGGGCAATCGGGCCACCACGTCCGTGCATTGTGGGTTGGCACAGCTCCTCCATCGTTCGGAGATCGGGAGCTGGCATGTGATTCTCACCACCCACCGGCGGGTGTTGATTGTTTGGTTCATCGGCCATTTCTTCAACGGTTGAGAAATGAACACGGTGATTATGACGAATAATCCTCTCGGGATTTGATAGTGGTGAAAGAAGAGGGTGAGAAGTAGAAGATCGGGTGTGCATACACCAAAAACAAACAAAAATGGAAAACCAAATTTGAAAATAAAATATTTTTGGATTTTTTATATTTAATGAAAAATTAGATTTATTTTCTTTTTGGTGATCGTTAATCAACCGTACTCGTTTCTTTCAAAACTACGCGCAGCGTGGCGGGAGAGAAGAATGGATCTCTCTTCGGTCTGCAATTTAATGTCAAGACCTCCTTAAACCCCGTGTATAGGTTGTAGTAAAGAAATAATCCAAGAAACGTTTAATTTTCCGATCTCTTTTGTTGTTATTTCGGAATGGTTTACAACCGCCCTCCTTCAACGGAAGACCGAGGATGTTTATTAAGATGAAAACACTTTAGGAAAAGTGTTTTTTTTTAATTATATTATATTTTTGTATTTTTTTTTTTTTTTTATGAAAACGAAAACTTCCGAAGAAGGGTCTTCAAAACACGATTCTTATGGCGAAACTCCAACTTTTTTCAAGCCTTCCCCGGCAGCGGCGCCATTTTTTGATTCGTTATATTTTTAGTTTTGTTTCCAAAGGAAAAGGCAACGTATGCGTTTTCCCCGGGTCGTGTCCCAACGAAGGTCGAATATCGAGTTGTTGTAAACGTTGACGAATACGTGTAGTGAATGTGTGTGAAAAAGAGTGATTGATTTGTGATTTTATACTACGAACAATAAAATAATAAAAGTAAACAACTAATTAAGCTAATGAAACAATTAAACTAAGCATACGAACTTAAAAACGAAAATTTGAATTTAAAAACGTTACGCGACGAATTATAAAACGTAAATAAAAATGATTTTGTGAAATTTAAAACCTAAAAATATAAAAATAATTTTCCTATATTAAATCTGATAAAAGAAAATTTTTGGAAAAAGAAAAATATTTTTTTGACTTTTTAATAATTTTTTATGAATTAAAAACTAATTAAAACTATTTAAATGATTTAAAAATAGTAAAACAAGTTGGAAAAATTTGGAAATTTTTGAGGAATTTTAATTTTAAATAAGAAATTTAAGAAAAATGATTTCAGAAACTGATTATGTATAAATAAGCTAAAACAGATAATAAGCTATTGCAAAATAAGCTAGAAATAAGCTAGAATAAGCCAAAAATTACAAAAAGCTCAGGAAGACTGAGAAGAACTAATTTAAGTCTAAGGGAACTCAGAAAACATCAATAAGCCCAATGGATAATCCAAAAAGCTGCTGAACAGCTTATTCAAACCACAGAAACAAACAGCCTCTGACCCTACTTTTCAGCCCTGAATAAGCCTTCAAATAAGCTGATTTTGCAGATCCCAGATGATAAGCTTAAAGCTTACATGAAACTCTACCTAAAAACCTAATATGCCCAATTTTAGAACTGATTTGCTTATCTAAAAAGTCCTTAAATCAGGTGGGGTTGGGACTGATTTCAATGCAGCAGACAGGCAGGGTGAATGGCAGATTTGCAGACCTGAAATTAAGCACCTAATAAGCAGTTAACCTGGATCCCAGATGTAGTACTAATAGCTTGCTATACTAACTCACTACAACCAAATTCCAAGGCAAAAGCTTAATTAAATGAGCTACAAAATAGCTTATATCAGCAGACCAAAAGCTGAAGTTTGCTCTAAATAGGTCAGATCAGCAGACTAGATTCTTTTGGCGCAAAACTTGTGAAACTTAAACCAACTCTTGAATACTCCTTATAACAACATTCTAACCACAATAAAAAAACATTTAATCAGCAATGATCTAAGCTAGAATAATTAGAGCTTATTATGGCAGATTCTTGCACTAATGATCCAAAAGTTCTCAACTCTCTACAAAATCATTCAAATCTAATTTTAACAGCCACAAGAACCTCAACTATAATCAACCAGACTCAAAACAATTGCCAATGAACAGTGCTATGATCTTGCTTCAAAAACAGTCCCTATTATGGCTATTATACCAACTGATGTTCACTAATCCAACTAACAACAACTGAAATCAACTTAACTACCACTAATCTAAAATTACCTAGTCAATTTAACTACTAACAAGCAAAGAACAACAAGCTATGATCATAGAAACTACAAGAACACTAATGAATGCAGAAAATGAGCAAAAATATGAAATATGGAACTTACAAATCACTTCTCCCTCAGCAAGAACAGAGGGAGTTCACTAAGCTTGCCTGTCTTTTGACAGGCCAATTGGACTACTTATTGGCTGCCTTTACTCCTCAAATAAGCTGGCTTATTGAAATAAGCTGAGTTTGACTTTGGTTGACTATGAGACTAAACTGATTAAGTACCAAACTAAAATCTCACAAAAGCTATGTTAAGCTTAAATGAAACTTGAGAAACAGAAACTAAGCTTATTGAAGCTTATATAAAATATATATATATATATATATATATATATATATATATATATATGATGAGGCGAAAAGTGTACCGCTTTTAAGGGGTCATTTAAGCCCGAAATCGTATTTATTTGATCAAATATTGCCCTAAATCGTTCCTTTTGTCATTTTAGGTACTTTTGAGGAGAAATCTGGAAAAGGAGGCATTTTGGACGTTTTTGGAGCATAAAAGTGAAGAAAACGGCAAAGTCTCAAAATTGTGCTGAAAGTCACCTTTGACGGCGTCAACATTAACTCCAGACGGCGTCATGCCTTGGCAAGAAAAGTTGGATGTGAAATTTACTCATGACGGGCCAGTGAGTTTGCATGAGAATTCTGACGGCGTCACGCTTTAACTAAATCAAGGGCGTCACGGCTTAAATCATAAGGGGACGGCGTCACGTTTAGGATCCGACGGCGTCAAGCCTTGATAAGCCAGAATGGATTTTGGTAGAGCTAAAGAGGGACGGCGTCAAGATGGTCATCCGGGAACCCTAAAAGCGGCGAGGTGACGGCGTCACAATGCATAAGGTGACGCCGTCAGATGTCAAAGTCTATATATAGTTTTCTAATTTTTTGTCATTGAGGGAGAGCTTAGTGTGTGGAATTTTGGGATAAAACCCTAAGACGATTTTAGCTACTTTTTCAGGGCTTTTTGCCCTGAGATCTTCCATGTTTCATTGAAAGATAAGTTATCAATTAATCATTCAATATGTCTATGTGTTGTTTGATTCTATCTTATGCTTGTCTTTTGTTTAACATGTTAGGCTAATTTTATCTTGTGTTTGCTTAGATCTAATGAAACCTAGCTATTGATTATTGGTTGTTAGTGTGTTGTTAGTTGTATTGGATGATTGTTTATCTATGTTAGGCTTAAGAAAACTGGCTAACTTCCTATTCGGTAACTTGCTTGAACGTCTTAAGAAACATGAACCAAACGCGTACTAAAGGTTTTTATGGTTGTATTTAATGCACAAGCGAATTCTAGTGATCCCATGTTAGGAGCTTCCTAGCCGGCTCGACATAGGAGTGAAGTAGGAGCTTGTAGAGTTTGGGGAAGTAAGTACGCCACCCCACGAATGGTATTAAGGAATACACCCGTCATCCACGCGACTAATACACACTAATTAACCGGTAAAAGATAGTTAGGGAGTAAGGAAATCTAAGTAAACACATTTCTCTACACATAAGTTTCTCACCACTTTTCATTTTTGTTATTTTATTTTATTTGCATTTGTAGTAATTTGGGTTAGTTGACTAGCAACTAATTCCGCCCACTCCTTCAAAACCCGAGATTTTACTTGCTTTCATAAAATTATTAAAAACATAAAAAGAATCTTCCTCAACCCTTAGACCTAATTAGAGTAGCCTTTCACACCTAACGAACACTATTCCCTGTGGAGAACGATCAATCCCCCGTACTTACCACTACACTATACTACATCGGTCAGGTACACTGCCTGGTGGGGTTGTAAGCCTCTTGAGATCCCTCGAGAGGTAAAACCTGTTGTAAGGTTGCAAAACCCACGCATCAAGTTTTTGGCGCCGCTGCCGGGGAATAGTTATTGTTTAGGTTGAATTTTTATTTCTATTAGGTCTACTCACTAGATTCCTTTCTAGTGAGATTTTTATTTTATTTTTCTAGGTTTTCTTTAGTCTATCTATTTTCTTCGTGTCTTTGTTCGTAACCATTACCGTCCGACATCATGGAAGATGGTAATATCCTTAACCCACACAACCCACCACCACAACAACCACCACCACCTCCTAGAGCCCGTACTTAGATGAGTATTCCCGTCCTAGCCACCATGGCTATCGAAACACCATTGAGCTCACTCAAGGAGCCAATATCACACCCTTGCGATCCGACACCATCCGGTTGGTGCAAAGCGGATGCGCATTCCATGGACTTCGTTCTGAAGATCCTAATCAACATCTCAAGGACTTTCTTAAAATCGTTGATTCTATAGACCTTGATGTTGCCACTCGAGAGACGACCCGATTGCGTCTCTTCCAATTCTCTCTGCGGGACCAAGCTAGTCAGTGGCTAGAACGTCAACTCGCAGGATCCATCACCTCTTGGGATGATCTCACCACTCGTTTCCTTGCTCAGTTTTTCCCACCGGGAAGAACTACCAAGCTAAGGAATGATATCTTGATGTTCCAACAACGTCAAGGCGAAACTCTCTATGAGGCATGGACTCGATTCAAGGACTTACTCCAAAAAGTCCCTCACCATGGCATAGAACTTTGGCTCCAAGTCCAAATCTTCTATGACCATATCAATCTCTCCACAAGGCAAACCATTGACCAATCGGCCGGTGGCAAGCTACGTGATCTAAGTGCGGAACAATCATGGGCTCTCCTAGAGGACCTTGCTCTTTATGACAACGAAAGTTGGAGTGATCCCCGTGATTTGAATAAAACGGTCAAGGGAATATCTTTGCCTTTGAACAATTCAAGCACTTCCGACCGTAGGATCATAGAACTTGAAGACCAAGTCAAGTTTCTCATGAAATCCTACGAGGCTCCTAAACCTTCAAGCCAAGTGAACAAAATCACTTCTTCATGTGAGTTATGTAGTGGTCCCCACGACACTCGTGATTGCATGGAACTCCCCGAACAAGCTTTTGTGGACTACGCATCATCGCGTACCGACGGAGCGGGAGATAAGTGGTACACTTTCAAGCCCGAGCCAAACCCTTATGGTGATTCATATAACCCCTCATGGAAAAATCACCCGAACCTTAGGTGGAAACAAAACCAAAACACACAACAACCCAATTCTTCCAACCCACCTAATCGTTTCCAATCAAGCGGTTCCAACTCGAACCGTACTTTCAACAACAATCCTTCCGGCAATGGTAGTACCGATAACTTTGAAGGATTGATGTCTCAATTTATGGCATCTCAAGAAGCTCGTTTAGCCAAGTTTGAAGCCGATTTCAAACAAAAACAAAGCGAGATGACCGATAAGATTGACACTTTGTTGAAAGCCCTCAATGACCGAGAAATGGGAGCACTCCCTAGCAACACGGTCAAGAACCCGAAACTAAACGTCAACGCTATTTCATCGGTTTCGTCCCCTAGTTCTTGTCCACAATATTATTCGGTCAATTCCATGAGCACGTGTTTCAAACAAACCCAAATCATTCCAAGTGACCAAGAAGTTATGACATCCAAATTGGTCAACAACATAGTTGAAACACCTCCCACTCAAAACCTTGACGAAGAATTCAAGGAGCTCCACCTTGAAAGTCCGGTTGTTGATGAGTTGGATGAGAAGAAGCTCAAGTTAGGCGAAAAAGGGACCGCCTTTGTTCAAAACAAGCTACCTAAGAAGTTAGATGATCCGGGCTTATTTGTTCTACCTTGCAAGATCGGTAATTCGGAGGCTTATGATACATTAGCCGATCTTGGATCAAGCCTTAACCTACTTCCGTTACCTCTCTACACCTCTCTAAAACTTGGAAAACTTGAAGAAACCGAAGTGATAATAGGCTTAGCGGATGGAAGTGTTGCTTACCCGGTTGGAGTAGTTAAGGACGTGTTAGTGCACATTGGAAAACTAACCATTTTAGCCGATTTCCACGTCCTTGATATGGTTAGCGACCCTACATGCCCCTTGTTGATAGGTAGAGGATTTTTAGCGACCGCTAGTGCTATGATTGATTGTAAGGAATCCAAGATAGCGGTAGGAGAAGGGGATACTTGGTCAGTCTATGATGTTAAGAAACATGCCTATGATACTAGTGAGGAACCGACACCCCATTGGTTAGAATTAAATAGGAGACCATCTAGATATGGACCTTGGATCGATAGAGACTTCATAGGACCCCAACGCCCATTTTACCTAGAAGAGGACTTTGTTAACCGAACGCATTCGGTAGAGCAACTCTTGGCTAGGGACACCGAATTGGATCCATTTGAAGACCCTCTAGTTTTTAGAAGGATGATTGATTTCCTAGGAGTTTTGCCAATTAACCTAGGAATGAATAAGTGGATTTGTGAGGAAGATGATCATAAGTGGAATTGGGATAAACCACCCAATGATGGAGATGGGTCATGGCATATCAAGATGACATTGTATGACCCGGATGGAGAGAAGTTTGAAAAGACATATCGTACTGAGCGGACCAATAGGAAACTTCAATCCAAGCTTAACCCTAAAGACGTCCTTGATGACGAGCTTACTTACATAGGGTAGCGTGACTTTGAGTCTAGCTACAAGACTCGTTAATAAAGAAAGGCGCTTCTTGGGAGGCAACCCAAGCTTTATTTATTTTATTTGCTTTGTGTGTTTATTTATTTGCTTGTTTGATTTTATTTTCCGTATGTGTGTTTAATTTTTATTAGTATTGATTCATGTTCAAAACTAATTTGTGAAAATGCTTTATTTTGTTTTTAACTTCGTCTTAACTACATATAAAGGTATTTTGCAAAAGATAAGTGTAAGGGAAATCTAAATCGGTTTATTAGAACACAAATTAACATGAATCGTAATAATATTAAATTAACATACATATTCGTATTTGTTTGAGTCAAATGCTTGTATCGAGTCATAATGATGTTTTGCAGGATTTCCAGGAAGTAAGTTAAAGGTTTTTCCAGAAATTTTCCGGAAACTTAAAACGAAAATTTTTGTCAGGTCATTTCTGACGGCGTCAGGGGTTATAACCTGACGGCGTCAGATTTAATTTCCAGAAATTTTTGAAAATTTTGTTTTCATAAAAAGTTTTTATTAAAATCTCCAACTTATAATCTCCAGGAATCTGCAAAGTTATCATTCCACAAGCATTATATCCTTATATATAGATTTTATCCCGCCGATGTTATGCAGGTTTTCGTGTTTGTTTTCTCAGGTTCAACAGGTTATTTTGGACAAGGAGATGTTTTTGGAATCAAGCTTATGGCGATGCATTAGTCATGGAGCTTCAACATTCTCTTTGAAGGAAGATTTAACCGTGTAAATTCATTATCCAACGAGCGAATCAGGGGAGTATTTGATTTCATTCTTTTACTTTATTCTTTTACATCTTGTTATTTGAACATTGGGGACAATGTTCATCTTAAGTGTAAGGGGAGGGTAAAAGTACGATTTTAGAGAATACAATTGCGCTTGATTTTTGTTTGTTTGATGGTAGATGTGTAATAAAACTGAGAGAAATACTTGTTAAGGTAATTTTAGTGCCAAATTTAAAATTTTTTACAACATATAGGAGTGAAACTTTGATCTTAATGAGCGTCTCATGGATAGGAGTTATATGACTAGCACAAAAACCGTACCACTAAAAAAATTTTCCACCCCCAAATATGTGAGGTTCGCCCCTAGAATTGGTAGGAAAAGCATTTATGCTATGATGTGTGTACCGGTAGCACTTAGATTCTAGAACTTGCGTTAGGATCATTCCGAGGCCACAAGTGAGACTACATTCGTGTAGTTAGATTTACTACATGATAAGAGGCATTAGGATTAACCCATTGTTTTACACCTGTGTTTTTGTTATAATTACTTTGGCTACATTGGTCAAGTAATTCTCCCACACCCTTTGCGTTGTACTCATTTTTAGTACACGATACCCCTAGTACACCCCTCAGAGCCTATCTTTTCGTTTCGACCTTTAAGCATTTTACTTAAAGGAAGAATTTGTTTACACCCCACTAAAATGTACACCCAAATCGCCTTAGCCTACCTTGTATGCACTCATCTTTAGTGCATTATTGTGACAACATTTGTTTAAACCCAAGTTAATTATCTAGTTGATTACATGGTTGCTAAGTCGAGTCATATCCTTGTACATATTGTTTTGGGACGATTGGGACTCATGGGTAAAGTACTAGTGTAATGAAGTAATGGGGAAGAACATCATTTATTACCCCCATATGTGCTAAATATTTTAAAAGTACTCCAAGTTTTTCAATTATCTTAATTCGAGTCATTAGAATAGTAATTGTAAAGTTATGTAAAAGTTCAGGTGTAAGGGGAATGCAATGCCCCTATGATGTATTATTTTGGATGGTAGGGTAAAAGTGTATGCAAAAAAAAAAAAAAAAAAAAAAAAAAAAAAAAAAAAAAAAAAAAAAAAAAAAATCAAGAAAAATACAAAAAAATGAGAAAAAGAAAAATAGAAAAAACATACGGACTACCATCCCGTTTTATCTTATGTTTATTTTATGTTTATGTTATTTTGTTTCTAGCTTTAGATCGAGTCTAGTCTTGGCTTAGCAACGTTGTATAGTACATGTAATTGATCAAGATCTTTAACTCGCCACCAGTAAAATATCCTTTATCCAACAAAACCGTGTTTTCCTTTTCCCTTCACCTAACGTTATAACCCATTTAAAAGCCCTCTTTGATAGTTTATCTTAGGTGCTTACGCCTAGTGGAGGAGGTTTTCGATCCTTTCCCAAGCCTATGGTAATCTATTTGCTATGACAGGTAGTGAGAGATATTTTCCGTTTTCATTTATGAGATTTATTTTGATGACACTTGAGAGATGTGAGTATCTAAACACTACTTGTGAGGTGCTAGTATGTAATCTCCGTGCTTATTATGATTGAAGTGGAACGATTATTTGTTGTAATTACTTTTATGTTTGCATTAAATGACCCCTAACTTATATTTTGATTAGAATAAAAGCGCATTTGCTTGAGGACAAGCAAATCTCAAGTGTAAGGGTATTTGATGAGGCGAAAAGTGTACCGCTTTTAAGGGGTCATTTAAGCCCGAAATCGTATTTATTTGATCAAATATTGCCCTAAATCGTTCCTTTTGTCATTTTAGGTACTTTTGAGGAGAAATCTGGAAAAGGAGGCATTTTGGACGTTTTTGGAGCATAAAAGTGAAGAAAACGGCAAAGTCTCAAAATTGTGCTGAAAGTCACCTTTGACGGCGTCAACATTAACTCCAGACGGCGTCATGCCTTGGCAAGAAAAGTTGGATGTGAAATTTACTCATGACGGGCCAGTGAGTTTGCATGAGAATTCTGACGGCGTCACGCTTTAACTAAATCAAGGGCGTCACGGCTTAAATCATAAGGGGACGGCGTCACGTTTAGGATCCGACGGCGTCAAGCCTTGATAATCCAGAATGGATTTTGGTAGAGCTAAAGAGGGACGGCGTCAAGATGGTCATCCGGGAACCCTAAAAGCGGCGAGGTGACGGCGTCACAATGCATAAGGTGACGCCGTCAGATGTCAAAGTCTATATATAGTTTTCTAATTTTTTGTCATTGAGGGAGAGCTTAGTGTGTGGAATTTTGGGATAAAACCCTAAGACGATTTTAGCTACTTTTTCAGGGCTTTTTGCCCTGAGATCTTCCATGTTTCATTGAAAGATAAGTTATCAATTAATCATTCAATATGTCTATGTGTTGTTTGATTCTATCTTATGCTTGTCTTTTGTTTAACATGTTAGGCTAATTTTATCTTGTGTTTGCTTAGATCTAATGAAACCTAGCTATTGATTATTGGTTGTTAGTGTGTTGTTAGTTGTATTGGATGATTGTTTATCTATGTTAGGCTTAAGAAAACTGGCTAACTTCCTATTCGGTAACTTGCTTGAACGTCTTAAGAAACATGAACCAAACGCGTACTAAAGGTTTTTATGGTTGTATTTAATGCACAAGCGAATTCTAGTGATCCCATGTTAGGAGCTTCCTAGCCGGCTCGACATAGGAGTGAAGTAGGAGCTTGTAGAGTTTGGGGAAGTAAGTACGCCACCCCACGAATGGTATTAAGGAATACACCCGTCATCCACGCGACTAATACACACTAATTAACCGGTAAAAGATAGTTAGGGAGTAAGGAAATCTAAGTAAACACATTTCTCTACACATAAGTTTCTCACCACTTTTCATTTTTGTTATTTTATTTTATTTGCATTTGTAGTAATTTGGGTTAGTTGACTAGCAACTAATTCCGCCCACTCCTTCAAAACCCGAGATTTTACTTGCTTTCATAAAATTATTAAAAACATAAAAAGAATCTTCCTCAACCCTTAGACCTAATTAGAGTAGCCTTTCACACCTAACGAACACTATTCCCTGTGGAGAACGATCAATCCCCCGTACTTACCACTACACTATACTACATCGGTCAGGTACACTGCCTGGTGGGGTTGTAAGCCTCTTGAGATCCCTCGAGAGGTAAAACCTGTTGTAAGGTTGCAAAACCCACGCATCAATATATATATATATATATATATATATATATATATATATATATATATATATATATATATATATATATATATATATATATATATATATATATATATTTTTTACTTTTGGAATAACTTGAACACTTAATCAAAAGGTAACTTCTGAAATACTAATCTGATAAACTAAAAGTGAAAGAGAGTAAAGCAATTAAGCTAATAGTAAATTCAAAATAAGCTAACAAATGATGATGTGAACAAAGTAAGATTAAATTTCATTAATAACTTCTGAAAAAAAATTACAAAGTAAAAGTAAAAGTACAATTTGAAAACCAAATTAGCAGAGTAACACTACTATCTAACTAACTTTTCACACTAGAAATCTACCCTCTATTTATAGGCATGAAGAGAACCTTCTAGGGTTTCCAAGCTGGCGATCCGCGTGAACCTTGAGCCTTCCATCACCCTTAGATCAATCCTTGAGCACCAATCCTCTAATCCAAGCCGTATGATCAACTTTGTGACGCGTCTTGTCCAATCAACAGCTACCACGTGCTCATTTCTGTGCTTTCTCTGACATCTGACACACTATGATTAGATGTTTCTACCCTTAATTGTGGTAAATTCGTGGTACGGTCAATCTAGGGTTCTTGTGGTAATTTGGGGAAGAACTGGGTAAAAGGCGGGGTGTGGGTTGTGTGTTTTATTTTATTTTTGTTTGACCGAAGATGTTTATCTTTTGACCGGGGTATATGGGTTTGTTTGACCCGGGTTTGTTAAGGGTTGGGTGGATACGAGTAAGTTTATTAGTGGGGCAGGTTTTAGGATTTAAGGGTGGTGGGCTAGTTATTTGTTTTGGGCTTGGGATTTTTGTGGGTTTATTATAAGATGAAGTAGGTTGAGTTTGTGTTGGATCCGGGTTTTAGGATTTATAAGGATTTAAGGTTTTTGATTTAAGGGACTGAATGTGTATTTTCTGGATTTTTGAGGGACCAATGCTGCCATTATTTAAAAGATAATCCAAGGGATGAATTTGACAACTTCTGATAGATGGAGGACCTTGGTTGACTTTTTGACCATAATTTCTTCCCGGCATCGGCTAAAAATAATACTTCCATATCTCGTGCTCGGTTTCCCGGTCTTTGCTTGATTTTTGTCATTTTCTTCGATATCCGTGCCTGCATATGTAAAAACACAAAAACACAATATATCTGGCATTTTGGACGGGTTTTTGGTCTTTTTGGGTCCGGTTTTGGTCGAGAAATGGTATGTGTTTAAGCACATACCAGCTGCCCTTTAGGTAGAGCCATTTGTGGGATGTTGTATCCTGGTCTTATGGTAACTACTGCTGTTATTTATGGGGATTTGAAGTTTTTAAGGCTTGTGGTTCATATTCGCGAAGTTTGTGTCTTGACTGAGCCTTTTTTCACGATCTTCGAATTTGTTTAAAACAATGCCGGATGATGATGGTATTGAGGAAAGTGAGATGACTCGTTTGGATAAAGAGTATAATTATTTTTGGATATATGGTTGTGTGTTTCTCCATGTCGCATTTCCAGTATCGTGCTGGCATTGTTACTGATGAAATGTTGCCCATACCGAAAGCCCTACTTCTTCTTGTTGGTATATTAAAAGCTCTTGGCGTGTTTGGTATATAGGAAGCTCTTGCCGAAAGCCAGTTACTCGGGTGCTCACTTGTAGCCCTTGGTGTCATCATAACCGTGGCAAACGGATCTAGTGCTGGTTCATTGGGGGAAGTTGGTATATTTTGGAGTCTTTTAATGATCATGTTGGGCGCTGCTAAAAAGTTATTCCGTTTCATCAGCTTTCAAACTATCTTTCGGGTGGTGCAGTTTGCTTTTTAAACATAGGCACTGTCGGTGGATGTGAGGGAACTCCAGTATCACCAGTGCTGTTTTGTACAACGAATACGGCTTACAACATATCATTGTTACATCTTAATAAAATTCCATCAGCAGTTGTATCCTACCTTGCTCCAACAGCTGCTGGTGTTGGTATTGGTGATGGCCGAAGGGTACTCGATGAGATTGTGTGTGGCATATGATTATATGCATATCGTGGATACAGCTTCTGGTTATATCTCATCACGGGCGACGGACGACTATAGGTTGTCCGGCATAATTTCCTTCGGTCATGTTGTTCGAGGGTAATAACCTGCTCGAAGGTGTTGCTTCATTCAAACACAGTCCCGTTCGGCATGGATGTTCATTTTTGACATCCGGTATGGATCTACTAAAAGTCTTTCCGTACGATTCTCTTCGGTCAGATTCTTCAGATGTATATATTCGTTCTGGGTTTCATCCGATTGTAGCAACCGTTAGATATTCGAGGACTTTGACGTCTCCGGGAATCAAATACCACGTATAATGCTTGACAGTCTTGGTGAGTTGGGTGTTCTCTTGCTACGCTTTTGTAAGTATCTGACCCTTATTCTTTACTCCTTTAACTGCCATAGGGAGATAAATGGTAAGCTAATAGTTGCGGGTATTAAACTCAAACTCGGGATTAATTTGTATGATCGTACGTCTTGAAAACGAAACTTCGGCCGTTTGTCTCTGAGTCACTCACGTTTTGTGAATGTGTATGTGCCGTATATAACACATACACCAATAAAGAATAAAGGCTTTTAACTATAAAATTTTTGTGGGCTGATGTTATTGACAAGCTAAGTTGTTGAATGGATATGCTATGTTGAGCTTATGAACTTTATATGCTCATTGGTTCAAGTGGATAGTATAGGTACCAAAAGTCAAAGTTTTAATAAACTCCAAATCTCATCAGTACCCTTATATTGCATTTCATATCACATGTTGAAGCAATTATGAATATGTTGAAGTGTTGACTGATGAACATCATTTGTGGAGTGGTAATTGTATTATTTTGTATTATATGCAACTCTTTAAGCATTGTTTAGTTTGTATTATTCAATAATTGACGCATACAATCAGGAAGAACAAGATGTTTTATTTAATCATTCAGGCAACATGAATACTAGTTGTTTCCTTTCGTTTACATGTGCTGGTACCGTTTCATAATCAATCAGTGTAGAGCCAATAAACATTGCGTTGTGACCCATTTATTAATTGATACAAATGGAATATTTTGCTTGTCATGTTTAACGGGGGAAAGCAAAAGCTTTCAAGTTTTATTCCGCAGGAAAGGTAAGCTTCGGATCTAACGATCGGGAGGCAAAAAGCCTGTACGGCGTGTGTCGCCCGTATGGTACCCCAAGAGTGGTGCCATGCGTATCATTAAGGCAAAAAGCCCGTACGGCGTGCGTCGCCTGTATGGTACCCCAAAAGTGGTGCCATACGTATCATTAAGGCAAAAAGCTCGTACGGTGTGTGTCGCCCGTATGGTACCCCAAAAGTGGTGCCATACATATCATTATGGCAAAAAGGACATCGGTTATCTTACGGTCTGGTTCTCATCCAATAAATTAAACGGATCGTGGAAAACGCTCCCTCCCTCGTGAGCGGATCGTGGAAAACACTCCGTCCAATAAATTAAACGGATCGTGGAAAACACTCCCTCCCTCGTGAGCGGATCGTGGAAAGCACTCCGTCCAATAAATTAAACGGATTGTGGAAAACACTCCCTCCCTCGTGAGCGGATCGTGGAAAGCACTCCGTCCAATAAATTAAACGGATTGTGGAAAACACTCCCTCCCTCGTGAGCGGATCGTGAAATCACTCCGTCCAATAAACACAACGGATTGTGGAAAACACTCCCTCCCTCGTGAGCGGATCGTGGAAATCACTCCGTCCAATAAATTAAACGGATTGTGGAAAACATTCCCTCCCTCGTAAGCGGATCGTGAAATCACTCCGTCCAATAAACACAACGGATTGTGGAAAACACTCCCTCCCTCATGAGCGAATCGTGAAATCACTCCATCCAATAAACTCAACGGATTGTGGAAAACACTCCCTCCCTCGTGAGTGGATCGTGAAATCACTCCGTCCAATAAACTCAACGGATTGTGGAAAACACTCCCTCCCTCGTGAGCGGATCGTGAAATCACTCCGTCTAATAAATTAAACGGATTGTGGAAAACACTCCCTCCCTCGTGAGCGGATCGTGAAATCACTCCGTCCAATAAACTCAACGGATTGTGGAAAACACTCCCTCCCTCGTGAGCGGATCGTGAAATCACTCCATCCAACAAACTCAACGGATTGTGGAAAACACTCCCTCCCTCGTGAGCGGATCGTGAAATCACTCCGTCCAACAAACTCAACGGATTGTGGAAAACACTCCCTCCCTCGTGAGCGGATCGTGAAATCACTCCGTCCAATAAACTCAACGGATTGTGGAAAACACTCCCTCCCTCGTGAGCGGATCGTGAAATCACTCCGTCCAATAAACTCAACGGATTGTGGAAAACACTCCCTCCCTCGTGAGCGGATCGTGAAATCACTCCGTCCAATAAACTCAACGGATTGTGGAAAACACTCCCTCCCTCGTGAGCGGATCGTGAAATCACTCCGTCCAATAAACTCAACGGATTATGGGTGTATGTCTCCGAACGACTCAGACCGAAAGGCCATAAGGACACGCACCGAGAGGCAAAAGCAACACTGGTCCTCATTTTTCATCATCAGCGTTGAAGTAGCAGAAAGGTTTGCATATTATGGAGTCAGTTCCAACTTGATTATGTATTCGACTGGGCCGTGGGGCCAGTCAACTGCTACTGCAGCGGAGAATGTGAACATGTGGTCTCGAACAGCGTCGCTTCTTCCGCCATTTGGCGCGTTTATTGCTGACGCGTTTCTTTGCCGTTACGTAACGATTATTATTGCTTCTCTACTCTATATCTTTGGTTGTGGTTTAAACAAGAAAATGGGAAGAGAAGAGGAGGAACAAATAATGGCACCTTTAGCTATTAGTATAACACATGAAGAAGATGGATATGGTAAAGTAACTGAGGAAATAAAGAAACAGTTATGGCTTGCAGGACCTCTCATACGTGTTTCTCTTCTTCAATATTCTTTGCAACTCATTTCAATTATATTTGTTGGTCATCTTGGAGAGTTATCTCTCTCTGGTGCTTCCATGGCTACCTCTTTTGCTACTGTTATTGGCTTCAGCTTATTTATGGGTATGGCAAGTGCTTTAGATACCCTATGTGGTTAATCTTATGGAGCAAAGCAATACCATATGCTAGGCATATATATGCAGAGAGCAATGGTCATCCTTATGGTGGTTAGCGTTCCACTAGCAGTCATCTGGATTAATACCGGTTCTATTTTAAAAGTCGTGGGTCAATCCCATGACATAGCTGAAGAGGCCGGGATGTATGCTTGGTTCATGCTCCCCAGCCTTTTTGCTTATGGGTTCCTCCAATGCCTTGTTAGGTTCTTACAAACACAGAATATAGTGTTCCCAATGATGGTTAGTTCTGGGATTGCCACTTTGATACATGTTCTTGTTTGTTGGATTTTGATTTTCGAATCTGGGCTTGGTAGCAAAGGTGCTGTATTGGCTAACGCGATATCGTATTGGAATAATGTCATTTTATTGGTACTCTATGTCAAGTTTTCATCCTCTTGTGCTAAAACTTGGACCGGGTTCAGTAGAGAAGCTTTTCACGATGTATTTGCCTTTATTAAGCTTGCAGTACCGTCGGTTGTCATGGTATGTTTGGATATGTGGTCATTTGAATTGATTGTTCTACTCTCTGGATTTCTTCCAAATCCTAAGTTGGAGACATCCGTGCTTTCCATATGCCTTAATACTGCAGCAGTTACATGGATGATACCCTTTGGACTAAGCGGTGTTGTCAGTATGCGGGTCTCAAATGAGTTAGAACAGGACACCCACGCACTGCGCGTTTGTTGGTGCCTTGTGACTATACTAGTGGGTTTTATCTACTGATCTAGTACGTCAGTGTTGCCACGCGTGGAAGTGCAGATGTTATCTGCTGGTATTGCTCGATGATGCTGGTAGTTAGGGTGTGATTACCCTATTATTGTTTTTACTACTGGTCTTCAACTAGTATGATGATCGGTTGTGGGATGATATGTTCGTATGTTGTATATCAGATCTTGTGGAATTCTAATGTGTTCATATTCGTGATCTGGTAGTTAAGGGTTCTTTAACTCTATTTGGGTGTTATAAATTCATATATCAGACCTGATAGTCGATTAACAGGTCCTGAGTGTTCTACTGTATGTTAGGGTGTGTCTAACCTTATTGTTCGACATCTTCTACTGGATCCTTGCTGTTACATTTGGATTTGCTGTGCGGATTGTGATTGCAGTGATGGTAAGATGGTTCGGGTCGAGTATTTGTCTACTGGAAGTTAGGGTCCTAACCCTATTGGGCGGTCTTGGATACGTATTACCAACTGTTGGTGTTTATGATCAGACCTGGTCGGACAGATCTGGTAGTTGTTTGGCAGACATGGTGGTTGTATTTTCAGTCCTGCTGTTCGTGTTCAATCGGGGCTGATATCTTTGAGTATAATGACCTGGATTTGGACGTTATGGATGTCTTTTATGAAGAGGGTCATTAGTATTATGCTTGTGCAACAATGTTTTTTGATGACGATTTAATCAGATCAAAAGAAGACACATGGTGACATGCTGCTTATGCACTTCTGCTGCTACGTCTAATATATTCTACTGCTCGCCTTGTGAATGCTAATACTTAACACTGCTGCGTTCCATGTCTTCTTCATTGGAGTTATGGCATTTTTTTTCGCTGGTTTACTCATGGGCTGTGATATATTGGTCTATGTATTATGAGGTCCAATGGTCTGTACTCATTTTGTATTCTCCTTTGTTATTGCTTTTTTATATATATAAAGTCAGGCTCTTTGATTATTTGAGCCCGCAAGAAGAAAAAATTCAGTTCAAGTTGAATGTAAAAATATAAAGGGATGAGGTTAATCATTAATAGAAGTGCAAGGACTGAAGTTGACATTTCCTATTCTTGGGTCCATACTTGACCCATTCTCTTTGCTGTCATTAAGTGATGATGGGCTTATTGTTAAAGTGGAGATAATGGGAAGATAACGGTCATATTTTCTTCCTTCTCACTATTTATACTCCATCAGTCTGTGCTGGCTCCTCAGTTCACTCCATCATTTCTGTGTACTGAACTCCGTTGGCGACAGAGATCAGTCTTTGTGTGTAATTGGTATTATCAACCTGCAAGTTAATCAACGCATAACTCTTATAAGAGTTGGCTAGTGTTCTTGTCTGGTTCTTGTCTGACTGATCATATTGATTAGTCTGCTGTATTATTGTTCTCAGCCTGATTGTTCAGGTTTGTGTTCAATTCTGTTCACACTCATCTTGTATTGTTTGAGTGATCTTCTGGTCTTATGTAAACTTGTGACTGATCATACTGATTCAGTCATTGTCTCGTCCTTAAGCTGATTGACTCTAGTTGGAGTTCAATCTTTGTTTCATCTATCTTGTATTGTAACCGTTTATTAATTTGAATCAAGGGGACTGTTAATATATATGTCCGAAGGACACGCACCGGGAGGAAAGTGCAACACTAGTCCGAACGACTCCGGGCGAAAGGCAATAAGGTACTCTCTAAGTATTACATCATCAGTCTTTTACTAATAATGCAATACTGGGGGGACATGTTGGTGTATGTGTCCGAACGACGTGTACTGTTCGTCCATGAAAATATTATTTAAGTATTGCACCATCAGTCTTCAACCAATGCTACAATACTGGGGGGGACATGTTGGTGTACGTGTCCGGACGACACATGCCGGACCGAAGTTGTGCCGAAAGACATGAAAATATTATTTAAGTATTGCACCATCAGTCTTCAACCGATACTACAATACTGGGGGGGACATGTTGGTGTATGTGTCCGGACGTCATACTTCGTCCGGACCATACTCCGGTGTCCGGACGTCTCATCTCGTTCGGACTGTCTCACCTCCGGACACACCTACTGAGCGGACCGCCGCCTTCTACAGTAAGCAGTCCCATCAACCGCTGACATCCCGGATATTACGGGATCGTGTCTCCCACGTGGTCTGACACCTAGCACGTGGTCTGACACTACGCTTCCCAAGGTAACACATGTATCGAGGTATCTCTCTATATATACTACTCCATATCTCATATTTATCCAATCTCATAATATCTCTCACACACATATTCTCTCTCTAATATATTAACTGCCATTACATCTCCACATACCGATGCATATATAATCTGACTTTATCATCACACACACATACATACCGTACATACATAAATCCTATATACCGAGGTACTGACTTGACCGTCGGAGGGTGGTTCCCGGGGCTTCGGCCTTGGGACCCCTTCTAACAGTTTCCCTCTTGTTTGTTTGCAGTACGCTTCCAGCTCGGAGCAAGGACGGACGGAGCGCAGCAGCCCTCCGGACTCGCCTAGCGGAACTTTACTTCAACATAATGCTAGTGATACAAACCAAGTAAC
Source organism: Artemisia tridentata subsp. tridentata (assembly GCA_021014915.2). Taxonomy (NCBI): domain Eukaryota; kingdom Viridiplantae; phylum Streptophyta; class Magnoliopsida; order Asterales; family Asteraceae; genus Artemisia; species Artemisia tridentata. The sequence continues at coordinate 184,054,328 of CP139501.1, read as the reverse complement.
CTAATCTACACACGATAATAGTGACAACGCAATTACTTGTAATCTTAATCTACTATTTTAATTAACAATGAATTATAATTACACATAAATACCCAGGCAAACACCTTGTTTCTCACCACCATTCACAAGTCTTGTTAATTGTGCTTTTAAACAACCCTTCTCAAATCAAGTTTTCCTCTTAGGTACCTTAAAATTCTAGAACACTGTCGTCGTTGAACCCATTCCCCGAGTTGAACGATCAATCTCGGTTCTTACATTGGCTATATTACACCTAGGGGTGTTATTGGGTCGGTTTGTGGGTCGGGTTGAATCGGGTTTTTTAATATGAAAAAGTGACCTGCAACCCGACCCGATAAGTTATCGGGTTGTTGTCGGATCGGGTTATGTCGGGTCGGGTGATTCGGGTTCCTTAGGTTTTATTACTCATAAAATAAGTTACGGCTCACGAAATATATCATGAGTTAACTTGGATTATGGATTTTAATATTACAACTTGTACAAATAAAAAACAATGAAACATGGTTGGCGTGTGAAAAAGAAGCTCGAAAACAAATTTCAGTAAGCAAATAAACACATCAATAGCCTTTGTATAAAGACAATTAAAAAAACAGTAATAGTAGGCAAAATTAGTAGAATGCAGTTGTACAAAACGAACTATTAGAATATGATAAAGTTAAATGATACACCATGTGTAATAAAGGGAAATAACAGTTAAAGTGATGGTATTTGTGGAATAAAGGGTCGATGGATAAATGGATTCAGGGAAGGCTTAAAAGAGATTACAGATTATAGTAGCACGCAATTGTACATAAGTTAAAAGTTAAATGATATACCATGTGTAATCGAAACTAGTGGGCGTGGGCTTATACAAGTTTGGAAATAATTTTAAAAAAAATACATTTATGGTCTTATCGGATTGACCCGAAAACCTGATAACAAAAATAATTCAACCTTAATATGACCCGATAACTATATCGGGTTATCAGGTTCGGGTCACACAACCCAATATCATTTTTTAACCCGATAAGCCTTATCGTGTTTGGGTTCACCCGATAAGTCGGGTCAACCCGACCCTACTGACACCCCTAATTACATCGACATTACCTAGAGAGGTTGTTAAACTTTCTTAGACCAAGAGTAGCGGGCGTTGAAGTTGGCTTAGTTGCCATTTCAACGCCCGTTGGACCACCCCATCAACTGTTGAAGCCCGTTGAATTGGCAAAAAATCAACGCCCGTTGATCCAACAACGGGCGTTGAAGTTTGCATGTTTGATTTTTTATTTATTTTTATTCTTTAAAATAGAACTTAAAACAAAATAAAAGAAAGGGAAAAAGGAAAATACCATCTTTGACTAGAAGATGTCAACAGCAGAGTGCAAGGTGTTTGTAAGCTTTGATAATTTTATAAGCTTCAACTTGAATCTGGGTTTTGATATAAAGATGATGGCACGATCTGTTGTTGATGATGATGATGATGGTGATAAGTTTGAGAGAAAGTGGCAGTGATAAGTTTTTTTTGTGGTGTGTGTGTTGATGATGATAGTCAATAGCAGGAAGTATAAGATGCAAAGGATAAGACAACTTTATCTAAAATATGAATTTAATTGTTATTTTAAATCAAATAATAATAATAATAATAATAATAATAATAATGATTATTTGTTCTCATTCAATGCCCCAACCCATTACCCACATTTTAGCTTCAAAACCCAACTTTATCTCACTGTTACTTGTCGACATTTTCCCCAACCAACACCCAAAAATTGCAACACCATTACTCTTGGTCTTATTGTACATCTTTCATTTAATGATTATATTCTTGAGAAGAAATCAATACCCTCTTTTGTCAACGGTGTTGACAACTATTCATTGCAACTTTACCAAACATGTACTCGTTTTTAGTTTTCCTGCAGTGACTTTATCCGGCTCTTTTTCCTTTGAAAAGTCCCGCATAAATACTTACCATATTTTCAATGTCAATATATATATATATATATATATATATATATATATATATATATATATAGATTTGCGTTCATGTGGTGTACAAGCTTAAAATAGATAAAATAAGCACATTTGTGGACCGTTAGATCAACTTAATGGATCAAGATCAAAATAAATTAGATAAATTAATTAGGTAGTGTATTTAATTGGAATTCTTTCAAATAAAAGGGCATTTTAGTCATTTGTCACAACATTTATATCTCATAAAACTTACGAGTATTAAATACACATTCCGTCACTTTCATCTTTCTCCCAAAACCTACGAGTATTAAATACACATTACGAGTATTAATTACACATTACGAGTATTAATTACAAAAACCTACGAGTATTAAATACACATTACGAGTATTAATTACAAAAAGTTTATGTGCAAGTGTGTCAACATATTTAAAAAATTCGTGTGTGTGTCAATAATAAGTCAATTGTGTGTCAATTAAAAAATTCGTGTGTGTGTCAATAATACGTTAATTGTGTGTCAATTACAAGAAGTCATATGCAAGTGTGTCAACGTATTTAAAAAATTCGTGTGTGTGTATCAATAATACGTCAATTGTGTTTCAATTAAAAATTTGTGTGTGTCACTAATACGTTAATTGTGTGTCAATTACAAGAAGTTATGTGTAAGTGTGTTAACACATTTAAAAATTATTGTGTGTGTGTCACTAATACGTCAATTGTGTGCAAATTAAAAGATTCATGTGTGTCAATACTAATTAAATATTACTACAATTGGGTCTTGAAATTTAAATTGTGAAATAATAATTAGTTTATTAGATTATTTTAAATTAAAACATAAACAAAGGAAGTACATTAAAATGTGTATTGATAACTTGAATATCATAATTATATTGATGATCCATCAATGATCAATTAATGAATTTAATAAAAAACACATTTGGGTGGCTCATTAATTTACCACAAAAGGAATGCCCTTTTTTAATACAAATTACGTCAACTTGTGCCATTAGTTCTCATGTTAATTACAATAATGCAATCCATCTAATAACATTTAAATCTCATCTACAATCTTAATCCAACGGTGCACAAGTGTGCTTATTTTATCTATTTTAAGCTTGTACACCACAATAACGCTCCCCTATATATATATATATATATATATATATATATATATATATATATATATATATATATATATATATATATATATATATATATATATATATATATATACATTACAAGTCCTGTTTAGAATATATGAGACAAATTTGTTGTATATATATTGTGAGATAATTAGCTATCGTTAAAAAAATCAAATTATTGTCAAGACTTGCTTATTCAAATCTTCAACTTGTGATTCAAGTGGTCCTCTTGTTGACACCGGATTAGAAAGTAAACATATATTTAAGTTATCTTCGATATTTTGAAGTGTTGTAGATAGAACTTTGTTGAAGACACTCGCTTATTTCTTTATCAGCGAGATTTATTATGTTTAAACTAACTTTTTTCGAATCTATTTAGGTACTATTAGATATTGAATTTACATAATATAATGGTTCACGTAGAAGTGTGAGTCAATGGTTGTAGGATGCTACTTGTTGGCGTATGTGTCCGGGCGAAACATGCCGGACTGAATGGCGGGCCACGTGTCCCGTGGATTGTGTCCGAACGAACTTGTACCGAAATCCATAATGAGAGGGGTTCTTTCTTTTATCCAGAACACTCCTTTACCCCTTAGACAAAGCCATAAACCGCGCCTGCATCGTTAATCCGGAATTTCCTGGATTATGTCTTCCACTTGGTCAGACACCTACTACATAGGCTAGGTATTGACCGACGTGACAATTCCCAAGACAAGACAGGTATCGAGGTTGGGATAGTATAAATACCCCAACCCATTTATGATGTTCTCAAATAACAAACACACATTTACTCCCACATTTACTACTGTGCCCTCAGGCCTATCACAAATGACTATTCTTACGTCGGAGCTTGGTATTGAGGTCAAACCCAAAGCGAAACTAACGCGTGTTTCCTTGTGTGCAAATACTTGAAAGACGTACTTGGCTCAATCCGAAAGGACCCACACTTATCCGTACCGGGTAACAGACTTTTACTTCAACACTAGTATATATTAAAAGGGTGAAATCTATAGCAACACCCTCTTTATGCATTAGCGGTATTGTACGATGTGCATCACCGATGTATTTTTTGTACTATTTTATGTACTTTTTGTACTCTGGGGGTGTTGATATAGCAACCCCATATTAAAAGCTTCGAAGTTGCCATTTGGCTTCTAGTATAGTCGATGTGGTGATGTACCGGCATGTACGTCTTTGTTTCTAGTTTAGGTTGGCCCTGACTCTCCATTCTTGTAGAAGTCAATTGCACATGTGCCCTTACCTATTGTTTTTTATACATATATATTTTATTTAGAGTTAACTATATTTTTTGTCCTTGTGGTTTACCGGCTGTAACGATTTTGGTCCAATAGTTTGAAAAGTAACAGATCCTGTCCAGAATCCGACGACCCGTAACACTTTTGGTCCATTTTTCGTTGACTGTTAGTTTGACTAGTTAAAAAAACGTGAAATGACTAAAATACCCTCGGATAATTATGTACAATGACTAAAATGGCCTTCCTTCATCTTTTTTAATATATCATAACATCCACCCCAACACATAAACAAACCCAGATCTCGATCTATAATAACAACAAAAAAATAAACACTCACAGGCAAAAATCCTATCTATCTACCAACTATGAATCCCAAACAAAAAATTTATTTACAATCCCAAACAAAACATAGTATGTTATATCACAAAACCCACCCCACCACATAATATAAACATTGATCTTCACCACAATTCAGTTTGTTGAGTTTTGTTTATCCACTCGTCTATTTTTGATAACCTACCATCAAATTTGATCCGGAACTGAATCTGCATCATTTTTGTATAAGGTTTTGAGTTGAGGTTATTTTGATGAGGTGGATAGGTTTTGTTGTTGTCGTCGGAGGTGAATCTGTCATGGTTATCGCCATAGTTGGAGTTGTTCTTAATTCGTCATGGCCGCTGCTGTTATTAAGATTGTTGATGTGTCTGGGTTTAGGATTTGTGAGTTTGGTGTGAGATAAGATTTTAGTTTGTCGGTTTCTTGTGTTCGCCGGTTTGACTCGCCGGATTTGGATTTTGTGTTATGATATATTAAAAAAGATGAAGGAAGGCCATTTTAGTCATTGTACATAATTATCCGAGGGTATTTTAGTCATTTCACGTTTTCTTAACTAGTCAAACTAACAGTCAACGAAAAATGGACCAAAAGTGTTACGGGTCGTCGGATTCTGGACAGGATCCGTTACTTTTCAAACTATTGGACCAAAATCGTTACACCCGGTAAACCACAAGGACAAAAAATATAGTTAACTCTAAATAAAATATATATGTATAAAAAACAATAGGTAAGGGCACATGTGCAATTGACTTCTACAAGAATGGAGAGTCAGGGCCAACCTAAACTAGAAACAAAGACGTACATGCCGGTTACAAGTTGTGTTTTTTTTTTTTTTTTTGTTTTTTTTTTTTTTTTTTTTTTTTTTTTTTTTTTTTTTTTTTGTTGTTGTTTTTTTTATCAAAGATGAGCCATGTGTACCTTTGACTTTACCCTTTTTTAATCACTGTACAAAATTTCACCATTAACAAATTTCTTTAATTTCTCCTTCACGTTTTCTTCATCCAAACAATATAACTAGTTCTTCATCCTCCTTCACGTGAGCAAGAAATCACAAGTTTAAACTCATCTTCATTCCATTAACAAAAGATACAGATAACAAAACACACCAAAAATCCGATCTATTACCAAATCATCAAAACCCACTTCAAAATTTTAGCCATCAAGAAAATCCAGATCCAAGCTAATGATGGTGACGAAAATTTGCTAATGATCCAAGCTAATGATTGGATCCAAGCTAATCCACATCCAGATCCAAGCTAATCCAGATCCAGATCCAAGCTAATGATGGTGATGAAAAAAAATGGTGGTAAGTAATCCTTGCTGCATAGAACAAGAAGAAGGTAATTATTGTTTGCTGATATGTTTATATTTGTCTTACTGTATACAATTAACATGTTATTGATTGCTGGTTTCTTCTTATTTTAGGATGCTACTATTGAGGAGGAGAATGATTCTGACAAATCCAAGTCAGAGGTAAATGATAATGAAGAGGATGGCAGTGATGAGGTATGCTTATAAATCTTTAAATGCAAAAGTCGCAGCTGTTAAATGTGGCTAGTAACCATTGTTTGGTCTTGTCGATTAATGTGGGGTTTTTGTTTGTGATTTTGTAGGAGGAAGATGATGAATAAAGTGGGATCTTCATTGAGTGTTGCAGAATAAATATGCTTTTTAGCCTCTTAATACAATTAGCAAAGACTAGGTTTCTTTTTAGTAATGGATATGTGATGTTGAATTGATGATCATGGAATAGTTTTCGATTAGATGTTTAGCTGTTATGGTGCATAGAGATAACAAGTTAGATTTGTTGTTTTAGCGTTTCCGCCTTTATGCTTCTTGTTGGTCTTGAGCAGATTCTAATGAAATGCATTATGTTTTTAAGAAAAGTTTCGCTTACATTGTGTTTGATTTCAGATGAAAATAGTGTCGATTTTTCCCTATGGCTATTACTGGTACTAGTTATTGTGCATTTGCTTAACTAGAAACATAACATCAAGAAAAGAATGTGATTAAAAAAAAAGATAGAAAAGGGTAAAGTGGGGTAGGGAAAAGGGTAAATGTGAAAAGTAAAAAAAAAAAAAAAAAAACAAAAAAAAAAAAAAACAAAAAACCTGCTGAGGTGGACGAAACCGGCTGGGTAAGTCAAATATTGCGTTTTTAAGGGTGTTTTCAGGAGTTAACACCAAAATTTCGACAAAAATTTAGTTGGGTACGTCAAACCGATTTTCACGTAAAATTGCGTACTTTTTTAAAGATTTTCCCCTTATATTTTTGTATCTACGTGTAAGAAAACCTTGTTGCAATGCATTAAGATATAAGAAAAGTTAATTCACGATTTTGAGGGCTATATGAAAATGTACTACTCCTTCCGTCTCAAAATAATTATCCCCCAACAAAAAACACAAAATTTAAGAAAAGTGCATTTATTACAGCTTTCTCTTTCTTACTTTTTAACAGAATGACAGTTTTACCATTAACAAATTAATTATGATATTCTTTAAAGTTTGTAATAATAATTTCAATTAAGAGCAATATGGTAAACTCGATCAAACTTTATTATTTACTAGCAGGGTACCCGCGCAATGCGGCGGCGGGTACCCTGTGACTAAATTTGTGGCGAGCAAATGTTTTTCATTTATATTATGTATTGCAGCGGGGCTGATTTGTAGCCAACGTATGTTTTATCTTTTTTATTGTAGGTTTTTTGTTTCGTAATTTTTTTTGATATTTTATTATGCATTTGTTTTTAAATCCTTGGATGATTGTTATTGTTATATTTTTTATTACTAAAAGTTGTACCGTTTTAGTGTTTTTTTTTCTTTTATTAAAAGTCCATTCTTTTTGTTGTACTCAATGTTATCGGACCAAACAATCGAAGCCCAAAAAGTGTTAGCTCCAAAGCTGTCCACCAGCAACCCAGTATTAAAACGACATCAAATGGTACAGTTTTTGAACGCACTTTAGTATTATGTATAATGGTTGTTTAAACAAAATAAATTATCAATTCGATAATATTCTTTTCACATGCTGCGAGAGGAATGTGAGTTTTTTTATTCAGATATACATGGACTAACTGTGATATCTCAGATCCACACTAAATAAACTCACATTCCCAATATAATCTCAGTCAACAAACTACAACTCGTCAATCCCATCACACACAAACAATACAAGACTCAAAATGAGAAAAAAAAAAAGAAAAAAAAAAAGAAAAAGAAAAAAAGACAATATCTAAGTTATGTGTTTTAAAGTGATTAACTCAAAATTTCGGATTGAAACTTGTAATAGTCAAAAATTTCGGATCCAATGTCAACACTTAACAAAAAATTGGTTAAAAAGCCCAGCCCACTATGGCACACAAGGACTGATAAATAAGTTTACAAAACCTAAGTTACCTCATTCCTACCCTAATGTCCCTCACCAAAATACGCAACCATGATTTGAAACCACACAAACATCACACACTCTTCCTTTCTTTCTTATATCTCGAAATCCGAACATAACCAACAATTTATGTTTGCAAGAAAATCAGACCTTTTATTGAATATCAAACGAAAACTCTTTCTAAGGTTTTATCTTGCCACCAATATCAAACACGAACCCTTGATCTTTTGGTCTTCTGAAAACGACTTCACGATCCGCAGCAAAAACAAAGGCTTGTTACACGGCTTCAATATCTTTATATAAGGTTTCGGGTAGGTTGTTTGCTTTGTATTTTTCTTTGAAGATCCATGACGAGATTGTGTTCTTAAAATCTTTTACATATTTGTTATACACCCTTTGTAACACGACCTGAGATATTTTTTTTTTCTTTTTTTTAATTGTTGTGGTGTGTGAGAAGGGTTTATGTTGTGTTGACTGTGATGTTGTTTGTTTATGGATTCCCAATCGGTTTAGAAGCCGATCTTTTACAGATTTGTTATACACCCTTCTAATTGCTAAGGAGTGATTTAAATTCTCCACTTGGAAGCACATTTAGCGAGCTCATCAATCTCTTCATCACCAATTTGACCATCACCGTTAGCATCAACATGACGCACTGCACGCCAAGCCCTTGTGCCTGCACAACGTAAGCCAAGACTTTTCAAGCCTACTTTTATTCTTTTCGACTGAGCTTGCCATCTCCATTAGTGTCAAACCCTTTGAAAAGACCCTTCATCTGGTTTTGGGGTAAGGGTCCTTCTACCCATCCACCAGACCAACCCTTTCGCATTATCTAAGAAACAATAGAGATAGAGCAAAAAGAGCTGTAAGATGAGCTGGATATATAGTTTGTGTTTCTAATCACGAGGCCACAATATGCAATGCTTTTGACGAGTTGTAGTTTGGTTTTTGTAGTTTGTTGACTGATATGATATTGTGAAAGTCGTCGAAACAATTCGCAAGTCAACCTCTCACGAAGAAAAGTCAACGAGGAACGGCTCAACGCAAAAATCAAGTTATAATAAACCGGGCAAGCGTGTACCCGGGTCGTTCTCCCTACGAGGCGTGAAATTAAGGATGTCGTTTTCGGTTTGGTATTAAAATGCTTGAAAAGACGAGGGTTGATTGGTTACTAGAATCTACTAAAACGAAAATTAAAAAACGCGAACGATAAACTACGAACGAGTAAAAACGTAAAATATTTGAAAAACTAATCCTACGAGTACCAAAATAATTTTTATAAACTCTAAATGGCAAAAGAAAATTTTGGAAAAAAGAAAAATATTTTTTTTGACTTTTAAATAATTTTTTATAATTTAAAAACTATTTAAACTATTTTAAATCTCTAAAAATACTAAAACTAATTTTTAAAAATCTGAAAATTTTTCTGAAGTTACTTAATGATAAAACAGCCTTAGGAAAAATAAGATAAGTGAAAATGCTTTTTGAATAAGCAGAAATAAGCTAACACAGCTTATAATAGGCTAAAAGGAATAAGAAGGCTAAGTTAACTTAATTAAATGTGCAATACTTAACAATAACAGAACATTAGCATACTGGTAAGTGGGTTGTTTGTGTGCTAGCAGACCTGGGTTCGAATCCCAGGTCTTGCTATTTCTTTGAAACATTTTTTTTTTGTTTTTTCTATTTAAAACTCAACAAGTAACAACTAATAAAAACTTTTACAACTGAAAACTATTTAAAACTCACAAATAAACTAGAAAACAGCTTAATAGATGCAAAAAACACTTGAAAACTTAAAAATGTTCAACTGCTTTGGACACAAGCTTGTATAAGCTTGTGCCAAAACTGAAAAAGCTATTAAGGAACTAAAATTATACTACTAAGCAATACTAAACTCAAATAAGCAGTGTCAAATAAGCAGGAAAAAGCTAAAAAGGCAAAACAATCCAAGGTATAAAACTGCAAATCCCAAACAGTCCAACAAGGCATATTTAAGCTATTGCACAAGCTCCAATACCACAAGCCACACTAAAAGTCCTGACAACAGATTTAAATAAGCCACTAATAAACACATAAAAACACTTTTTAAGAATTTTTGAAAAGAAAATAAGTTAGAAAAGAGGCTAAGAAGACTGCTACTCAGTCATGTTTTTGGTTTTAGGCAAAACTAAATCTAATCAACTCTAAGCTACTTGGAAGACTACTAATAACAGATAAAACTAAAATAAGCTAGAAACATTGCAAATAAGGCAATAAGCAGACAAAAAGAACACAATAAGCAGTAAATACGCAGGCACAAATAAGCAGTTGACTAAGTTTGACCAAGATATAAAACAAGAAAACTCAAATTTGCATTAACTTGAAATTAAATTACATACTGGAAATTAAAAATAAACAACAACAAAAACAACAAATAAAATAAAAGTTACCTAAATAAAAGCTAAAAATAAAACCTAGTAACACAACTGCTACTCGCTATCTATTTATACAATAAAAAAAACTAGGGTTCTCTGCTTTGTGCTTTTCTTGTGAGACAAATCCCTTGTGCTCTCTTGCTTCAATCAACGACCTTTGGATTTTAACTTGCTCCCCACAACATTCTATCGTGGCCGTTGGATGGTTTCTTGCCACGGATTGCTGAGGTGGAGGGGGGACTAGAGGCATGCCCATGTGAATCTTTTGGACTGGTGTGGTGAGGAAAGGGATGGATTGGTGATTAGGGTTTAATGGTGGGATTAGGTTAAAAATAAGAAGATACACAGTGTTCTAATTTGGTGTTTGACTGAGTTTGGGGATTTGACCAATCTTATAACCCCGGTGTTATATTTAAAGTTGGGATCGGGTTAAGGGTTTGACCCGAGTTTATTATTAACGGGTTGTGTGAATGTGGGCTTTAGGGTATTGCTTAGATTGGGCTTTAATATATGGGGTGGGATTGGTATTATCTTTGGATCCGGTTTAGCATAGTTTAGAGTTTTGTTGGATTTAATGGGATTAATCAAAAGGACCAAAGTGTTAATCATGTAAACTTCAAGGACCAAACATGCCATTTCTTCTAAGTAAATCCAAGTGTCAATTTTGCCAAAGGAATTCTCGAGCTCGAATAAAAATCCATATGAAAAATGTCTTTTTCGGCTTCAGTTTTCGACTATTTTCCAAATTAAGCTCGGTTTTGTCCGTATTTGCCCCGTTTTCAATCCTTTTGTACCTGAAACGCATAAAACACAAACCAAGGATATATGCAACAATATAGGGTCCATTTGGGTGTTTTTGGTCGTTTTTGTGGGGTTTTTCGGGTCTAAAATGATGAGTAAAAGGCCACTCATCAATATGATATTGTGAATTTTGATGGAGACGAAAGTTCAAATGGTTGTTTTGTGTTGGGTGGGGGTTCTTATAGCCATGCATGATTGTCTGTTACAAGTCAATTAAAGACATTTAATTTTCATGTGTATGCAAGAAGCTATTGAAATGGGTGTTACAAGTCAATTAAAGATGTTTAATTTTCATGTGTACCTATTAACTTTCATAGGTTTTATTTGACTGCATTGAAGGTATGTTGTTACAAGAAGCTATTGAAATGGGTTGTTACAAGTTAATTAAAGACGCTTAATTAAGTTCCATCCTTCTATTGTCTTGCCAAACCTGAAAATGTGAAAATTTATGATCTGTATAAAAAAATTGTTTCATGATACTTTAAATATTTTTATTCTTATTTTTCAGGGATGAATGTAACATTTGGACAAAGATGAGGCAAACCATTATTGGGGCAACCGGAATGTTGAGTGGAAGCAGGTCAAGCATTGCATTGTTTGGGTTTGGTGCATTCATTTTTTTGATTGCAAGAGTGTTTGTTCTTTAGTTGCAGTATTCCAGTAGCAAGAAAATGGGTGAAGTGATGACTGCTTGTTGTTTGAGTGGGTTTTTATAGTACCAGCATATGAGAAAAATAAGGTAACTGGATGTAAATCAGGAATATGTATGTAAATCAGGAATCATGAAAATTGTAACTGTTTTGACTACTACAACCTGTGGTTTATATATCCCAGGTTTTTTGCTGATTTTCATGTTTTATGGAGGGAAAATCCTGCATGTATGTTTTGATGGCATTAATGTTTGGAGCTGTGTTTTAATAATAGCATTAATGTTTGTTAGAAAATTAGTCAGCATGCTTATTTATGTTGTACATTATGCTTTATGTATTGTAAGTCTGAAAATTCAGACCATAAATAAGAGAGATACATCCCTCTATTATAAGTAGTATAGATATTTAGTAATGGATAATTAAATTGAGACATCTTAAAAAAGAAACGTGGATTATTAATTTGAGACGGAGGGAGTATATAATTCAGAATTCAGAAACTTAAAGAAGCATCGCCTAGTCACCTAGCTATCATCAGAAATGGTAGGCTATCGTTTTTAAAGGTGCATCATAAACAGTTCTAAAACCTACCTACCTTGTTTATTTTATTTGTGAAACAATCCAAACAGATAGTATCTGAATGACAGGTGATACACAAAACAAAAAGTAATGGCGTAATGCATTATTTACAAGTTAGGCTGAAGGGAGTGAGGCTACCCAACTAAGGGCGACTCGCGATACGTGGCGCTGAGTCAGCAAGTTGGGTAGCCTAAAAAAAAAAGGAGAGTGGGGCTACCCAGGAGGGTGGAGCAACTCCTGACAAATGGATCCATGTGATTGCTTGAGGAGTAAAAAAGTAAGAGAGAGAGAGAGAATTAAAGAGAGGGATAGAGATATAGCAGGCGATACATATGGATCGCTCAGGGGTGTTTTTGGCCAGGATCGCCTGGTGGGGATGGTGTTGGGGGCGATACACAGGCGAACCAAGGGCTTATCGCCCCTTGGAACGCTGCACTCCGTTATTTACAATCTTATCTAGCTAGATTTTGCAAAATTTGATGTTCACGTCACTTTTTGTGTCTTGCAAAACTATGTATACTATTTATAAGCTATCTAGATTTTATCATGGTTGTGAAAAGTTAACATTGCATGTTTAAATTAACAGAGTATACCAAAAAAGAACTTTATATTAGAGACCGAAGAAATTTTATAATTATTGATTACGAATTAGTCCACTTCAATTCCTATTTGATTATAGAGTTAATTGCATTTTTGGTCCCTGTGGTATGGCCAAATTGCAAGTTTGGTCCCTAAAACTTTGAAAGTGCACTAGACGTCCCCATTTTCAAGTTTCCGTTCCATGTTTGGTCCTTCGCCAAAGTTAAATGACTTAACTACCCCCCTCTTTCCATAGGGACCAAAATGCAATTCGGTCCTTTTTTCAGTTTTTACAAGGTACGTCCTTGTGATTTGCACACAAATTCACATTCGGTCATTTTTTCTTTAAATTTCTCTCACGAATCATCCAAATTGTTGTCAAATTTTGCCGTTTTCGTCCTTGTCGCCAACGATCGTTAGTATTTAACGTTTTTGTCAGTTTTTATACGTTTTCGCCCGTTTTCGTACGTTTTCGTCCGTTTTTATACGTTTTCGTCCGTTTTTATACGTTTTCGCCCGTTTTCGCCCGTTTTCGTCCGTTTTTATACGTTTTCGTCCGTTTTTATACGTTTTCGCCCGTTTTCTTACGTTTCCGCCCGTTTCCTTACGTTTTCGTCCGTTTTTATACGTTTTCGTCTGTTTTTATAAGTTTTCGTCCATTTTCGTCATTTTTCTTACGTTTTCGAACGTTTTTATACTTTTCCTTACGTTTTCGTCCGTTTTTATACGTTTTCGTCAGTTTTTATGCGTTTTCATACGTTTTCGTCCGTTTTTATAGGTTTTCTCCCGTTTTCTTATGTTTTATACGTTTCCTTACGTTTTCTTACGTTTTTGTCCGTATTTATACGTTTTCGTCCGTTTTTATATGTTTTCGCCCGTAAGAAAACATATAAAAATGGACAAAAATGAGCAAAAGCATATAAAAACGGACGAAAACGTAGGAAAACGGGCGAAAACGGATAAAAACGGACGAAAACGTAAGGAAACGGGCGAAAATGTATAAAACGGACAAAAACGTAAGGAAACGGGCGAAAACGTAAGAAAACGAGCGAAAACGTATAAAAACGGACGTAAACGTAAGAAAAGCGTAAGGAAACAGGCGAAAACGTATAAAAACGGACGAAAACGTTAAATACTAACGATCGTTGGCGACAAGGACGAAAATGGCAAAATTTGACAACAATTTGGATGATTCGTGAGAGAATTTTGAAAAAAGGATCGAATTTGAGTTTGTGTGCAAATCACAAGGACATACCTTGTAAAAACTGAAAAAAGGACCGAATTGCATTTTTGGTCCCTATGGAAAGAGGGGGTAGTTAAGTCATTTGACTTTAGCGAAGTACGAAACATGCAACGGAAACTTGAAAATGGGGATGTCTAGTGCACTTTCAAAGTTTTAGGGACCAAACCTGCAATTTGGCCATACCACAGGGACCAAAAATGCAATTAACTCTTAATTATATAGAGAAAATAATAGAGCATACACATGTGCATGTTCTCGAGCAGCCTACATTGATTAGTGGAGTATATTATTATTACTTATTTTGTAAGCATTTAAATAACATTAACTTTAGGGTCCCTGATTTAAGTTTGTTTAGTATCGATTCTATAAAATAAAAAGTACAGATAGATGAGAAGGAATTGCCACATGAGTTCGCTCTCCCGCTTATAACATTTCATTCTTCTATATCAAAATTAATTTCATTTTAGCCATGACTTTGGTCTTTATTCAAATATATATCTGACAAATAAAATTCATACAAACGTCAAATTGATAAATTGACAATACTATACACAATAAGAATACTACTCCGTACTATATATAGATAAACATTGTAAAGTGGCAAGTTATTTGGACCCTTCCTTTCTAATTATTGCACGTATCGTCATTTGTACGATATGTATCACGGGTTGTACGATTTGATCAAAACCCCTCTAATATGACAATATAAGGAGGGTTTGTATAACACATCCCTATTTCAATAGCTAGAAGATTGTAATGACATGATAAAACAAAGAAGGGATGTGTTATACATACCTTTTTTATGTTGTCACATCAAAGAGGGTTTGATCAAATCGTACAACTCGTGATGCACATCATGCAAGCCAGCGATGCATCTAATGATTGGATACGATGCGATAAACTCACCCAACAAAGAAAACAATATACACATAAAGACATGATGTGAATTGATGTGACCACATCTAGAACTTGATAACTAGAAGTGTTGTAACAAATTGACTTTTGTCAACTTGTACTTTAAAAGCACATCTTCATCTTCTTATCTTGACAAGTGGTACAACTACTTAATCCGGTCTTCTTCGTATCAACACTTTGAACCCACCATGCATATGAGCAGTCAACAAGGGCAAGTACACTGGCTCAAACCCGGTCCGAACCGGTATAATCTCGAACCGGTTCACTATAGAAGCCACTACATAACTCATTTGCACATTAGCCATACCTTTACCTAAACAAACCCTTGGACCGGCTTGAAAAACCGGATACTTATAAGGAGACACTTCTTTCAACAGCCCTAAATTCTCACCCGGTTCACTTTCCGGTTCATTATCAAACCACCGGTTCGGGCTAAAATCCAACCGGTTCTCACCCCATATACTCTCCATCCTACCCATACCATAAGGAAAATAAGTTACTCTATCTCCAGCCATCACTTTAGTACCGTCCGGTAACACGTCAGCATCGGCTGCATGCTTTGAATCCCATGCAACCGGTGGATATAATCTCATTGTTTCACATATGCAAGCATATAAATACTTCATTTCTTGTAGGCTATCACATTGTTCATCATTAAAATGTGAGATTATTTCATTCACAAGATGTTTTTCCACATTGGCATGCTGAGAAATCGCATAAAACAGCCATGTCATCGCCGCGGAAGTTGTATCTTTTCCAGCCATGATGAAGCTTATCATCATATCTCTAATCATATCTTCACTTAAACCACTTACAATCATCCTACTTAGCAAATCTTTATTGTCATAAAATGAACTAATGTTTTTCTTCCTTTCATGAACTATACTTTCGATATATTCATGAATTGTTTTGACACAATTTTTTAAAACCTGTTCGGACCCAACACCGAACAATTTTTTAAACTTCCAAGTGGCAGCGACAGGTGTCGCTGCCCTTTTAGCACTAATTTCCGCGGCCATATCAAAAGCCGTCAAAATAGGTACAACTTTGTATAAAGAATCTTGGTCTCCTAGACAACAAGGATCAAACCCTAAAGACAATTTACAAACAACATCAAAACTAAACCTTCTCAGCACTTCTTGTAAGTCAACGCCTTCTACATCAACCAAAGAATCTAGTAACGGTAAAAGCTTTGTTTTTACTATTTCCTTAACAGTAATCTCCACGTGTTCTTTCAAAGATCTTGAAGTAAATTGATGACTAGCTAACTTACGTTGAGAATACCATAAATCACCATCCACGTTAAATATTCCACGACCTAAGAAATCATTAAGGATCTCAGTAAAAGGTTTCCCTTTAGGGAAATTTACAAAATTTGTTTTGAGAATATATTCGACATTTTGTGGATTGGCTGTCACGATGGTTTTTCGAGCACCAAGTCGATGAATAACGATAGTTTGAGTTGGTGATGATGAGAGGAGATCTGTGTACCATGATAGTAAACGATGTCGGTTTTGGTAGAAAGATATGAGGCAGCCAATGACCGCGTATGATGGCGGTGAACCGGTGGTTGGTTCCCGGAGTTTGGGATCATAAAGCAGGAAGTAGTAAAGAATTGGTGTTAGAATAAAGGATAGTGTGAGGTAAAAAAAGAGTGGTGTTTCCATTTTGGTATCCTAAAGCGCGCACCTGGCAAAGGACATTATAGGGGATTTTGTCAATATAAAATTGTTTATATGGTTACTATATCTTTGTTTTAGAAAGTGATATTTATAATTTTAAAGTCGGGACCAAATGATAAATAGAATGAAAAATGTGAGAATGAGGTACAACCGAACATTTGAGATGTTTCTGCCGAAAATGATGTATTTCTTTGTTAGAAATTGGGTTAAGGTGTGATGATAATTTTGGATAATCGTGTAATGTTACTTTTCGAATAAAGCATTTCGACTCTATTGATGTCTGTGTATCACGAAATCCTTTTCGAGACAATTAAAGGAATACACTTTGTTTTTAAGCACAAGAGAACAAAGTAAAACAGAGATGAATTGTGTATTTTTGTCTGTTAGAATGAGAACATGAATCTGTTAATAAACAAATTTTATTTATCAGTTAAGACAGTTAAAAAGTTGGTTAAAATCCAACAATCACAACTATTATCCAACAGTTACATCGGTTGAGAAAATGAGGGAAAATAGGTAAGTCATTTGGAGCAATAAATATACCGTTTGGGTGCTCAACAAGGGGCGGCTGGGCACTGCCCCTTGACCCCTGGTGAAGTAAATGTTGACGTTAAAGGATAATTTGCTGAAAAGATATACCCTATACGGAAAGGTGAAAAGAATGTGCACCTAGATGTGAATGAAAAAGATTTCGTATTATGAGTAAGTGAAGGATTAACGGAGGTATTGAGCTATGGTTAGCAATGATGATTTGATTAAGATATCGTTTGCACTGAAAATGATATGAAAGATAGGTTTCAACCGAGATGGAGATGCATATGTTGATCCTATTGTGAGGGAATTTTCTAACTAAATTGAGACAATGGGGTTATATGGTTTTAGTTGGATTGTCCTATACTCTATTTGTTCCTAGAATCCACAAAGTAAGAAGATGTGAGGGATTACATTATTCTATCAATAGTGAAATCAAGTTGTGTCTCAAGATTGAGGATAATGTCGCACATTGCATTATTCCAATTGTGAATGGGTGATAAACTTTATGATCCTAGTTGTGTGTTAGAGATAATTTCGGCATGTGAAGGATTTCGAGTGATTGTATACTTAAACACTTTGGGTATGATGATTATAAAGATCGAGGGTTCTCAAACTAACTATCACTGTCAAGAGTGAGGTATAGTTAAAGGTTTTAGTGTAATGGTTGAGGTGTAACTTGTGAAGTTTAAAGATATAAGGGTTGAAAGTTCTAAAGCTAATCATCACTATCAAGAGTGAAATTCTAGTTATAGGGTTGAGGTGTTACTTGTGTATCATCGATGTATGGGTTGGAGATTCTTAAGCTAACTATGACTATCAAGAATTAAGTGTAGCTATAGAGTTTGTTTGTAAGGTTTTAGGAATGATTAATGGAAGGGTTGAAGGTGCTTGTGACAAGACTTAATGCACAAGAGAGAATGAATAGTGAAGTGATCATAAAGAGTTTTCAAACACATGATGTGTTTTTGTCTTGATAAGGTATTGGTGTAGACAAATGATTTTGGTGTTAAAAGGCTTTAACCAATTGTGAGGTTGTGGATCCAATTTCGGATTTCTGAATGTGGTTTTGCCAGGCAATGTGTACTTGTATATTGGAGTGAAGTGTGTGTTCTTGAGAGTGTTTAGAGACTATATGTGTATGAGTATATTTTCCCTCCCTCTTAATCGATGGCCATCCTATAGAATGTGTTGAATGAAAAATGAAGAAGAAAACAAGTGTTGACGGAAGCGATAGACTTAGTAATGATGGGTGGTGGTTAGCATATAATGAACTTTATCCGTGAAGTCATGTAGCTCTTCTCGAACATTGTGAATATTCACATGATGAGGCAAGTGGTTACTTTAGAGGTGGTAAAGCGTATGA
The DNA here is from genome assembly GCA_021014915.2 of Artemisia tridentata subsp. tridentata. Lineage (NCBI taxonomy): Eukaryota > Viridiplantae > Streptophyta > Magnoliopsida > Asterales > Asteraceae > Artemisia > Artemisia tridentata. Next base: position 184,035,485 of record CP139501.1, on the reverse strand, counting down.
TGGAGATGATAATTGTATCATCTAAATGGTGGTGGAGGTATACGTGAGACTCGAATTCGAACACGAGTTATAGAAGTGTGAGTGAAACTTGATTTGGAACATAAGGATGACTCTAATTTGTAGAGATGTTAGACTCGTTTAGGAACATAAGGATGAGCATCCATGGATGTTGTGAGATCACTACACGCCAGTAGGTGATTACTATTGCCCGTAAGACAAAGAGTGTTTTTTTTGTTGACGAAGATCCTATTGGAGTCTAGAGGAATGGTTCCCTTTTTTTTTTGGTTCGTCTTATGTGGACGACTCTTGGGATGAGGATCATTTCATAGATGGTTTCGTGACAAGGTAGAAGTAAGGTATAAGGACTTTCTTCTTGTTTGTTAGTAAAAAGCGACTCAAGAAACCAACTTTAGAGCAAGGATGATACCTTGGTTTTCTACTGATGTGTGTGCTACGATCTATATATCGTAAGTTCTACTTAAATTTTGAATTTATAAGTTCCTCTTTACAAATTATTTAGAAAACGCATACGAGCAAGTATACTCGTCCGCATGTAGTATGATATGTGGTAAATAGGGATCGTCCCAAGAGACTTTTGTATTTTTAATTTAGAAAATGCGTAACATGAGAATAGCACAAAAGATTGTCACACACTAATGTACCGCAAATACGCAAACAAACAAACAAACAATGGTTTATCGCATCCAATCACTCAAAACGAATAAATACTTGTTAAGGAATAGTAATCAATCGTGATAGAATGTTGACCATGTTTGGGTGAAACATATGTAGAAGGCACATATCAATTTTACATGGATTTCTGGCCAATGGGTAATGTCAAGAAAATCACATGTTTATACTAGTTTCATGGGTGAGCCCTTTCGGCCAATACTCATCCCACTCACCTAGTTACTTTTTATGTTTTATATGTATGAAAAAGATGATTAGTGAAATTAGTTCTTACGAGCCCTTTTGGCCAATACTCGTGATTAAATACCCTTGGGTTCATTGAAAACTTGACTACTTGATAAGTGTCAATTATCAAGCACCAATCCATTTGTGGACCAACTTCTTGAAACAAAACATTATTAGAAGTTCTTTCGACCTTTAAATCCAATTATGTTAAATTAACAAGTTTAAGAACACGAATTATATTTAAACAAACTTAGGAGATAAATAACTTTTTCTAACCGTACTAATCATTCAACATTCACACGAAAGTCTACATCATTCCCAAACAAGCATCAAAAAATTAATCCATAACAAGTTTTATCAACGAACATAATACTTAATTCATAATCAAATCATTCAACATTGTAAATTTAGTAAGAAAGTTACCCAAACGTAAGACTACAATTGAGTAAGAAATCAAGAAGTTATAGCACTTCTTAAGGCCTCCAATCGATCCAATGAATCTTCTACCCTTCCAATTAGTATCACCAACACTTCCTTTCTTTCTTCTTGGTATCCTCTTGAGAGTGGCAGAGATTGAGAGCTCTTTTAGGCAAGTAGATAATATGATCAAATCCTTAGGGTGTAAGGCTTGATTGTATGATGGTGTCCATAAATGTGGTGATTAGGGGTAGTATTTATGCTTGAGTTTACCCACAAAAGCTGTTAAAAACTCCCAATAATCATAAAAGAGGTTAAATGATCGGACTTTAAGTCATAATGGTAGTTTAAACCTTGATTTAATGCAACCTTGCAGTTCAGGTTAGTTTCAACCCACGGCTGGAACCTTCAACCTGCGGCTGGAATGTCTGTTTCAACCTCAGGTTGAAAATTCATCTTCGGGCTGGAATGTCAGCATCAACCTCAGGTAGAAATTGGTTTTGGTATGTTGGATTTCAACCTTGAATTGGTCCTTCATTTTCCTTCTTTAATGATCATCTTTGGTGTTCGATCTTGACCCATTCTTTCTTCAAATAACTTCTCAATCTTTTCTTTATACTCGGAAATAATCATGACATGAATCTTTATCTTTAGACGAAAAACTTCACTTCGTGTGTGTTCTCTTGAATTGTCGACTTTTCTTAGTCTTTCTCGATATTTCCTTTGACTTAGTTGTACCTGAACCTGAATACATCTTTTATACCTTTTAAGCGTAAAACGTGATAAACACAACCAAATAATGTGCATAAATATGCAAATAACGCGACTCATATATATACAAAATGAGCGTTATCAAATTCCCCCATACTAAAGCTTTGCTCAAAATGAGTTTTAACGTTTATATGTGAAAAAATAGACGTAGTACTCAATCAAGCTAGATAACACAACCAAGCTCCTCACGGAAAAGAATATAAATTATATAATTCACTCACACTCATTTCTTTTGATGGAGGTGTATATCACTCAATTGCTCAGTCGTGATTTCATGTCATACCATAAGCTTGAACGAGTATCAAAACTAATCCAAATCATGCGAGTAATAAGTAAATCTATCAAAGAGGTATTTTATTTGGGTTGATATGTTAGGCTAAGGGTTAATATAAGGGTTTGGATAAGACATGGGATTAATTTATGAGTTAGTTGTACAACAATAATCAAGTCCAATACCATTATCACTTGTTGCAAAAAGAATCGAACCATGAATCCTGAAAATGATTATAGCCTCCGAATCATCATTTTACATCTCTTTGATTTCTTTTATCGATCACCATATATATATATATATATATATATATATATATCACGTCTTAGCATATATATATATATATATATATATATATCACCATATATATATATATATATATATATATATATATCACGTCTTAGCACATTGGCTAATCGATATCTCAAAATACTTCTTCTTCCTTCATCTTCATAAATAATATAGCACTTTGGCTATAGTTGTCACCTTATAGTTGCGATATATATATTTTTCATTCTTTCTTTTGTCACCCCCACACTTTAGATGAGCATACACCTCAAAAATACAAATAAGAAGTAGCTACATTCGTCTTTGTCGGAACGGTATATGTGAAATACAAAGTGTGTAGACTAATAATCATACAAAACTCTTTCACACCGAACAACTAGCAATTCATCGATTAGACTTGATTTATGGGTTAGGCTAAAGTTTAAAGTGTAAAATATTTTTGTATTTTTCTGGATGTAATCAAAATGAAAATGATGGCTTAGAAGGTGTACTAATGGTATCTAGCACTAAAAATGAGTGCTAACAAAAGAGTCCATAAAAGTGGTTAACTAACCAATGTGGTTAGCTAAATATCATTATTTGTAAACGGATGGCCATTTGTTTAAAAATCCTAAGTTGTCGCTTATCACTTAATTTTACCTATATCACACGAATGTGACCTCACTTTGAAATTCGTAATGTATGACAAGCACAAGTTCTAGAATCAATTCAATCACTAACATACTCATAGCAAGACAACAAAATTTAAGCATAAAAATGTATGCTTCAAATGATAGGCTCAAATCCTCACATATTTGGTAGAATAGGCTATAAATGCACAAGTGATGTTATCAATCAAAAGAACAGATTGCTTCAATAATCGAGATACGTCTACAATTTTTTAAATTGCCATTTTTATGCTATTGGAAAATTCTAAGTTGTTTTAGATATATTAAACTTTTACGTGTAAAAACAACTAATTTTTCTTAAGGTCAATCAAACGAATTCCTAACAAATACTAAAGAAAATAAAAATTTAAAAACTATAACATTTTTATCTATTTACTTCCCTCCCCCACACTTAACTTTTACATTATCCTCAATGTGAAAAATTAACTTCAAAGTAAATGAAATAGGAAAAATAATAGAAAAAATGATATCACCGAGAAATCATGTGAGAGTCATATTTGGTTTTCTAAACGCATTAGTTGAACTTTCCTAACTCGAAGAAGTGAACCAACGATATGATTGAGCAATAACTTCATGGTTTCCTTAAACCTGAAAAACAAAACAAATATACCATCCAAACAAAACAAAAACAAACATGCCATATAAATAAAAGTGCTTAATAATCTAAATAAGAAGTAGTAGTAGTTCTTAGAAAACGATTAAACATCCTACATGAAATAACAGAAATAGTTCAAAAATAAAGTACAAGGGAGAAAAAGATTAATTATCCATTACATATTATCATAAAAACCTTCATGATCAACAAGATCATTCGTCATCTATGTTGTCGTACTCATCATCATCTCCATAATCAACCAAAGCTCCCATTCCAACAACTGCTGAAGAAGTGCCTGCATCGTAACCACTATGAACATTTGGTCCCATATCCGAAGAATAATAACCCATAAATCCTTCATGATGAACATTGTACCCCTCACTTTCTTGAAATTCATTAGACACGGTTGGATATGGTACATGTTGGAGTGGATAAGGTGTATACGGATAAGGATATGGTGGAACACTTGATGGATCATAGGTCACTGGGAAAGAATAAGGTGGAACACTTTGATGTCCAAGGTGTGTAAGAATTGACGCACAATAGTCCATTTTTTGTTCAACCCTCATCATAACCGAGTCTCTCCATACCTCTCTTTTTTCTACTTATGGTAGGTTTGCATGCCATTCTCCCCATCCTGACTCAAGTCCCGATGGTTCTCCTGATTGTGGTGGTTGAGGTGTGATAAGGATTTATTTGGTACCTTTTTAAGGGGTCATTTAAGCCCAAAATCGTATTAATATGATCAAATATTGCCCTAAATCGTTTCTTTTTGCATTTTAGGTACTTGGGACGGAAAATCTGGAAATCGGCATGTTTTGGGCTTAAAACGACAAGAAAAGTGAAGAAAACGATCAAGTCTCAAAATCTGTCATGAAAGAGGTCCTTACGGCGTCACACTCTACCAAGTGACGCCGTCACTTGTTACTGAAGATGGATTTTTGGTGGAAAATTAACAAGTGACGCCTTAGTGAATTTTGAAGACTCTACAACCTGACGGCGTCAGGTGCAATTTGAAGACCAGAGTCACGTATAAAGTTAACAAGAGACGGCCCAGAGCATTTACCAAGGGACGGTGTCAAGACATTCATGATGGCGTCAAGACATTCATGACGGCATCAGAGATCCTAAGTGACGCCGTCTCAGCGACACTTAATAGCAATAGATTATTCTCTTACTATTTACAATAGTCACATCTATTGAATGGTTGCAACGTCCTAGAGAATGTCGACTTGCACAAGACAAAACCCTAATGACGGCGTCACAACCCATAAGGTGACGCCGTCAGAGTTGTAAAACTATATATATTTTCGTATGTTTTTCATAATTGGTGTAACATCTTGGAGTATCACTTAGGGAACGATTTTCTCAGCTTTTGTAAGGGTTTTACAGCCCCCAAAACTCATGTTTCATTGAAGATAAGTTATCCTTTTAATCATTCAATATATCTATGTGTTGTTTGATTACTTGTTTCTCTTTTCTTCACTTTAACATGTTAGCTTAAGTTAATTAGTGTTTGCTTAGATCTAATGAAACCTAGTTATTGATCATTGTTTCGTCGTCTCTTGTTGAATTGATTGCCTCGCGTTAGGATAAGAAAACTGGCTAGTTTCTTATATATTTTGGCTTGAATGTCTTATAAAACGCAACCATAGAGTGCTTTATTGGTTTTTCTCGTTGTATTTATTGCGTGAATTGAGGCTTGTAGATCCTAGAAAACTTAATAGACTTTAAGGATTTTTGGGGAGACTAATGTTCATAGAGTTGGGGACTTCGGAACCTCCGCACGACCAATATTAAGGAATACAACGCTTTAATTAAAATAAGGACGTGACAATTCGACAAATTAGTAGGAGATAACTAGGGAGTAAGGATATCTAAGTGAACACACTTTCCCTATCATAGAAGTTACCAATTTACTTTTCTCGTATATTAGTTTAATTAGTTTTATTATTAGTTTTGGTTTAGTTAATTAGTAGCTAAACTGCCCACTTTTCCAAACCCCGAGATTTTTACTTGCTTTCATAAAATATAAAAACACAAAAAGAATCATCCCTCACCTTTAGACCTATCTCGACATACATCTTGACCTAACGACACTATTCCCCTAGAGAACGATCAATCCCTCGAGTCTTAACTATACTACACTACAATGATTAGGTACACTGCCTAGAAGGATTGTAAAACTACTTGTGAGGTTCGCAATCCCCTCATCAAGGTGGAACTGGATTACGAACGACATTTGGCAATGATTCAACCAATTTCTTCTTGTCATGATCAAGCAACCCTTGAAGACTCTTCTTGTCAAGAACTTCACAATTCTTGATCAACGTAATCTTGCCCAACTCTCCAGGTGTAAAATATCCCAAACTCCTAGCAATCTTAGACACATAATGACCTCCATTAATATATCCGTGTTCCGTGACAAGAGCTGCTTTCCTAGATAGATACATTACCAATGTCCATGCCACATTCAATTTGTATTTCTTCCCTTCAAAAGAACCGGTTATCATTTCAAGCAACCACAAATCCAGTCCATGAACCTTGTCTTGGCTATTAGAACGGCACACAAAAGCATTCACAAGTACTTTATGCATAAGTCTCATTATTGGATTATGAATCTCCGTCACCTTTGGTCTAGGGCTATTTGGATCCCCAATCAAATTCCAAATATGTGTACCATCGTACCTTGGGTACTCTCTTTCCAACCTAGAAAAATGAGCTGTAAACCCCGGATCAGCAAGATCTACTTCATCATACAAATCGAGCAATTGTGCAAACTCTAGTAAAGTCATCACATGATCATGCCCACACAAACGAAACCAAATGCACTTCTCTTTCAAGATGTTGTTCAAATCCACCTCTGGATTAAAGTAAATGGTGGAAAAGAACTCCAAACACCATTTCCTGTAAATCTCTTCTTCTTTAATAATCAAAGCACTTTCCAAACAAAAATCCTCAAAAGTGTTACCGTTATCATCTTTAGTACTAACGTTGACAAAATTCTCAATTTCCCCATCAATCTTGTATTTCTTAAACAAATTCCAATCAATGAGCTTTGGAACTGCAATATATTTCCTTTGAAACTTTGCTAAACGACTATTAAAATAAGCCTTAGCTTCCGTACGCAACTTCCCCCACTTCAAATGTTCACTTGTTACCGGCATGAGGCTAGCATCTCTTATCCTACTTCCTCCTTGCTTAACATACAATGCGATGAGTGGATTTTCTTTCGGCATAGAGCTAGATGCTCCTTTCGCGTGTTTCTGCACAAATCATAATGAATACCACACAAAGAATATTGGAATCATAAAGAACATACTTGCGCATCAAAATAACGGAAAAAATAGCCATCCAGGAATTCCAGCCGCATTCCCAACCGGCGGCTGGAAATGGTTTTGTGAACAGAAGGCTCCAACCACCACGGCTGGGCTTCCAGCCGGCGGTTGTTAATGGGCTCGTGGACTTGAGTAATCTAATATGTTACTAGTTTATCATGTAAGCTTAAGAATATTGTAAACCCAAGTCCACCAACTAAAGCCCACGACAAGGCCCATGAAAAGCCTTATGAACTAAGTATATAAGACACCACACACCTCGTTTGTGTGGTGTGCTTGAGTGTGTAAGTGTGTATTTTTCATACTAAAAGTTCTCTTTCTTTCTGTCTACTTTCTCTCTCTAAAACATACTTCATCTCAAGTCACCGCCATCTTATACAAGCTTAATAGATTAGTGATAGAGTTGATATCTAAGGTCCTACAAGTGGTATCAATCGCCAAACAATGATTTATGAGTCTATTGTGTTTTGGTTCGAAGTATTTTTCCTTATTTCTACACGTTTTTTTTAAAGTTGCCTACTTTTCTTGTTTTTTTGGGTTTTAGCACTTATTTGATTACAAATAAGTATTAGACACCTTTTGGAATAAGAAAGTTTAAAGCTTTTTGGTTAAAATTTGATTTTTGAATTCGTACTTTATGTGTTCTTCAAAGTTTCTGATAACTTCAAAAATCATTTAAAGTGTTAAAGTTTGCAATTTTTAATTAGTTTTAGTGCAGTTATTAAGGTTAGTTGTACAAGAAAATCGTGCTTAGAAACAATCCTTGGTGGAATTTAAGAAGATTGAAAATTCTGGTAAAGTTTCGAACAAGCAAAAACCCTAAACTTTCTATTAAGCAAAGTTTCTAGTAACTAAACCCTAAACTTTCTAGCAAGCTCTCCAGGCGTTATCTTCAGGATATTTGGATTACTCAGTGTCTTTCTCTCTTTTATAAGTTAGAAAAGCACTTAGACTCTTGGGAATACTTCTAATTTGTACAAATAAGAAAGTTGCAAAAGTTTCTAGCAAATGCAAAACTTTCTAGCAAGCTGAAAACTTTCTAGCAAGTGCAAAACTTTCCAGCAAGCTGAAAACTTTCTAGCAAGTGCAAAATTTTATAGTAAGTGCAAAACTTTCGAACAAGGACAAGAACTTTCGAACAAGGTCAAAACTTTCGAACAAGGATAGAACTTTCGAACAAGGCCAAACTTTCGAACAAGGATAGAACTTTCGAACAAGGACAAAACCTTCGAACAAGGTCTAAAGTTTTGAGCAAGTGACAAGTTTCGAGTAAGTAACAAATTTCAAGCAAGTAACAAATTTCAAGTAACCCCCTAAGCTTCAAATTGGTTGGATTTTGTTGACTTTTTGCGTCTGAGAGTTGACTTTTTACGACAAAACTTCAAACGGCCATAACTTTTGAACCGTAACTCCGTTTTCAGCAAAATACCTGTCAAAACGACCGGAACAGCCTGAATATTGTGAGGTTATCCCACTACGTCGGGTAATAAAATTTTTGAATCCTGAAATCGCTCCGAAAAGAAGTTATCGAAGATTTTAAGTTGTAAGACCAAAATTTCACTGCCACAACTGAGCTTAACTTTCACCAAACACACCTCTTACATCGTTGAAACGATCCAAGATCAACTTTATCACACATACCTTCATCAATGGCAACTCAGCAAGACAGTATAACAACTGCTTTGACAAATGCTTTTGCTTCATTCTCCAAGGCATTAAACATCAGTTACTCTAAACCAAATAACAACAACCAATGGATTTCATTGTACACTCACAATACATAATTTTCTCAACCAAGTATATATATATGGGTCAAGAAGGACAAATGGTTAAAGTTATTGAGAATCAATGATTTGCGAAAATCAATGCATAAATATGTCCTAGGAATACAAAGGAAAGTTTGTAAACCCAGGTCGTTATCCCCGATGAAGGATGAATGAAATTTGTGATTCGGTTTGTGATTGTGTGGATTGAATGGTGAGAATAATGAGATTTTGAGTTTTTAAACTAAAATAAGCAAACATAAACTAAAAACAAAATAATAAGCTAGGGAAATGATAATCTAAAGCATATGAATCCTAAAACGTAAGGGAATCCTAAAAACGCGCAAAACCCGGGCTAATTCTGAGCTTTAAAGATGAAATGATGAAATATTAACTCTACGGGTGCCAAATGAAGTAGATTAAGCTAATTCAATCTGAATCTATTCTAAATAATCCAGCCAACTCAGAATAAGCTCCAAGTAAAAGCAAATAAGCACTTAAAATCTCAATAAGCAAATTTGGCCACTAATGTGCAGCCTTTAAAGTGGAAATCTGAGGTAATTATGCAGGCAGAAAAAGCTACTTATAAGCTAAAAAAAAATCTAAAAAATGTGGAATAAGTGTGTAAGCTACCAAAGATCATTTGTACCAATTTTCAGCTTAATTGAACTTATATTGAACAAATGAGAAATCAAAAACTCAAGCTGATCTGGACAAAAATTATGAAAAAAATGCAGAATTGCAGCTGATAAAAAGCTGTTAAAAATCTAATAGAAAAATTCAAAAAAATGTGGACTAAGTGGACTAGCAACCCAAGATTATCAGTACCAAGTTTTAGCTTAAAAGGGCTTATAATGAAGAAATGAAAAATGAAAGACTAAAGCTGAAATTGGACAAAATCAAAAACACTACTAGAAAAACAGCTATTCTTGACGCGCAATGCGCGTCATAAAGGGGTCAGATGACGCGCAAAAGCGTGTCAAGGATGGACCAGTCATAAATTTTCATGACCCGCATTTGGGCGTCATCCTTCTATGACGCGCACTTATGACCCACGTTTTATGACTCTCCTTTTTGCGTGTCATTACCTTAAAATCATTTTTTTTTTATTTTTTCTGTTTTTTAAAACCTGATTATATACATAATTACTGACAATAAACCTGATAATTGTACAAAATTAACGCATTTCATATATATCAAAACCATGCGTTACCAATTCAATACATAACAATTCATGTCAAAATATATACCGATAATTAGTTAAAGTTACTACAATGTACGATTTCTACCTAAAAATGAAATTCAGACACATAAATTGCCCATTCTTCTCGAATATCGTCAAAATCCGCAGTGGAATTTCAGCAACCACCAACGTCCATTTCTTCCAATGCTAATTTAGCTGCCTCTTTTGCTTCCTCCAAAAGTGCTTCTGGTACCTAAAGATGATGACATGCAAGGTACGCTATTTAATCTGGGAATCAAATAATAATAATGCGAGCACATTGGTCCATTTTGATGATGAAACACATTTACTTATGAATGGCTCAATTTGGATTTTGTTTCCACCTAAGTTGGGTTGAGTCGGTCTAAGCATATACAGCAGAAAGGAAAATAACAGGTTGAGCTGAACAAACAAGTAAATAGCTGGCTCTCTTCTGTAGTTTTTGGTATGTTTTATCGCACTAATGATTTCCAAAACATTTAAAAAAGATACAAAAGTGCTTGTAGAACAAGACACCTGATCCGATCTATAACAAAATTGACTGTATAACACAAACCCTTTATTTTATCTGTTGTCTAATTTCCACCCATACGGCTTGTGAATTCTACAAGATAGTTTAACCACACATGTTCTTGCCTACTTAGTTCTAGACATATAGACCACTGGGAGTTGATACCAACTAATGCTACCAACAACATTAGGACATTAACAAGTCATTCTACGACCGCACATAGATTCCATTAACCAAAAAGAAGTGTTTATATCTATGACCGCACATAGATTCCATTAACCAAAACAAATTCTATATGCTGCCAACAACATTAGGACATTAACAAGTCATTCTACGTTTGTTAGTTCAACCTAGATTACACGTTTATTTCTGAAAGCAATCTTACTACATATTTACCTTATGTCATATACTCACATATCATTTTTTTAATTAATCTTTAAGATAACTTATCGTCATCACATTGGTAATATAAACATACTAACGACGACAACTTAGTTCACTTTGAGTTATATCTTCTTAGAACATACAAAATGACATCTCAATAGAACAAATTAGAACAAAAAACCTGAATTTACTTACGTTTTAGCAGCCTGCCTGCCTTTTCCAATTGCGGCACCAAAGTATCTCTACAAGAAAAGAAAAGAACAATCATTGAAATAAGCAAATTTCTTGAATACTATACTGAGGGTGTTTTTATAGTTCTCAGGCCGCTCAAACGGGTAAATGGGTCTACCAAGAGAACGGAAACTCACATAGGAAACACCAGAAGGTTCAACCATGTACAGTTGTGGGCCATCACAAAACAAACACCCTCTGTGGGTGTGTTTTCCAGCCGAGCAAACCAAGACCAACACCCCTTGTTGGGTGGTCTGTTGGATCGAAACAGAAGCAAGAACAAACAAACCAAGCACACCCTTGCGGGCTGCGTTGGTGGACCAAAACCCAAGCCACACGCACCCTACGTGGGTTGCTGTGGTGGGTCACAAACAAACCAAACAACACCCTTTTGCGGGTTTGTGTTTCCAGTTGAGTCCAACCACAAACAAGTAAGACAAACTAAGCAACCTCAACTGGGTCTCTCGTTGTGCCAAGCCAAGATAAACGCACCCCTTTGGGGTTTTCTCTTGAACCGAAGACAAGCAAACATCAACGACACCCCTTCAGGGCTGTCGTGTGTCGAGCCAAACCAACCCACCATAGGTTGTTTTATGGCTAACCCATACAAAAACAAACACTCCCTTATTGGCTGTGGTCACCACCCCTATGGGTGTTTCTGTGGCGGATCGAAAACCCAAAACCAAACGAAAACAAACACCCAAAATAAGCTTCGAAGCAATTAAAAAAAGATAATGAAATAAAACCTTAACCGAGACCAATACGGGTCTTGACCCTAAACCCCAATCAGGTTTAACCCGATCTGAGAATCAAACAACACCAAACACGATTTCTTTGATGATACTTTTATTTAAATCGCTTTTGTATTGCGTTAAAATTATAAAACCCATAATAAAATTTGTTTATATGCCCGATTAAAAGAAAAAGATGAATATAAAAGCGAAGATACGAGTTGTGTTAATACCAATCGAAGGAGATGAGATGCTAGCGACGGTGGTGATTAACTCGAATCAAATATCCGAGAATACACCTCTAACACCTTAGATCGCCTTGTATCTTCAACAAGATGGTGAAGGAAGTGGCGGCTCGTGGTGGTGACAGCAGGGCTGATCAGTGGTGAGGCGGTGATGAGTGACCGGTGGTGGTGGTTGTGGTGTTGGTGTCGATTGGTGAGGATGAGAGGAGAGGGAATATTTATCTCTTCTCTTTTCTTTTTGTGTTGGTTTGATACAAATGAGAAAACACAGATATATATGACTTTTAACTGATTATGACCCATATGTTATGACGCTTCTAAAAATGAGTCATCTTTTAACTGATTATGACCCATATTTTATGACTTTGCTCTTTGCGCGTCATCTTGTAGCGTGGGTCATAAAAAGCGGGTCAAGGATAGCCCTTTTTCTAGTAGTGAAATGCAGTCTGCTATGGTTCTGACTTGGACTGTTTTAGCTATATTTTGAACCAAAGCTTTAAGGAAACTAATCAACTACTGAATGTTAACTAAATGGACTAAAATAGACATAAGAATACTACAAATAGGCATCAAATCAGCATATAGCTACATTAAGCTAATATGATCAGTAGGCACCTTTTAACTTCCAATATCAACTAAGAAACTATCTAACCCTCCAAATAAGCTCAAGAACTCCTTCCAACAACTTAAATAACCTAAATTAAGACTAATTGAAGTTTACCCAAGTGCAAATGAACAGTAAAATATCATTTTGACCCGTTTGACCCCCTAAACCAAACACCCCTTAGTATAACTGTTTTGGAATTTAAAACTAGAATGGACCATTTTAAGCTAAGTTTCCGACTTAACAGTAATTACCTAACTTATTTAACCCCTAATGAACAATTTCCAAATGGAAATGAGCACTTAAATAAGCTACACTAGATTATGCTTATTTTTGGCTTTTTTAAGGTTTTAAGGAAAAATAGACTTTAACTGATAACTAAACTAAAGTCAAACAACTAATGACAGATGTAAACTAGAATAAGCTAGAACAATAGGAAATAAAGCTAATAAGCAGTTGAAATAAGCAAATAAGCAGTGTTTGACTTACGTTGACTTTTTGAAATTGAAACTGATTACTCAGAACAGGAACTCACAATAAGCTGAAAAGAGCTTATATAAGCTAATTAAAACAGAGAATAGAGCTTTTAAACCTTGAACAACAATTACTTTAAATTACTGAATTGAAATTTAACTCGAATTACAACTAAAGCAGTACAATGCTTTTGAATTTAAACTAGAATTGAAATTAAAGTTACAATAGACTGAAATTAAGATAAACCCTAAGCTTATCTAAATTCGACCTTAGAACTACACTAAGCTACATTAAATTACACTACTCCTAACTATCTAACACTCAATTATGTGTGAATAAGAGGCTATTTATAGCCTGAGGAGCTTCTAGGGTTTCTCTGAGTTAATCCCACCCCTTGGATTAGCTTGATTTAATCTCAGCCTTCAATTTCCTTTTTGGCGCCAAAATAAGCTTGGTGGATTGCCAGGTTGGAGTTGTATCACGTGAAGAGGGATACATGTGAAGGAGTAGGTGGCTGTAGCTATCTTGAGGAGGGGGGTGGCGTGTAGCAGAGAAAAGCAGGTAATGATGGTGGGATGTGGGTGGTTTTGGCGGGCAAATGGTAAAGGGGAAGAAGGGTTGACTGGTTTTGACCTGGGTGTTATCTAATAGAAGGTGGGTTGGGTTTATTGGGTTAGGTTTAGTTAAAAGGGGTAAAAATTGGTATTAGTTATAATTTAGAAGGACTAATTCTGCCAATTTTGTAAATTCAGGGACCAATTCTGCCAATTCTGAAAAGTGTTTCCAAGGACCATTTTTGACATTTTGATATTCTTGAGGGTTGACTTTTGACAATTTAAGCATAATCTTGGTCCAAACTTGTAAATTTCTTCCCCGGCCTCGGCTTTTTGTACTCTTTCCATTTTCGTGCTCGGTTTTGTCTTTTTGTCTTGATTTTTGTCCATTTCTCACATATCCGTACCTGCACATGCATAAACACAAAAACACAACATATTTGGCATATTTGGTTAGTTTTGGGTCTATTTGGTCCGTTTTATTAGGTAAAAGGTATGTGTAATTTAACACATACCAAAATCCCCCCAGACTAAGGTATTGCCGTGTCCTCACGCAATGTTATCAACTCACGTTTTTGAAAGAAAAAATTTCAAACCTCTTTTTACTAACTTTGAAAAGTAGCAAAATATTCAAAAGAGATTTAAGAAATCAAAAGTTCTAAAAACGCCCCGTTTTCCCAATTTATTCACACTTATACTATTTTTGTATACTTTTTTCTTTTTCTTGTGACGGTTTGTTGACTTTCATTATTTCACAATAACTTTTAGGATCACGGAGTAGGAAACACAACTCATAAAGAAGTGACCATACGGATAAAATTCATCGTCCCTGATTTTTCACAAGTCCCCAAACCAAGCTTAAAAACGAAATCATTGTTAAATACAAGTTAAGATGCTAACGCTACTCATGAATGTAATTTGTAAACTTTTCACTCCCCAATTATTCTATACTTTCGGCAAGTGTGCTCGTTTTCAAAAGTTTGATCACAGAAATCGATATTATTATGGTTGTTACTTGTTTAAGTCAAATACTAATTTACCGGGAACCTCGAAAATCTAAGGATCGAATAGGGCCTTTTCCATGTAGTGGCTTTCTTCTCGGCACATCCCAAACCAGTTGGTTTTAGGTGACCAGGCTTTTGACACCTCACAGAGAATAGTACCGGAATCAGCGAGATTTCGATTTCAAAGATTTTAGATATTCCCAATAAGTTAGTATTAAATACTTAAATAAATAGCAACAAACGATCATTTAGAGATTAGAGACTCAAAGGAGAGATCACTCCATGTAACGACTTTCTTCTCGGCACATCCCAAACCAGTTGGTTTTAGGTGTAACACCCCAACCCGCCAAGGGTAAAGATGCCACAATGATGGTGTCAAATCAAAGCAAACATACATAATACACAGCGGAAGTCTTAAACAAATTCATTAAAGAAATGCAGCCAACACGGCTTAAAACCAACATGAGTTCAATGATAATAAATAATCCAACGGAAATAATGACGAAATGAAATCCAGTCTAACAGATGTCATAAATAAGGGTAGTAACTAAGGTAGAATCTTCTTATAATCTTTACTCTCAATCCCATAGCAAAATTCCTGCTTCTAGCTTAGATACCTGCCGCAGGAAAAGAAATGCGGCTGAGCTTAAAAAGCCCAGTGAACAGATATATATAACAAACGGAAACGAAAGCAAATGAAATGAACATGTTTAGTTTAGTGCATTGGGATATATAAGTCAAAGGCAAGGAGTATAGTAAAAATGAAATGAAAAGAAAGAAAAATAAAAGATCAGTAATCCCCCACGAGCCCGAACAAACCAAATAATAACCCGAGAGGGGAGTCCTCTCAAATGTGAAGGACGTGTATTGCACACAACATCAATCACCGAACAATATAATATAATATCCATTAATACGAACACTAACCTAGGATGCATCCATACGCCCCCCGAACAATAATATAGGCCAATAATAAATAAAATGTGCACGTTACGAACAATATGGGGACGGTGTGGAACATCACTCAACCACACTAAAGTTATGCCATTGGTGCATCAATGACACAGCCACATTACCTTCATGGCTAGGAAACGAACTTGGCTCGGGTATCAAACTAAAAGGTCAAAGTCTAGGTCAAAGCAAAGGTCCAAATAGTCTAAGTCCAACTATCAAAGGTTCATAGCAAAGGGTATATATCTAATCAAAGTCAAAGAGATCAAAGAATAGGGAACATAGCAATGGCTTTGGGAAATCCTAAACGAATCAAGATAAGAAATCAAGAGAACGAAGACACCTTACTGAAAAGGGCAGAATATCTGTACCTTATTATGAATGCAAAACAAACAAGAATAGAAAGCACTGAACGGATCAAGACTTCTCCTTCTTCACACCTAAAGGAGTAGAAGAGAATTACAATTGATTCTTAATTACTTATTTAGCTTGCCTTTCCATTTTAAGTAACTTTCTACTTTTAGCAGGTTTCCAAATTTAGTAAGTTTCCATAATTAGGAAGATTTAAGTATTATAACTTAGGTTAAGTTATAATTAAGCTTATTATGGACATAGGGTATCTTTTAACAATTCATGATAGTTTAGGGTTAATTATGACAAGTTTCCATAACTTAGGGTTTTAAATGTAAATATATCAAAGTTAAAGGTCTAAAGTGAAAATATCACAAGTTACTTATTTTAAATCTTATTTTATCCAGAATTACTCTTTTAACCCTTTAAGTTTAACAATTTACAAATTACACCCCTTTAGTTATTTAAGTTACAAAATAAACCTTATAGTTTCATAATTTACAATTTAAGTACCTTATTTTACTAAATTACAGAATATACCCATAATATTATGTATGGTACGAATTACACCCCATGTTTTACATATTTACACAATTAGTCCCTTTAGTTTATTTAATTCTAATTCGAACCATAAATTAAATCATAATCTTGCAAATTTTACACATAAGGACCTCATCTTATAATTTTTATACATTTGTACTGACCTAATTAACATTATAAAAATAACCCTTAAGTTTCAAAGTTGACAAAACACACCCTTCTTATTTATTTTCAAACCGTATACACTTTTTAATTCACAAACCCTAACCCTAGCTCAACCATTAATCATACAATCATTACCTCATCATTAATGTGCATTTATTATCCAGATTCATCACTCAAACCCTAACCCTAATTCGTTCTAGGGTTTCTTTAGTTTCTTATTCGATTTTCATGAAACCCGATTCAAACAATAATTAACCACGATCGATCTAAGCTTCTACAATTCGAATCAACATTTTACCCAGATCATATACTTCGTATAGAGTTCAAAATAAATAATTACAACACCTAGATAAATCGTATAGCTTATTATGGATTTAACGTACGTTTTAGCTCTCTAAATTTAGTACGATCAATATTGCTAGCATGGTTCAAGTTATATATTTTATTTAGATCTTATATGATCATAAGAACATAAGAAAAATACTACATGCAAGATTGATGAAGCGAAAAGTGTACCACTTTTAGGGGGTCATTTAAGCCCTAAATCGTATTTATTTGATCAAATATTGCCCTAAATCGTTCCTTTTGTCATTTTAGGTACTTTGGAGAAGAAATCTGGAAAAGGAAGCATTTTGGACGTTTTTGGAGCATAAAAGTGAAGAAAACGACAAAGTCTCCAAAGCTGCTGGAAAAGTACACGTGACGGCGTCAAGGATTGCTCCTGACGGCGTCACGGCTTGGAAAAAGAGGTGGATATGACAAAATTCACGTGACGCGCCATAGAGTTTTGCAATGGAATTCTGACGGCATCACCCTTTAAGGTGATCAAGGCCGTCACGGTTTAAGTTAAAGAGAGACGGCGTCAAGCACAATTGTGACGGCGTCAACCCTTGACGCGCCAGAGCGGATTTTGGAGGATTAAAGAGGGACGGCGTCAGGAAGACCATCCGGGAACCCTAGCCGCGGCGAGGTGACGGCGTCACCTCCTACAACGTGACGCCGTCAGCCCCTAAATTCTATATATAGTTTTGCAATTTTTAGTCATTGGTGTGCAACTTTGTGAGGAGAAACCCTAAGACGAATTTTTTGCCATTTTTAAGGGTTTTATACCCTTGGATCTCCCATGTTTAATTGAAGATAAGTAATCAATTAATCATTCAATATGTCTATGTGTTGTTTGATTATATCTTGTTCTTGTCTTTTAATTAACATGCTAGGCTAGATTTATCTTGTGTTTGCTTAGATCTAATGAAACCTAACTATTGATTATCGGTTGTTGGTGTGTTATTAATTGTATTGGATGATTGTTTATCGATGTTAGGCTTAAGAAAACTGGCTAACCTCTTATACGGTAACTTGCTTGAACGTCTTAAGAAACATGAACCAATGCGTACTAAGGTTTTTATGGTTGTATTTAATGCATGAGCGAATTCTAGTGATCCCATGTTAGGAGCTTCTTAGCCGGCTCGACATAGGAGTGAAGTAGGAGCTTATAGAGTTGGGGAAGTACTTTCGCCACCCCACGATTGGTATTAAGGAATACACCCGTCATCCACGCAATTAATACACACTAATCAACCGGTAAAAGATAGTTAGGGAGTAAGGAAATCTAAGTAAACACATTTCTCTCCATATAAGTTTCACCACATTTTCATTTTCAGTTATTTTATTTTATTTGCAATTGTAGTTATTTGGGTTAGTTGACTAGCAACTAATTCCGCCCACTCCATCAAACCCGAGATTTTACTTGCTTTCCATAAAATATAAAAAATACAAAAAGAATCTTCCCTCACCCTTAGGCCTATTAGAGTAGTTTTTCAATCCTAACGACACTATTCCCCTAGAGAACGATCAATCCCCCGGTACTTGCCACTTCACTATACTACATCGGTCAGGTACACTGCCTGGTGGGGATTGCAAGCCTCTTGAGATCCCTCGAGAGGTAAAACCTGTTGTAAGGTCGCAAAACCACGCATCAAGTTTTTGGCGCCGCTGCCGGGGAATAGTTATTGTTTAGGTTGAATTTTTATTTTATTAGGTCTACTCACTAGATTCCTTTCTAGTGAGATTTTTATTTTATTTTTCTAGGTTTTTCTTTAGTCTATCTTTTTGCTTCGTTTCTTTGTTCGTAACCATTACCATCCGACATCATGGAAGGTGGTAATATCCTTGATCCCAACAACCCACCACCACAACAACACCCATCTCCTAGAGCCCGTACCTTAGGAGACTACTCCCGTCCTAGCCACTATGGCTATCGAAACACCATTGAGCTCACTCAAGGAGCCAATGTCACTCCCTTGCGATCCGACACCATCCGGTTGGTGCAAAGCGGATGCGCATTTCATGGACTTCGTTCCGAAGATCCTAATCAACATCTCAAGGACTTTCTCAAATTTGTTGATTCCATAGACCTTGATGTTGCCACTCGAGAGACGATCCGACTACGTCTCTTTCAATTCTCTCTGCGGGACCAAGCTAGTCAATGGCTAGAGCGTCTACCCGCAGGATCCATCACCTCTTGGGATGATCTCACCACTCGTTTCCTCGCCCAGTTTTTCCCACCAGGAAGAACTACCAAGCTAAGGAATGATATCTTGATGTTCCAACAACGTCAAGGCGAAACCCTCTACGAGGCATGGACTCGATTCAAGGACTTACTCCAAAAAGTCCCTCACCATGGCATAGAACTTTGGCTCCAAGTCCAAATCTTCTATGACCATATCAATCTCTCCATGAGGCAAACCATTGACCAATCGGCCGGTGGTAAGCTACGTGATCTAAGTGCGGAACAATCATGGGCTCTCCTGGAAGATCTTGCTCTTTATGACAACGAAAGTTGGAGTGATCCCTGTGATTTGAATAAAACGGTCAAGGCAATATCTTTGCCTTCGAACAATTCAAGCACTTCCGACCGTAGGATCATAGAACTTGAAGACCAAGTCAAGTTTCTTATGAAATCCTACGAGGCTCCTAGACCTTCAAGCCAAGTGAACAAAATCACTTCTTCATGTGAATTATGTAGTGGTCCCCACGACACTCGTGATTGCATGGAACTCCCCGAACAAGCTTTTGCGGACTACGCATCCTCGCGTACCGACGGAGCGGGAGACAAGTGGTACACTTTCAAACCCGAGCCAAACCCCTACGATGATTCATACAACCCCTCATGGAAAAATCACCCAAACCCTAGGTGGAAACAAAACCAAAACGCACAACATACCAATTCTTCCAACCCACCTAATCGTTTCCAATCAAGCGGTTCACCCTCGAACCGTACTTTCAATAACAATCCTTCCAACAATTATGGTAGTACCAATAACTTTGAAGGATTGATGTCCCAATTTATGGCATCTCAAGAAGCTCGTTTGGCCAAGTTTGAATCCGAATTCAATCAACAACAAACGGAGATGACCAATAAAATTGACAACTTATTGAAAGCCCTCGATAACCAAGTGCTATCACCTCCACATAAGGACGCTAGGGACACAAATAGCGGACCCCAAGCAAAAGACCCCTCTTCATCCAAACACGTCCACTTCGTCAACATTGTCACTATTAAACCAATTGTTAGGAATGAGGATAATAGTGAACCTGAGGATGAGGTTAAGAAAGTCGAGGTTGATAAAGAAGTTAGGAAAAGTGAGATTGAAGAAGTAGATGATGATGAGGACTACTTCAATAGGCTACCCACTAAGGAAGAGCGCGCATATCATACAAACTTATTCGATGACCTCGAGACACCATACTTCCTAGGTAGACCAATTATAAAAATAGGCGACCCTTCTAATCTCAACATAACATGCAACATCGGACATTTGCATGTGTGGAAAGCTTACATCGACCTTAGATCACCCATAAACATCATGACTAGAGCCCACTACAACTTGATAATGAAAAATCAACTTGGGTATAGGATGTTCCCTGATAAGGGTTGGATGAGTAACTTCATGGGAAGAGTTAAGGGATTACCGGTTTATGTAGGAAACTTCACCTATGTCACCGACTTTGTAATTGTAGAAGATATCCGCCCAATAGTCGATGCATGCTTAACTCAAGTAGTTTTTTGGAAAACCATTTGTTGAGGTCTCTAGAATGACTTATGAACCTTCCTTAGGGATAGTTAGATTTAAGGATGAGACCGATGAGGTAAACTACCAAATGCCATATAAGATAGAGCAATTCCAACACTTGTCAAATGTTGAGAAGGAGCTTAAGCAAGCAGTCTACTATAGGAATGATGAAGATAGAAGTAAAGTAGTAGACTATGTAATGGAAAGGATATCCGGTTTCTACAAGGATTGTCTGAAATTAGGACCAGAATATAAAACCGGACATGAGAATGGCCTAGAAACCGTGACCAATGATGGAATCACGTAATGTACGTGACTTTGAGTCTAGCTACAAGACTCGTTAATAAAGAAAAGCGCTTCTTGGGAGGCAACCCAAACTTTATTTGCTTTGTGTGTTTATTTATTTGTTTGTTTGATTTTATTTGCTTCCGTATGTATGTTTAATTTTTATTATTATTGATCCATGTTCAAAACTAAATTGTGAAAATGCTTTATCTTGTTTTTAACTTCGTCTTAACTACATATAAAGGTATTTTGCAAAAGTTAAGTGTAAGGGAAATCCAAATCGGTTTATTAGAACAAATGAACGTGAATCATAACAATATTAAATTAGCATACATATTAGTAATTGTTTGAGTCAAATGCTTGTATCGAGTCATAATGATGTTTTGCAGGAATTCCAGGAAGTAAGGTATAGGTTTTTCCAGAAATTTTCCGGAAACTTAACATGAGAATTCTGTCAGATCATTTCTGACGGCGTCAGGCATTACAACCTGACGGCGTCAGGTTTTAATTTTCTGAAATTTTTGAAAGTTTTGTTTTTCTACCGGAATCATAAAAAGTTTTTATTAAATCTCTAACATATAAACTCCAGGAATTTGCAAAATAATCATTCCACAAGCATTATATCCTTATATAGATTTATCCCGCCGATGTTATGCAGGTTTTCGTGTTTGTTTTCTCAGGTTTAACAGGTTATTTTGGACAAGGAGATGTATGTGGAATCTAGCTTTTGGCGATGCTTTAGTCTTGGAGCTTCTACATTCTCTTGGAAGAAGATCTAACCATGTCACCTCTTTATCCACCGAGCGAATCAGGGGAATATTTGATTTCATTCTTTTACCTTATTTACTTTTACATCTTGTTATTTGAACATTGGGGACAATGTTCATCTTAAGTGTAAGGGGGGGTAAAGTACGATACTTTAGAAAATGCTATTACGCTTGATTTTTGTTTGTTTAATGGTAGATGTGTAATAAAAACTGAGAGAAATACCTGTTAAGGTAATTTTAGTGCCAAATTTAAATTTTTTTACAACATATAGGAGTGAAACTTTGATCTTAATGAGCGTCTCATGGATAGGAGTTATATGACTAGCACAAAAACCGTACCACTAAAAAATTTTCCACCCCCAAATATGTGAGGTTCGCCCCTAGAATTGTTAGGAAAAGCATTTATGCTATGATGTGTGTACCGGTAGCGCTTAGATTCTAGAACTTGCGTTAGGACCATTCCGAGGCCACAAGTGAGACTACATTCGTGTAGTTAGATTTACTACATGATAAGAGGCATTAGGATTAACCCATTGTTTTACACCTGTGTTTTTGTTATAATTACATTGGCTACATTGGTCAAGTAATTCTCCCACACCCTTTGCGTTGTACTCATTTTTAGTACACGATACCCCTAGTACACCCCTCAGAGCCTATCTTTTCGTTTCTAACTTTAAGCATTTTACTTAAAGGAAGAATTTGTTTACACCCCACTTAAATGTACACCCAAATCGCCTTAGCCTACCTTGTATGCACTCATTTTTAGTGCATTATTGTGACAACATTTGTTTAAACCCCAAGTTAATTATCTAATTGATTACATGGTTGCTAAGTCGAGTCATATCCTTGTACATATTGTTTTGGGACGATTGGGACTCATGGGTAAAGTACTAGTGTAATGGAGTAATGGGGAAAAACAACATTAATACCCCCATATGTGCTAAATATTTTAAAAGTACTCCAAGTGTTTCGATTATCTTAATTCGAGTCATTAGAATAGTAATTGTAAAGTTATGTAAAAGTTCAAGTGTAAGGGGAATGCAACGCCCCTATGATGTATTATTTTGGATGGTAGGGCAAGAGTGTATGAAAAAAAAAAAAAAATCAAAAAAATCAAGAAAAATACAAAAAAAAAAAAAAAAAAAAAAAAAAAAAGAGAAAAAGAAAAGTAGAAAAAACATACGGACTACCATCCCGTTTCATTTTATGTTTATTTTATGTTTTTGTTATTTTGTTTTTAGCTTAAGTCGAGTCTAGTCTTGGCTTAGCAACGCCATATTGTACATGTAATTAACCAAGATCTTTAACTCGCCACCAGTAAAATATCCCTCATCCAACAAAACCGTGTTTATCATATCCCTACACCTAACATTATAACCCGTTTAAAAGCCCTCTTTGATAGTTTATCTTAGGTGCTTACGCCTAGTGGAGGAGGTTTTTGATCCTTTCCCAAGCCTATGGTAATCTATTTGCTATGACAGGTAGTGAGAGATATTATATTCATTTTCATTTATGAGATATACTTTTATGACACCTGAGAGATGTGAGTATCTAAACACTACTTGTGAGGTGCTAGTTTGTAATCTCCGTGCTTATTATGATTAAAGTGGAACGAATATTTGTTGTAATTACTTTTATATTAGCGTTAAATGACCCCTAACTTGTATTTTGATTAGAATAAAAGCACATTTGCTTGAGGACAAGCAAATCTCAAGTGTAAGGGTATTTGATGAAGCGAAAAGTGTACCGCTTTTAGGGGGTCATTTAAGCCCTAAATCATATTTATTTGATCAAATATTGCCCTAAATCGTTCCTTTTGTCATTTTAGGTACTTTGGAGAAAAAATCTGGAAAAGGAAGCATTTTGGACGTTTTTGGAGCATAAAAGTGAAGAAAACGACAAAGTCTCCAAAGCTGCTGGAAAAGTACACGTGACGGCGTCAAGGATTGCTCCTGACGGCGTCACGGCTTGGCAAAAGAGGTGGATATGACAAAATACACGTGACGCGCCAGAGAGTTTTGCAATGGAATTCTGACGGCGTCACCCTTTAAGGTGATCAAGGCCGTCACGGTTTAAGTTAAAGAGAGACGGCGTCAAGCACAATTGTGACGGCGTCAACCCTTGACGCGCCAAAGCGGATTTTGGAGGATTAAAGAGGGACGGCGTCAGGAAGACCATCCGGGAACCCTAGCTGCGGCGAGGTGACGACATCACCTCCTACAACGTGACGCCGTCAGCCCCTAAATTCTATATATAGTTTTGCAATTTTTAGTCATTGGTGTGCAACTTTGTGAGGAGAAACCCTAAGACGAATTTTCTACCATTTTTAAGGGTTTTATACCCTTGGATCTCCCATGTTTAATTGAAGATAAGTAATCAATTAATCATTCAATATGTCTATGTGTTGTTTGATTATATCTTGTTCTTGTCTTTTAATTAACATGCTAGGCTAGATTTATCTTGTGTTTGCTTAGATCTAATGAAACCTAACTATTGATTATCGGTTGTTGGTGTGTTATTAATTGTATTGGATAATTGTTTATTGATGTTAGGCTTAAGAAAACTGGCTAACCTCCTATACGGTAACTTGCTTGAACGTCTTAAGAAACATGAACCAATGCGTACTAAGGTTTTTATGGTTGTATTTAATGCATGAGCGAATTCTAGTGATCCCATGTTAGGAGCTTCTTAGCTGGCTCGACATAGGAGTGAAGTAGGAGCTTATAGAGTTGGGGAAGTACGTACGCCACCCCACGATTGGTATTAAGGAATACACCCGTCATCCACGCAATTAATACACACTAATCAACCGGTAAAAGATAGTTAGGGAGTAAGGAAATCTAAGTAAACACATTTCTCTCCATATAAGTTTCACCACCTTTTCATTTTCAGTTATTTTATTTTATTTGCAATTGTAGTTATTTGGGTTAGTTGACTAGCAACTAATTCCGCCCACTCCATCAAACCCGAGATTTTACTTGCTTTCCATAAAATATAAAAAATACAAAAAGAATCTTCCCTCACCCTTAGACCTATTAGAGTAGTTTTTCAATCCTAACAACACTATTCCCCTAGAGAATGATCAATCCCCCGGTACTTGCCACTTCACTATACTACATCGGTCAGGTACACTGCCTGGTGGGGATTGCAAGCCTCTTGAGATCCCTCGAGAGGTAAAACCTGTTGTAAGGTCGCAAAACCACGCATCAAAGATCGAACGTGTAAAAGGGATAGTACGAATTTATACTTCTCGTTAAGCTTAGTTCGACAAAACAAATCGCTAGCAATCAAACCAACGAATCTCATAATTTTCTAAGCTTCCTTAAACGTTGTAGACACCAGAAAAATACCCAAGAATTTTATCCCAGATCGTCCGAAGCAATCGAATTTTAGTTAGGGTTTTTAAAGGTTTTTGGGTTTTCGGTTTATATGTATTTATAGGAAATAAAATTGTAAACCGATTCTAATAAGGATTCTAGACACGAATTTCGGTCCAAGATATATCAAATACTGATTATAATGATCTTCTAATTATTTTGGTATTTATCTTGCATTTTATATAATTTAATTTGATTAATAATAATAATAATAATACACGAAATAGATATAAACCGGCCTAATTAAATATTTTTTATATTTTTGTACATTTCTAAATATTAAATTGTAGTCACAAAAATTATTTGGCTTCGTATCTAGTTCATTTCCGAAGGTTTGGAATTTATTTGATAATTTATATGCATTTTAATCAATTTTTAAAATTGTAGGGGCATTTTGGTCATTTTGCACATTTTGAATTTTTAGGTATTACAACTTCTTCCCCTCTAAAAAAAAAATTTCGTCCTCGAAATTTGCAAAGAAACGGAAATGAAATAGGACAGAAAACAAACAAAGACATACCGGATCAAAATACGAAATGCGGATAACTAGCTCGTATCGATTCCTCGGTTTCCCAGGTAGCCTCACGCTCTGGGTGATTCCTCCAAAGAATCTTTACGAACGGAATAACTTTATTTCTCATGACTCGCTCTTGACGATCCAAAATAGCTTCCGGCTCTTCCGGAAGAGACATATCAGGCCGAATTTGATCAAATGGATAGGATACCACATGCAAAGGATGATAATTGTATCCCCTCAGAAGAGATACATGGAAGACGTTATGAACATGCGATAACTGAGGCGGTAGAGCCAAACGGTAAGAAACCTCTCCAATACGTTCAAGAATCTCAAATGGTCCGATAAATCGAGGACTAAGCTTGCCCTTGATCCCAAAACGTTTAACCCCACGAAACGGCGATACTTTAAGGAATACACGATCTCCAACATGAAACTCTAAGTCGCGACGATGCTTATCTGCATAGCTCTTCTGACGAGCACGAGCCTCTTTCAATTTCTCTCTAGCAACATCCACCTTTTCGTTAGTGATCTCAATAATTTCTGGACCTTCAATAAGACGTTCACCCACTTCATTCCAACAAACTGGCGCTCTACACTTCCGCCCATACAACATCTCATATGGAGCCATTCGGATGCTCGCATGCCAACTGTTGTTGTAAGCAAACTCCACCAAGCACAAATACTCATCCCAACTTCCTGACCACTCTAAAGCACACGCTCTCAACATGTCCTCCAAGGTTTGGATGGTCCTCTCTGACTGACCATCTGTCTGCGGATGAAAAGCCGTACTAAACTTAAGACGTGCACCCCAAGCATTCTGCAATCCTTTCCAGAAACGAGAAGTAAACCGCGGATCTCTGTCTGAAATAATAGCTGTCGGCATACCATGAAGTCTAACAATCTCCTGTCGAAAAATCTCCGCCAACTTACTAACACGGTAATCCATACGAATAGGTAAGAAATGAGCAGACTTGGTTAGTCGATCAACAACTACCCAAATCGCATCATGCTTTCTTTTGGTAAGAGGTAACCCTGATACAAAATCCATAGAAATCTCTTCCCATTTCCATGTCGGAATCTCTAAAGGCTGCAACAAACCACTCGCCCTTTGATGCTCAATCTTGACTTGCTGACAAGTCAAACACTTAGACACGAAAGAAGCTACATCATGCTTCATACCGCTCCACCAAAAATGCTGCTTAAGATCCCTGTACATCTTGGTGGAACCAGGATGGATAGTGAATGGGGAACTATGTGCCTCAGATACAATAGCCTCACGAAGCTCGGGATCATTTGGAACACAAATACGATCCTCAAACCAAACCACGCCAAAATCATCTACACTGAACTCTGTCTGCTTACCTTCTTCAACATTCTGAACCACAGACCAAAGCTCACCATCATCCTTCTGCGCTTCCTTTATCCGTAGGATAAGATTAGACTCAACCTTAAGACTAGCCCAATAACCAACATCTCGACGAATACACAACTCAACATCCAAACTTTCTAAATCTTTGAGAATATGAGGTTCTACCTCCAAACTCGCAATCATTCCAGATTTCCGACTAAGAGCATCGGCAACAACATTAGCTTTACCCGGATGATACTGAATGTTCGTGTCATAATCCTTCAGAAGTTCTAACCACCGTCTCTGTCTCATGTTAAGTTCCTTCTGGGTGAAGATATACTTGAGACTCTTGTGGTCAGTGAAGATATCACATGACTCGCCATACAAATAATGCCGCCAGATCTTCAACGCGAAAACAACAGCAGCTAACTCTAAATCATGCGTCGGGTAATTTTCCTCATAAGGTTTCAATTGCCTCGAAGCATAAGCAATAACCTTCCCGTGCTGCATAAGAACACAACCCAATCCTTTCTTTGACGCGTCACTATATATCTGAAAACCTCCAGAACCTGATGGAAGAGTCAAAATAGGAGCGGACATCAATCTCTTCTTCAGCTCTTCAAAACTATTTTCCCGTTCTTCTGTCCAAACAAACTTCTCTCCTTTCCTCATCAATTGCGTTAATGGCAAAGCCAAACGCGAGAAACCCTCAACAAACCGTCTGTAGTAACCAGCAAGCCCCAGAAAACTCCTAACTTCCGTCACATTGGTAGGTCTCGGCCACTTGGTGATAGCCTCAACCTTTGATGGATCCATGGTGATACCATCAGCAGATACAATGTGACCAAGGAAAGCAACTTGACTCAACTAAAACTCGCACTTAGAAAATTTAGCATACAACTTTTGCTGCCTAAGAATTTCCAAGACAATTCGGAGATGCTGCTCATGTTCCTCCTCAGATTTCGAATACACAAGGATGTCATCAATGAAGAAAATAACGAACTTGTCGAGGTACTCGTGGAATACTCGATTCATAAGATCCATAAAAACAGCAGGCGCGTTGGTCAAACCAAAAGGCATAACCAGAAATTCATAATGACCGTAACGAGTTCGAAACGCAGTTTTGGGAATATCCTGCTCCTTCACCCGAAGCTGGTGATAACCGGACCTCAAATCAATCTTAGAAAAATGTTTCGCCCCTTGCAGCTGATCAAATAGGTCGTCAATGCGCGGAAGAGGGTAACGATTTCGGATCATAATGCGGTTAAGCTCACGGTAGTCAATACAAAGACGCATGCTTCCATCCTTCTTCTTCACAAACAAAACAGGCGCACCCCAAGGAGAGACACTTGGTCGAATGAATCCATTCTCCAAGAGTTCTTCCAACTGTTCCTTCAACTCTTTTAGCTCAATGGGCGCCATGCGATACTGAGCTTTGGAGATAGGTTCAGCACCTGGAACGAGATCAATGCTAAACTCAACTTCCCTACCCGGAGGAAGACCCGGGAGTTCTTCGGGAAATACGTCGGCAAAATCACGAACGATAGGAAGACTCTCAATGCTCGGAACTTCCAAAGAGGTATCTTTAATGGATGCCAGAAAACCAAGGCAACCATGGGAAATCAAAGTTCTGGCTTTCATAGCCGAGATAATCTTAACAGACCTAAGAGGTTGAGAACCGTGATAAACAAAGTCGGGTTGATGAACATTACCAAAGATCACATCTCTGGCACTGCAATCAAGGGTAGCCCTATGAGCAGCCAACCAATCCATGCCCAAAATAACATCAAAATCGATCATATCGTTCGGGAGCAAATTAGCGGGACGAACACCGTCATCAAAACGTAGGGGACAATTCACATATTCTCTATCAATGATTACATGAGTTTTCATTGGGTTTGAAATGGATATTTGATTAGTTAATGGAGTTGGGGTTATATTTAGTTTATTGGAAAGCGAATTAGATATGATGGAATGCGTGGCACCGGTATCAAATAATACAAAAACAATATGATCACCAATGTAAAGAAAACCGGTAATGGTACCTGAAGAGTTTGCCGCCTGATCACGAGTAGTGGCAAACACACGACCTGAAGTTGGAGCTGACTTAGATGAATTCACTGGTGCAATCCGCTTCTCCTGTGGACAATCCCTCACCTTGTGAGTAGTAGAGCCGCAAGTGAAACATCCACCAGTAGCCTTGTAGCAAACCCCGGGATGAGGCTTCCCACAAGTAATACAAGGAGGAGGAGGAGGTAACGCCTCAAAAGACTTCTTCTGACCAGAAGAACCCGAATGATAATTCTGCTGCGAACCCCGAGTCGACTGATCTCTGAGCTGACGCGGGTTGCTACTACCTTGACCCTGCCGGTCATTTCCATTCCTACGAAAAGTTCGCTGATCCTGACTCCTGAAATCCTGGCGCCTCTGATCATATCCCCGGTCCTGACGACCTCTCTGCTCATATCCCTGGTCCTGACGACCCCTATGATCCTGCCTCTGGTCCTGACGACCCTGTCCCTTGAAGTCCACACGATTTCCATCCCTGTCTCTCTTATTCGAACCTCCTTCAGCAGCATGCAACAACTCAATGTTACGGGCATCATTTGCGACTGCAGCAACATCCTCATACTCAGTGTTCACAATACGATCCAATACCCACTTCTTCAATGCCCACTTAAAGTGCTTAGCCTGACGCTGAGCATCCCCCGTAACCTCTGGCCCAACAAAACTAGCCAACCTCATGAACCTCCGCATGAACTCCCCAGACGACTCTTGATCCAACTGACTAATAATCCCATACTCTCGTTCGTACCTCTGCTGCTCAGTCACCAGAATATACTGCTTATAAAATATGCCACAAAAATCCTCCCATGAGCAAGTATCCGCGAAATCCTCTTCCTGTGACTGAACATACGCTGTCCACAAACTCAGCGCATCACCCTCAAACTTAAATGTGGCCAAACGTGTCTTGAATTCGTCAGCACAACCCAAGACTCTGAACAGCTTCTCAACATGAGTGATCCAATCCTCTGCCTCTGTGGGAGTGGCAGCAGACCGGAAAGAAAGAGGTTTGAGCTTATTGAACCTCTCGATCCAAACATGAATACCAGCAGGTGGAGCACCTCCACCACCACCGCCTGATGAACCAGCACCATTTCCTCCTGATGAACCCGCACCATTTCTGATGTCATTGGTGATTTAGGTCACCAACAGAGGAAGAGCATTAGCCAAAGCAGCGGCTATCATGGCGTCAAAATCAGGGACATCCTGTCCATCAGTATATTGGGTAAAACGCGTATTCACCATCTGAACGATCACGAAAATGATTAGCAAAGATAGGGAGATTAAGCACGAATGGAAAGACGAAACAGAATCCTAATGTCTACCCAAATCCTCACCAGTCAAATCTTAAGTCCTAAGGGTCAAATCCTAGGGTCCATATGATTCACAAGCCATGACTTATGTACTACAGGTCGCAAACCTGGCTCTGATACCATAAATTGTAACACCCCAACCCGCCAAGGGTAAAGATGCCACAATGATGGTGTCAAATCAAAGCAAACATACATAATACACAGCGGAAGTCTTAAACAAATTCATTAAAGAAATTCAGCCAACACGGCTTAAAACCAACATGAGTTCAATGATAATAAATAATCCAACGGAAATAATGACGAAATGAAATCCAGTCTAACAGATGTCATAAATAAGGGTAGTAACTAAGGTAGAATCTTCTTCTAATCTCTACTCTCAATCCCATAGCAAAATCCCAGCTTCTAGCTTAGATACCTGCCGCAGGAAAAGAAATGCGGCTGAGCTTAAAAAGCCCAGTGAACAGATATATATATATATATAACAAACGGAAACGAAAGCAAATGAAATGAACATGTTTAGTTTAGTGCATTGGGATATATAAGTCAAAGGCAAGGAGTATAATAAAAATGAAATGAAAAGAAAGAAAAATAAAAGATCAGTAATCCCCTACGAGCCCGAACAAACCAAATAATAACCCGAGAGGGGAGTCCTCTCAAATGTGAAGGACGTGTATTGCACACAACATCAATCACCGAACAATATAATATAATATCCATTAATACGAACACTAACCTAGGATGCATCCATACGCCCCCCGAACAATAATATAGGCCAATAATAAATAAAATGTGCACGTTACGAACAATATGGGGACAGTGTGGAACATCACTCAACCACACTAAAGTTATGCCATTGGTGCATCAATGACACAACCACATTACCTTCATGGCTAGGAAACGAACTTGGCTCGGGTATCAAACTAAAAGGTCAAAGTCTAGGTCAAAGCAAAGGTCCAAATAGTCTAAGTCCAACTATCAAAGGTTCATAGCAAAGGGTATATATCTAATCAAAGTCAAAGAGATCAAAGAATAGGGAACATAGCAATGGCTTTGGGAAATCCTAAACGAATCAAGATAAGAAATCAAGAGAACGAAGGCACCTTACTGAAAAGGGCAGAATATCTGTACCTTATTATGAATGCAAAACAAACAAGAATAGAAAGCACTGAACGGATCAAGACTTCTCCTTCTTCACACCTAAAGGAGTAGAAGAGAATTACAATTGATTCTTAATTACTTATTTAGCTTGCCTTTCCATTTTAAGTAACTTTCTACTTTTAGCAGGTTTCCAAATTTAGTAAGTTTTCATAATTAGGAAGATTTAAGTATTATAACTTAGGTTAAGTTATAATTAAGCTTATTATGGACATAGGGTATCTTTTAACAATTCATGATAGTTTAGGGTTAATTATGACAAGTTTCCATAACTTAGGGTTTTAAATGTAAATATATCAAAGTTAAAGGTCTAAAGTGAAAATATCACAAGTTACTTATTTTAAATCTTATTTTATCCAGAATTACTCTTTTAACCCTTTAAGTTTAACAATTTACAATTTACACCCCTTTAGTTATTTAAGTTACAAAATAAACCTTATAGTTTCATAATTTACAATTTAAGTACCTTATTTTACTAAATTACAGAATATACCCATAATATTATGTATGGTACGAATTACACCCCATGTTTTACATATTTACACAATTAGTCCCTTTAGTTTATTTAATTCTAATTCGAACCATAAATTAAATCATAATCTTGCAAATTTTACACATAAGGACCTCATCTTATAATTTTTATACATTTGTACTGACCTAATTAACATTATAAAAATAACCCTTAAGTTTCAAAGTTGACAAAACACACCCTTCTTATTTATTTTCAAACCGTATACACTTTTTAATTCACAAACCCTAACCCTAGCTCAACCATTAATCATACAATCATTACCTCATCATTAATGTGCATTTATTATCCAGATTCATCACTCAAATGCTAACCCTAATTCGTTCTAGGGTTTCTTTATTTTCTTATTCGATTTTCATGAAACCCGATTCAAACAATAATTAACCACGATCGATCTAAGCTTCTACAATTCGAATCAACATTTTTCCTAGATCATATACTTCGTATAGAGTTCAAAATAAATAATTACAACACCTAGATAAATCGTATAGCTTATTATGGATTTAACGTACGTTTTAGCTCTCTAAATTTAGTACGATCAATATAGCTAGCATGGTTCAAGTTATATATTTTATTTAGATCTTATATGATCATAAGAACATAAGAAAAATACTACATGCAAGATCGAACGTGTAAAAGGGATAGTACGAATTTATACCTCTCGTTAAGCTTAGTTCGACAAAACAAATCTCTAGCGATCAAACCAATGAATCTCATAATTTTCTAAGCTTCCTTAAATGTTTTAGAACACCAGAAAAATACCCAAGAATTTTATCCCAGATCGTCCGAAGCAATCGAATTTTAGTTAGGGTTTTTAAAGGTTTTAGGGTTTTCGGTTTATATGTATTTATAGGAAATAAAATTGTAAACCGATTCTAATAAGGATTCTAGAGAAGAATTTCGGTCCAAGATATATCAAATACTGATTATAATGATCTTCTAATTATTTTGGTATTTATCTTGCATTTTATATAATTTAATTTGATTAATAATAATAATAATACACGAAATAGATATAAACCGGCCTAATTAAATATTTTGTATATTTTTGTACATTTCTAAATGTTAAATTGTTGTCACAAAAATTATTTGGCTTCGTATCTAGTTCATTTCGAAGGTTTGGAATTTATTTGATAATTTATATGCATTTTAATCAATTTTTAAAATTGTAGGGGCATTTTGGTCATTTTGCACATTTTGAATTTTTAGGTATTACAACTTATTCCCCTCTAAAAAAAAATTTCGTCCTCGAAATTTGCAAAGAAACGGAAATGAAAAAGGGATAGTACGAATTTATACCTCTCGTTAAGCTTAGTTCGACAAAACAAATCGCTAGCGATCAAACCAACGAATCTCACGACCTCCAAATAATTTTCTAAGCTTCCTTAAACGTTGTAGAACACCAGAAAAATACCCAAGAATTTTATCCCAGATCGTCCGAAGCAATCGAATTTTAGTTAGGGTTTTTAAAGGTTTTTGGGTTTTCGGTTTATATGTATTTATAGGAAATAAAATTGTAAACCGATTCTAATAAGGATTCTAGACAAGAATTTCGGTCCAAGATATATCAAATACTGATTATAATGATCTTCTAATTATTTTGGTATTTATCTTGCATTTTGTATAATTTAATTTGATTAATAATAATAATAATACACAAAATAGATATAAACCGGCCTAATTAAATATTTTGTATATTTTTGTACATTTCTAAATGTTAAATTGTTGTCACAAAAATTATTTGGCTTCGTATCTAGTTCATTTCCGAAGGTTTGGAATTTATTTGATAATTTATATGCATTTTAATCAATTTTTAAAATTGTAGGGGCATTTTGGTCATTTTGTACATTTTGAATTTTTAGGTATTACATTAGGTGACCAGGCTTTTGACACCTCACAGAGAATAGTACCGGAGCTTTTGGGACCTTTGAAATCAACAATCTACCAAATTACTGTTTAACCTTTATGACAAAATTGACGAATTCTAGTTCAACTCCAGATTTAAATTTAAGAAAAAGCAAGTTTCCTACATTTATTCAACATATAAACAACATATACATCTATACTTTTGCAACATCATAACTTATTTCATTTTGCAATAACATTCCATTTTTTTTCATTTTTTTTAATTATATAAATATATATATATTATATATATATATATATATATATATATATATATATATATATATATATATATATATATATATATATATATATATATGAAGTATGCTTTCTCCAAAATTTAAATAAAAAGTTGAACTTGGATTCTATATCAAAATTGTATAAAAATTTGTAATAAAACGATTTCTAAGTTTAAAAATTTGAAAACCGCACTAATTTAGCTTCTGGGAGGAAAAACTAGAAATTACATTGATGAGCCTTTAAGATAACCAACTAATCCTTGCTTAGCATCAGAACTTATAATTAACTCTATCATTTCTCGTTCTTCGCAAATTTAAAATCTTTAATAAAAAGATCCGCGAATGCTTAGTCAAAAAGGTTAAGGGGACAAGCTAGAGCTCAACACGCCCGGTCAAGTCAAAATTTTATTCCTACTCTAACCATCAGAAAGTCAACAATGTGCCAAAACACTTGTGATATTTTTGCAAAATTTTTTTAAATTTTCTCATTTTCTTGGATTTTTGGTGGAAAAACGGGGTTGCGAGGGTAAACGACAAAATGCAAGGTAAAATCAAATCGAAAGATCACCCCCCAGACTAAAACGAAACATTGTCCTCAATGTTTTAAAGGTAAGGGTCATCCTACGCAAATCTAAGGTCGTTTATGAATTATGCCAAATAGATAACGTTAGTCGATAAGATTAAGGATACCGGATTTCTCATTCAGCACTGTATGATGAGACTCGAGTGGAGATAGAAAAACCATGAGCACGAGAGTCTTCACATGTCGGGCAAATCCTGCACAAGATAAACAAACACAAAACACAAGAAATGGAAGAGGTAGACCTCTTCACGTTACACTTATTAGCACACAAAACAGACGGGTTGCCTCCCGCGAAGCGCTTGTTTATGATCGAGTCGTTAGCTTGACTCGCCCCGAATTCATTTATTCTTGGGGAAGCATGTGGAAGAGAAAATCTCCATCGGACTTTCAATATGTTTGGATAAACGTTGAAGTTTTTGAAAGTTCCACTCCGATGAGATATACCCGGCTCAAAAGAATGATAAATGGAGATGTCGGGATCAAAAATGGTGTCTTCACTCCTAAACGAGTGAAGGAAAGGATAAGCTACCCTATATGTGAAGAAGAGTAGAAAGATCCTGTTAGGTCCATCAGTACCCAAGAATACTTAAAACAAGATTTGGACACAAATTAACTACGTGTAAATTAAACCGAGAACAATTCAAGTCACTGAGTGAACAGTCTCTCAGTGAGTCATCTTCAGGATGCTTAAGGCGAATTCAAGAAGAAGGATTCACTACTCAGGAAGGCGGTACTCCGTGAGTAGGACTTAAGCTAAAGAAGAAGATGATGGTTCAGTGAGTGTTGGACAAGAACTCACTGAACCCCAGTCTCCTCAACAACATTAAGTGATTGAAGACTGAAGAACTCAACACCTGAAAGAAAGGCGGGAAGATCTGGGAAGAGTTTAAGATAAGATCAAATCTTATCTTGTCAGGAAGAAACTTTCCCTAAGACGGCTAAAAGTCGTGGAGTGTCAGACCAACCACTCCTAAAGACTTTATAGTCCATTCCCATTGGTTCTTGGAAATGACAATTACTGTTGTAAATGACAAACACGCTTACTTTTTTAATCACTTTTACTCTTTTATACTTGTGTATAAATAGGTTCAAAAGGAGAGAAGTTGTGTGTGTTTTGTACATTGAAAGCCTTAGACTTTTGCAAAACAACTTCTCTCCTACAAAGAGTAACGTATCCCTGAGATAGCTCAGTGGGTCGAATTGTTACCACTTAAGCATAGCTTGAGTTTAGATAGGAGACACCATACCTTGTCTATTCAATCCCAAGTGTTTGTTCCGCAAAACACTTGGGTAATAGATTCTTTGATTCATTTCTAATAAGAATTTAAACGTTGAAAAATACTTTGTGTTTTTACATTTACGTTTCATTAACTGATAGAAAGAATCATTACATTGTATTAGTCATAAACACAAATAGATTAACTTTCTAATTAACTCTAAGCGTGTTAAGGGAACAAAAGATCCCGATAACAATTATGGTATAATCGTCATCATTATCAGATTTGTCATTTAAGCTTTTATGGCCATGATCTAAAAGCACCTCAGGATGGAGATTCGGAATTGTGTCTTTAATAAGCAACTGCTCACTATAGATCACGTTTCCCTCCGAGTCCTTAGAGTAATCATACTCCGGCGGAGATATGATGTGAGAGAGTTCATCGGTGAACTCCTCGAGAAGATAATCACTCTTATGAAGTACGTCTTTGAGCTTGGGCTCTAGAAGGATATACGGAGGTGGGACATGTGCTGTACTTTGTATGCTAGAAGTTTGCACCTCGTCCATTAATGTCTCCATATCTGACTCATCACTTTCCTTATTATGAATATGAAAAATTTGATTGTCTGAAATTAGAGTAAATTCAGAATCAAAATTAAACAAAGGATTTGTGCTATTCATATCGAATGTTTGGGAAGTAGAATTAGGAGGATCGAAAGGTTCCTCGGATATCTTTGGGATTGGAACAAGGTCATCAATTTCCTTAAGAGGATTGATTTCGACTTCCTTGTCCCCCATTAAAAAGGTATCTGAAGGGCCTTCAATAAGTGGATTGATCTCTGAGTTCTCTTCTTCCTCCTCATCACTCTCTTCTAAGTATAATAAGTCAATAGGAGGATTTTGTTTTCTAAGAATCATCTCCTTAAGACCGTTTATTTCAGTTTGAAAGTTCATGTTGAGTTGATTTTGAGCAATAATTGTTTTAGTATTCAATTCAGCTCTAGTCAACTCGCTTTGAAGAGGGTGCTGCGGGGTTGTGTATTGTGAAGGTTGGTCAAATCCGGATGATGTCTGATTGTTATAAGGGTTCTGCTCATAGACAAGCATGTTTCCTGTTCGACAATCAAATTCCGGATGAGGACAACCTCCACAAAATTCACACAAGTATGTCTCCATATGATGTTGTGGGGGTTGGTTGAAAAAGTCAGGTGTTTCATTGTAGTAATAGGGATTGTGGTCATAGACAAACCCGTTTCCCGAATCCATTATGTTACAACCGGGGCAGTTTCCACCATTAGGGGGACCTCCACACCATTCACAACCATAATGGTAAGATGAAGACATAAAAGAATTAAACGGATAAAAGGAATGAGAAGATTATTTTTGGATTTTTATAATTTAAAAACATTTGAAGAACACAAAAGAAAAAGGAAAATAGATTTGAAAAGAAAATCTTTTTGGGTTTTTATAAGAAAATATTTATGAGAGAAAACGATAACTTCTCGAGAGAAGGGTCTTCAAAACACGTATCGACAAACGAGAATCGAAAATTCACTTCAAGCCTTCCCCGGAAGCGGCGCCAAAAATTGATTCACAAAAATCAATGCCTAAATATGTCCTAGGAATACAAGGGAAATTTTGTAAACCCAGGTCGTTATCCCCGATGAAGGATGAATGGAATTTGTGATTCGGTTTGTGATTGTGTGGATTGAATGGTGAGAATAATGAGATTTTGAGTTTTTAAACTAAAATAAGCAAACATAAAAAAAACTAAAAACAAAATAATAAGCTAGGAAAACAATAATCTAAAGCATATGAATCCTAAAATGTAAGGGAATCCTAAAAACGCGCAAAACCCGGGCTAATCCCGAGCTTTAAAGATGAAATGATGAAATATTAACTCTACGGGTGCCAAATGAAGTAGATTAAGCTAATTCAATCTAAGTCTATTCTAAATAATCCAGCCAACTCAGAATAAGCTCCAAGTAAAAGCAAATAAGCACTTAAAATTTCAATAAGCAAATTTGGCCACTGATGTGCAGCCTTTAAAGTGGAAATCTGAGGTAATTATGCAGGCAGAAAAAGCTACTAATAAGCTATTAAAAAAAATCTAAAAAATGTGGAGTAAGTGTGTAAGCTACCAAAGATCATTTGTACCAATTTTCAGGTTAATTGAACTTATATTGAACAAATGAAAAATCGAAAACTAAAGCTGATCTGGACAAAAATTATGAAAAAAATGCAGAATTTGCAGCTGATAAAAAGCTATTAAAAATCTAATATAAAAATTCAAAAAAATGTGGACTAAGTGCACTAGCAGCCCAAGATTATCAGTACCAAGTTTGAGCTTAAAAGGGCTTATAATGAAGAAATGAAAAATGAAAAACTAAAGCTGAAACTGATAGAAAGAATCATTACATTGTATTAGTCATAAACACAAATAGATTAACTTTCTAGTTAACTCTAAGCATGTTAAGGGAACAACAAGTGGTATCAGAGCCTCTGGTTTATAAAATCTGTCAAAATTAACTAAGAGTGCTCAAGGTTTTTAAAACCAAGATCCTACTATGACTGATGCAAATGTGCCCCAGCTAGTCGACAAAAAGGGTGGAAGCTTTTTAGCTGTTGCCCCACGACTTGAAGCTGGTAAATTTAGCAAGTGGAAAAAGCGAATGCTTTGCTACTTGACTGGTATGGAACCATACTACTTAACTTGTGTCAAAGATGGTCCTTTTGTCCCAAAGACTGCTGCAGGGCTAAACAAGCCTGAGGCTCAATGGACCATTGATGAGAGGAGGGTGGTCAATCAAGACCAATGCCTGAAAAGCATCATTATATCATGTCTTCCTGACGATATAATGGAATCAGTCATCAACTATTCAACAGCCAAGCAAACTTGGGATGACTTGGTCAATAACTTTGAGGGTCCCTCAAATACCAAGGAAAACAGGGTCATGGACCTGAAACTTGAGTATAATACTTTCAGGGCAAAAGACTCTGAAAGTCTCTCTCAGACTTATACCAGATACAAGACCTTGATAAACGAACTATCAAATGATGGTGTAGTTTTGTCTAAGCATGAGACAAATGTTGGCTTTGTTAACAGTCTCCCTGAGAAGTGACTAAAATTTTCACAAGGCATGAGGAATGCTAATCACATTCAGACCCTTGAGCCCCCTGAGATCTATGGGAAGTTTTTCTATGAAGACAACTTAATCTCAAGGAGATACCCTGACTCAAAAGCTCTTGAGTCCAAAAAGGCCTTGACCTCCACACCCATATCAACTGCTTTTTATACTAATGGTGTTGTGCAGGATTTTCAAGAGGATTTTGAGGATGAAATTGATGAAAGGACTAGTGATGAGTACCTAAAAGATCTAAACTTGGAATTCCAAGAGAGGGCACTCCTTGCTAGTTCAAAACGTTTCATTAAAAGAAACCAGTCCAACTTTTCAAAAGGAAAAGCAAATGAAACCACTGAATGCTTTAATTGTGGTAAAAAGGGTCATTTTGCTAGGGACTGTTATTCTAAAACCACCTCAGAACCCTCTTACAAATTTTCAGGAAATAGTTCCTTAGGAACTAGCAAGTTTCAACCTAGAATGTTTCAGTCGACCCAACAATTTTAAAACAAGGTTCAAAAAGACTTTGAAGCAAAATATAGGAAAGCCAAGGCTAAACTTGCAATTCTTGAAACTAATCCCTCTATGTCTCAGGCTGCTCAAACATCCAAACCTGTTCAGGCAAAGAATAAGGTTTTAGTAGCTGAAGCTTATGATTGAGATGAAGAAGAGGTATCCTCAGATGAGGAAATTAGAGTGAGTGCACTGATGGCACTCTCTGAAGGTGATCAAGTGGCTGTTGGGAAAAGCCAGGCAAGAAATGGAGAGTGGGTAAACATCACCATGAAGAAGGTAAACACTTTACTTTCTATGAATGATGATTCTGATTGGCAGTCTTACATGAATTATATTTGTGTAGATCTTAAATTTGTTGAGGAACAAAGGCTTAACATGTTTTCAAAATATAACAATATAGTGTCAGAATTGAATAAATATAGAGATGAATTGCTTGTACTGAAGCAAGCCAAATTAGAAACAATAACTCTACAAATTCAAAACACTGAAATTTTGAAACAAAACCAAGCCCTACAAACTGAACTTAACAAAGAAAAAGCTGTCATCCAAGGCTGGACCAAAAAGAACCCCAAGGTCTTTGATACTGTGGGTTTAATCCCTAGGAAAACAATAGGAATTGACCATCACATGGTTAACCCCTATGTAACTCCCAGTGAACTGACCTTTGTTCCAGCTGGCATATCATTTGAGCAAGAAATGCTTCCCAAGTCAAATGACTGGATTGTCAAGGACAACCCAGTCAGTAAGTTAGCAAACTTTGAGACTGGAAAGATCTTGCTTCCTGAAAGTCAGGCTTTGAAAAATATGCTTGGACTTACTGAACAACTCAGTAAGCTTGAACTCACTGAACAACTCAGTAATACTGAGTCAGTGAATGAGTCTGAATCAGAATCATATCCACCACTCCCACCACTGAATACACTTCAGGGTGCTGCACCCAACTTAGGCTTCCCACCAATGGTCTACTCTCAACACTCTCCAAAGGAGAGGTCAGGATTGGGAAAAACAATCCTGAAAAGACCAACATTTGAAGTCTCAGTAAATACTGATGACTCATCTTCTTCAGTCCTTTCTAAAGTAATAACCGAAAGCCCTGACTCAAAATTTGATCAGTTGGCTGAAATGGTCAGGAAGCTGGGAGAGAAGATTGCATCTTCTGAGAAACCTTCTCAATCCAAGAAGGAAAAAAAACCAGCTTCCTCAAAGACCAAACCCAAACCCACAAAACCCCTGAAAGATGTGAACTGTGTAACTATACCAATCATATCACTGATGATTGCTATAGAATTCTTTATTGCATGATTTGCAAAAAAGATGATCACATGACCTCTGATCATAAAACACACTCAGTCACATCAAAGATGGCAAGCCTTAAAGCTCAGTCTTTAAACTACCCTTTTGATTCTAAACAGAAACAGAAACAAAAGGCAAAACCTTTTGCACCTTGCCCTTACTGTGGGTTCAATGATCACCATCCTAAGGATTGTCAAATTGACAATTGTTGTGAAAATAGTGGAAGTTCCACTCATGACACCTTAGGAGGTGATAAGGCCATTCAGGCTAGAAGAGGTATGACAAAGTTAGCCTCTCAGTCTACTGAGTCTACATCTGCAATCAAATGCATAATTTGTGGTAGCTCAGTCCACCACACCACTGACCATAAATCAATTGTAAATGTTAATAAGACCTCCAAAGCTAAGTCCTCCAAGAAGTGAAGTCCTAGAAAGAACTGACCCAGTTTACCATTTGTGCAGAAACATGCCAGGGATCCTATTTGGCATCTTGATAGTGGATGTTCAAGGAGCATGACTGGTGTGAAGGAGTATCTGCACAAGTATGTGGATGAATCAGGACCCAAAGTGATATTTGCTGATAACTCATCATGTCTCACTGAAGGTTATGGTTCAGTAAACTGTAATGGTATAGTCTTTACTAGGATAACTTATGTAAATGGTCTAAAATATAATTTGATAAGTGTCAGTCAACTATGTGATGCTAAATACATAGTTCAGTTTGATGATAAACAAGGAATCATCTTCAATGCTAATAAGGAAGTTGTCCTTATTACACCAAGAAGACATGATGTTTATGTGTTAGACATGTCCTGTCTGACTCAGAATGGAACTTGTCTCTTTACCAAGGCCACTGATACACTCAACTGGCTTTGGCATAAGAGACTCTCCCACCTGAACTTCAAAAACATAAACAACCTTGTAAAACAAAACAAGGTCCTTGGCTTACCATATCTTATGTTTTCAAAGGACAAACCACGCTCAGCTTGTGAAAAAGGTAAACATTACAGAGCATCCTTTAAAACCAAAACCAACTTTTCCATCAGGAACTGCCTACATCTTCTCCATATGGATCTATTTGGACCAATTAGTCCTAGATCCATTAACCATGAGAAGTACACTCTGGTCATTGTGGATGAATACTTGATGCGTGGTTTTGCAACCTTACAACAGGTTTTACCTCTCGAGGGATCTCAAGAGGCTTACAACCCCACCAGGCAGTGTACCTGACCGATGTAGTATAGTGTAGTGGTAAGTACGGGGGATTGATCGTTCTCCACAAGGAATAGTGTTCGTTAGGTATGAAAAACTACTCTAATTAGGTCTAAGGGTGAAGGAAGATTATTTTTGTATTTTTATATTTTATGGAAAGCAAGTAAAAATCTCGTGTTTTGGAAGAAGGGGCGGAATTAGTTGTTAGTCAACTAACCCAAATTACTACGAATGCAAAGAAAAAAAATAACAGAAAATGAAAAGAGTTGTGAAACTTATGTGGAGAGAAATGTGTTTACTTAGATTTCCTTACTCCCTAACTATCTTTTACCGGTTGATTAGTGTGTATTAATCGCGTGGATGACGGGTGTATTCCTTAATACCAATCGTGGGGTGGCGTACGTACTTCCCCAACTCTACAAGCTCCTACTTCACTCCTATTTCGAGCCGGCTAGGAAGCTCCTAACATGGGATCACTAGAATTCGCTCATGCATTAAATACAACCATAAAAACCTTAGTACGCATTGGTTCATGTTTCTTAAGACGTTCAAGCAAGTTACCAAATAGGAAGTTAGCCAATTTTTTTAAGCCTAACATAGATAAACAATCATCCAATACAACTAATAACACACTAATAACCAATAATCAATAGCTAGGTTTCATTAGATCTAAGCAAACACAAGATAAATCTAGCCTAGCATGTTAATCAAAAGACAAGAACAAGACATAATCAAACAACACATAGACATATTGAATGATTAAACGATTACTTATCTTCAATTAAACATGGGAGATCCAAGGGTATGAAAACCCTAAAAAATGGCAGAAATTCGTCTTTAGGGTTTCTCCTCACAAAGTTGCACACAATAAGTTCCACACCAATGACAAAAAATTGCAAAGCTATATCACTGGTACAGATTCTGCCTATCGTCACACTGGAAATGCGTGACTATATGCATATAGTCACACATGTTTTTTTGGGTGTGTGTGACAAAAAGTCGCGCCACCGTAGGTATCATATGGTCACATTGTTTAGTTTGTGGCCGTTTTAATCAAAAAAGAGTGACCAAAATCCGAATATGTGTGACTAATTAGGCACAAGTTTTGTTGGATTCATCAGTATGTGTGACTATTTCCCATCCTATGGCCACACGAAAATATAATAAATGTGACGTTTGTGATGATTTAGTCACACATCGTGTGTTGTTTTTTTCGAGTTAGTCACATACAATTTAAAAAACAGTGGCCAAAAGTGTTAATAAGTGTGACCATATGCTGTTTAAAGTGAAGAAATGTGTACTATTGATCATCCAATGGTCACATGAATTCTTAGTTTGTGTGGCCTTTTGTAATATTTAGTCACACAAAGCATGTTTGCTTTGGGTATTTAGTCACATACAATTAAGCATAAAGTGGCCAAAAGTGTTAATAAGTGTGACCATATGCTGTTTTAAGTGAAGAAATGTGTATTTTGTGTGACTATTGATCATCCAATGGTCACATGAATTCTTAGTTTGT
The DNA here is from genome assembly GCA_021014915.2 of Artemisia tridentata subsp. tridentata. Lineage (NCBI taxonomy): Eukaryota > Viridiplantae > Streptophyta > Magnoliopsida > Asterales > Asteraceae > Artemisia > Artemisia tridentata. Next base: position 183,991,460 of record CP139501.1, on the reverse strand, counting down.
GTGGCCTTTTGTAATATTTAGTCACACAAAGCATGTTTGTTTTGGGTATTTAGTCACATACAATTAAGCATAAAGTGGCCAAAAGTGTTAATAAGTGTGACCATATGCTGTTTTAAGTGAAGAAATGTGTATTTTGTGTGACTATTGATCATCCAATGGTCACATGAATTCTTAGTTTGTGTGGCCTTTTGTAATATTTAGTCACACAAAGCATGTTTGTTTTGGGTATTTAGTCACATACAATTAAGCATAAAGTGGCCAAAAGGGTTAATAAGTGTGACCATATGTTGTTTTAAGTGAAGAAATGTGTATTTTGTGTGACTATTGATCATCCAATGGCCACATGAATTTTATGTTTGTGTGGCCTTTTGTAATATTTAGTCACACAAAGCATGTTTGTTTTGGTTATTTAGTCACATACAATTAAGCATTAAGTGGCCAAAAGTGTTGATAAGTGTGACCATATGCTGTTTAAAGTGAAGAAATTTATATTTTGTGTGACTATTGATCATCCAATGGTCACTTGAATTTTATGTTTGTGTGGCCTTTTATAATATTTAGTCACACAAAGCATGCTTGTTTTGGGTATTTAGTCACATACAATTAAGCATAAAGTGGCCAAAGTTGTTAATAAGTGTGACCATATGCTGTGTAAAGTGAAGAAATGTGTATTTTGCGTGACCATTGTTCTTCCAATGGTCACATGAATTTTTATTTTGTGTGGCCTTTGGTACTATTTAGTCACACATCGAATTAAACAAAGAGTGACCAATAATGTTGGAGCAGAGTTGCTACTGCTAGCAGTACTAAGGTAGTCCAAGGTAGTCCTGCTGAAGCAGAGTTACTGCTGCTAGTACTATGCTAGTGCTGCTGGAATGTGTATATATATTATATATAAAACAATATTAAAAAACACAAGAAATTTCAAATTGAATTAAACTCTAATGTATATAACTGGACAAAATATACAATTGTAATGTCGTACTTAATTAATCAAATATCTAAAGACTTTTGAACCTTCACCCCCTTAGCAGTTTGCCTTAAGTCGTTAGCAGATATATATTGTTTCTTCGTTGGTGCCTGTGGTACACATTTAGTCACATGGTTTGTTGGTGTAACCTGTAGTAAACAAAAGACGCTTCTATCAAACATTGAATTACATATGAATAATTATATATGTAGGTTGAAAAAACACATGTACGTACCACCTCTTCAAAAATAACTTGATCCTTTGGCCATGCAACGAAACTACCTTCGACTTCCTTAACTGTTTTGAACCCATTATTTGCTACGTCCGGTATGCATGATGCATCAACTAACGATGAATCAATTGACACTCTGTAGCAATCATTTGGGAGTGGTAGGTTATGCAGCATTTGCTTTCCATGAGACTGGTATACGGTACCAAAAGCAACGATATTTGATTTCTTTGTGTGCCAGAGTTTGCACTTAAGTGTCTACAAAAAAAAAAAAAAATTGCATGTATATATCAGAAATTATTTAAACAAAAGAATAACAAGAAACATGTTGAAATACATACTGTTGGCAGTGCTTGTGTTAGAGACACATCTTGTTGCGATTGGGAATCTGGAGACCCGTTTCGTCGCTTCTTTTGCTTTGGCTTATTGGGTCCGACAGTTTTAGCAAGTTCCTATATGTATATATAAAACACGTTACATTATTTAAACAAAAGAGTAACAAGAAACATGTTGAAATACATACTGTTGGCAGTGGTTGTGTTGGAGACGACACATTTTGTAGCGATTGGGAATCTGGAGACCTGTTTCGTCGTGACTTAAGGTTATGCTTAGGCCTGACAGTTTTAGCAGCAGGTTCCTATACGTATATATAAAACACGGTACATTAGTCGATCATGTATGTAAAATTCAAAAATCAAAGGGCGATCTTTTATTACTATACTTACCATTGTTTCCGTTACCTTTTTAGAAGTTTCAAGGCCATTGGAATTCTCCTCAATTCCCGCATCTTTAGGACTTACAACACCACTTGTCTGAGTGCCATTGGAGTCACCTGCAATATTGTCAATGGCCATTGGAGTCACCTGCAATATAAATTAAGAAATACAGTCACTCATCAGTTTATGTTCAATGCCTAGTATCATTAGCATCAGTGGTGTTAGCATTAGAAAATGAAATTGTTAACAACATAAAAAATGGCTTACAACTGAGGCTATTGGCGATGGTTGAGTTGGCAGAGTTATATTCATCCCTTTATCATTCAACTGTTGCAGAATTTGAGAAAGCATTATATTTGTGTTTTCCACCTCACCGGATAATTTATTGACCTGCACATCTTTTTCGGTCATCTCGGCGGACAATTTTTTGATCAATTTATCTTTTTCTTCACGCTCGCGTCTCTCATTATCCAGTTGAGTTTGAAGTAAGGCAATTTTTTCATTGGCTTCTTGTTTTCTTCGAGGAAGGCCAAAATACTCTTTGTATGTTACTGCACCTCCCACTCCTCTGGCATAACCGCCCTTTTCCTTACCAAATACAAATGTCATGGCATCAGTGCCATCATCAAAACCCGATGTTCCTTCCTTGATCTTGTCATCAGCTTCTTTCTGCACAAAAAATATAGGAAATGTTGGGATTAAAAGTCTTCTTGATGCTGTTAGAGTAACTGCTGGTATACAAGCTACTACTGCTAGTACACAGTTAAATGTTGCTGCTATATAAGCATAATAATAGAATTAGCAGTCAAACTTACAAGTTCATCTCCCTTTGATTTAATATCATCATTTGGGTATTCCCCGTCTTTGTTTACCCTTCCTTTCACCCACATTACATCACGGGGGGGTTCTTCATCCGCTTCAATCTCTTTATTTTCGATCTAATAAACATCAAATGCATACCCATGTAAAGTTAAACCAAGATAAACGAAAATATGAGGATGCTTACACATGTACAGTTAAACCAAGATAATCGAAAATATGAGGGTATTAATGCAAATGTGCAAATTGGGCAATGTAAACAGATTCATTTCTCATACTGATCGTCTCTTAATTGGTAAAACAAACATTGTGTAATCTTACCATTTTCTCTTTGACATAAGCATATCCACCTCGTCCCATTTTATGCTGATAAATATTTTGGGAACGCGCCATTTTACCTTTCTCAGATTTCTCCTAAAAACACAAATCATAAGGCGTTTAGATGCGGTAATGCTGCAAACTGAAAATAATAAAATGACATATACACTTAATTAAAGATGACTAATTAAAACCTTGTATGCTTCGGTGGTCGTGTATTTAACATACTCGACCCAGTCTTCTGATTTCATTATTGTATTATACAAGTCCGGGACTTCATTCAGTTTGGAAGGTGTATTTAGGTTGGGCAAAATGTAGTTGACTTTGAGCTTCCTTCTGTAATTCCTTAGCATTTTACCAAGACTAATCATTATCAATTTTCTGTATTGGACGTCAACAACAAAAAATTTCTGAAAAGATTAACACAATGTTGTTAATTAGTTGCACATAATGTAACTGCATACATAAACTTATGTAGTATTGGGTTACAAAATAGTATATATGTACCAAGATTTCATCCCATAGTTTATCTCTTGCTTCTTTATTCACCTTCTTCCAGTGTAGAATCTTCACACCTATCTGCTCATGAGCCACATCTCCTAAAAAACTCACAAACACTGCTCTGTTTTCCCCTGTTACCCTACCGAGTGCATCGAAGGTTACCTTGAGCTTTGTTGCACCAGGTTTGTCATGCTTCGCGCGAAACTTTACTAGCCTGGTTGAGCCCCTCTTAGCTACTATCTCAGGTGTTTGGTTGGTTACAGGCTCATCTATATCTTCTTCATCAGAAGACTTTTCGGATTCATATTCTAAGGCGTTATCATCATGTACAATATGATCAAGAGGAAGCAAAGTATGGTTATCAACAATGGGTTCAGTTTCCATGACTCTTGAGCAACAAAGGGTAAAAGAAAATGATTATGGCTTAGCTTGGAGAGTAATGGTGAGAGAAGATTTGATTTTTGTTTTTTATTTGCAGTCTTTTTTTTAAGGAGAGAAAAGAGGCTATACACCAAGAATATGAATCGTTTGTGATTCAAAAAATTTCGATCCAAAAATTTGCCTCCAAGTTGTAATTTGAAATTAACAATTGAATTATTTGAAAATTTTCCCTTTGAACCTGTTAATTAAAGCATAAACTTGAAAAAATCAAATTTTTGGCTCCAAATTTTATAGAGTACTATCTTAATAATCGCAAATAATGAATCATACTGTGCAACCATCACATCAACAGTACAAACGTAATTACTACTAGTTATTGTACCCTTACCAATTACATTTACAAAACACAAATTACTAATTACCTTTTTGTTATTTGGTTTCATTGTTTGCGTGCTTGTGTTTGCCATAAGAATGTGTGTGTTGATTAGGGTTTATTGATTTTTGTGTGTGTTTACAAATGACCGGGTAAAGGGATTAATTGCTGGTTGAATATTGAATTTGTGGTTTGGTTTAACTATAGCTGACGTGGCAAGATTTGTTTAAAAAAAAAAAAAAAAAAAAAACTAATGGTGATGAGGTGGCGGTGAAATCCGGCTATAGCCGGTAAATAGGGATGGCAACGGTTCGGGTTCGGGGCGGGTTTTAGTATACCCATAACCGAACCCGTTTATAATATACCCGTACCCGCCCCATATCCCACCGGATACCCGATTAATATTATCCATCGGTTTTTCGGGTTTCCCCGCGGGTATTAGTTATCCGTACATAGTTGAATATTATATGGACAAAATTGGCGGTATTAAGATTAAGTCACGCTAAAATCCACCGAAAAAACAAAAGAAAATACTCTAACCATTCCCAACAATAACTCAGCTTTAAACTTTAACACAATGCCACGTCAGCTTTGACACACTCACCCTTAATTAACTGAGCTTTAGTTATACACAAGATGTTTAACGAATGAGCCGAGATGATATGGTTGTATACGAGATGTTTAACGAATGAGCCGAGATGATATGGTTGTATATATACGAGATGTTTAACGAATGAGCCGAGATAATATGGTTGTATACGAGATGTTTAACGAATGAGCCGAGATGATATGATTATACACGAGATGTTTAACGAATGAGCCGAGATGATATGGTTGTACACGAGATGTTTAACGAATGAGCCGAGATGATATGGTTGTATACGAGATGTTTAACGAATGAGCCGAGATGATATGGTTTATACACGAGATGTTTAACGAATTGAATGAGCCGAGATGATATGGTTGTATACGAGATGTTTAACGAATGAGCCGAGATTATATGTTTGTACATGAGCAACACACCCAACAATAACTCACGCAACCTTTCGACCCTGTTTCATCATTTCTTAAAAGAGTTTAATTTCTAGACCAACCCTGATAGCTGGATGGTCTTGAGGCAACTCACGCAACCTTTCGACCTCTGGATCAGCACGATTATGCATCTGTAGCATAATACGAGTTATCTCACCTAGCAAATTGTTAATCAATTTGAGTTCTTTTTCTTGTTCATTGTGTAATCGGGTGAGGATAGCCTTTTGCACCTCTGCTAGTTAATTTGTTAGCCACAATGTTTGTGTTAAAATTAGTGATACTTGCGAGAGAGTTTTATAAGAAGTTGTGTGAGAAAACGAAGTGTTGTGAAAGTGGCTTTGATAGTGGAAAGCCGTTAAACTAGCCGTTGGAGGCTATTTTAAAAATCAGATTGAAAGTAAAAGTAACCGTACGAGTATTATTCAAATTCAAACGTAAAGTAACAGTACAACATATTAATAACGAGCGGGATATTTAAATTTTAAAATTTCAAATTCAAATTAAACAAAAAGGCGGGATATATTTAAAATTTATCAATTCAATTCAAATTCAATTCAATTTATAAATTGAAAATAAAGTATCAAATACAAATACATTAAACATGAAATAGAAATACATTAAACATGAAATAGAAATACATTAAATGTCAAATAAAAACTACGTTAACATAAACAATGATTGATTAACATAAACAACATACGATTAACATAAACAACGGACGATTAATAAAAACTATCATCTGAATCTGGGTAACCATCTTCAGAGGATTCGGAAGGTGTGAAAAAACCAGACTCCCACCTTTGCCTACGTTCTTCATCCTCCCTGGCTTGCCGCTCCAAACGATCAGCTTCCTCTTCTCTTTCAAGTGCTTCCATTTCCAGGAGGACTTGCATATCTGCTTCCTCTTGCCTAAGTTGTTCCTCAGTTAACCCAAACGGATTTGGGTCTTGGTTGGGAACTGGTTCATTTTCAGGTTGATTATTCACCGGAAAATTTTCCGGTTGGAAAACCGGAAAGATATGCTCGGGTGGAGTATGGAATTTTTCATTTTCGCTAGGTGGGCTTGGAAACTGTTGGCCAAAATCCTTTTGGCGAGGTGGGCTTGGAAATTGTTGGCCAAAATCCTTTTGGCGAGGTGGGCATGGAAATTGTTGCCCGAAATCTTTTCTGGAAGACATCTTGAATTTGAGATGCTTGGATCTTGAGTATTTGAGAAGTTTGGAATGTGTTTCTGTGTGACTTGTGCTTCAGAAGCATTGGTATTTATAGGGTACAAATGCACACGTTTTATTAACGTGACTTTGAATTTTAATTGTTGGGGCTAACCTGCGTTAACGCAGCGTTAATATGTTGTACTTTATCTTACGTTTGAATTTGAATTTTAATTTTAATTTGTTAAGGCTGAGTTATTGTTGGAAGTGGCCTAAATATACCCATACTTCTCAAACACATTCAGACTGCGATAGATATTAAAGCATGTATTTACATTAAACATGTACTAGAAAATATCAATTACCCTAATGAAAAAGTCAATTAGTCATTAAAGTTAGCACACAAATTACATTAAACATCATTAATATAATATAGAAAATATCAATTACCCTAATGAAAAAGTCAATTAGTCAATCCAACACCAAACACACTTCTAGATCAACTACACTAGTCAAATCCAAACCAAACACAAACCAAATCCGATCAATATTATCCATCTGTTTACTTTTGGCGCCTCTCGATGGTCCCTCTTCCCGCCTAAAGTATTGGGAACCGTTCGTATACCTCTCTAGCCTATTTGTACAACTCGACATGGAAAACCGTTCATAATTAATCAACCGTACCATATACAACTCCTTTGATATTTTCATTAGAAAATAAATTTCAAATTTCAATGGCTGACTCCTCTTCAACTCCTTCTTCCAACAAAAACAAACGCCCAAGGGATGATTCTCCTCCACCAATGCCTGAAAATTATAAAAAAATGGGCATATCCCAAAATATTTGGGAGAAATGTAGTAAAGGCCCGTATGGTGTTGAAAACGCATTGTTAGAAATTCACAACAAGCGTATAAATATGTATGAAGAAAGGAACAAGAAAGATTTAGAGGTCATTGAGGAGCATCAGAAGAAAATTGAGGAGAGGAAAAAAAAAATAGAAGAAGAAAGAGAGAAAATAGTTGATGTTTACAGAAGTATTGAAGCTAGTAAATATGTGTCTTAATGTATCTTTTCTTTATATATTTTGCCTATGTATATTTTGCCTATGTAAATGTAAACTTATTTTGACTTGGTTTAATATATGAATGCAGTTATTATGTACAAGTTTATGATATTTGAATACAGTTATTATTATTGTACTGCTAGGTAAACAATTGTACTGCTAGCGAAACGTTATACTGCTGGGTATCCTTTTAGCAGTGGTTGGGAGTGCAGGGTAGTTTGTATCACTTTTTACTTAAAGGGTATAAACCCCCAATTGCTGCACACAATCACATTCACGCACACATTAATCTCTCTCTTCCACTCCCTAATCGAATTTTAATTGTCAAATTGCAAAACCCCCAAATCAAATCATAATGTCGAACCTAACTTTTACCGAACCTCATAATAATGTTGCCTTTTTAGAAAAATCCAATAAGTCTGTAGATTTTACTGAGATCATTGATTTCCTTAATGCAAGCTATATTAAGTTTGCATTAACAGTAAAACCTACTATATATACTTCCAACATTATCCAGTTTTGGTCGTCTGCTAAGGTCCAAACTATTAATGGGGAAGCACAAATCCATGCCCTTGTAGATGGGCAGATGATTATCATTACAGAGGCGTCTATTCGAAGAGATCTTCTCCTAGATGATGCTAACGGAGTTGAGAATCTTCCAAATACTACAATCTTTGAAAAACTTGCACTGATGGGCTATGAGAGATATACAGATGCTTTAAAGTTCCAAAAAGGTAATTTTTCTCCTCAGTGGAAATTCTTAATTCATACTGTCTTAGTGTGTCTAAGTCCAAAGAACACTGCATGGAATGAATTTAGCAGTAATTTAGCTTCTGCTATAATTTGTTTGGCTGAAAATACTCAAAGATTTAATTTCTCAAAATTAATTTTTGATAATATGGTTAAGAACTTGGATGGTTCTTTGGCTAAATATTTTCTATATCCAAGGTTTTTGCAACTCTTTTTGGACAACCAATTTAAAAAAAAGAAAAGTCACAAAAATGTTTATCCCACTCCCTGCCTTACCAAAAAGGTTTTTGCTAATATGAGTAGGGTTGGAAAAGATTTTTCAGGGAGAGTGACACCTTTGTTTCCAACAATGTTGGCACTAGCCCAAACCCAAATGGGTGAAGGTTCAGCAATCCCAGCTGGTACCCATCACACACCCACAGAACAACAACAAAAGACCTATAAACGTAGGACTAACACCAAGAACACTGAGCTACCTCAGGCTAGTGGTTCTATACCAACTGTTGCAGATGAGGATGTCACTGGGGGGGAGAGTGACATGTTGGCAAGGGCTGCCACTACTGTGTCTAGCTTAGCAGCAGCACAGGAAAGTGGTAACATCATTAAGACCCGAACCAAGACAACTTCTAATGAAGAAAGTTCCTCTGGAACTGATTCAGGTGAAGGTCCCAGTCACATGGAAACAATGGGGGGTTCGGATGTTCATCCTAGGGGTGAGACTGAACTTAACTTTTCCAGTGATCCACCTCTCGGGCTAGGTAACACAAGCCGAAGTGGTGAGGATAGTATGCAACTTTTGAATGAATTGAAGGATACCTGTGCCAAGCTGTCTGCACAAATTGGTGATCTGCGAGCAATAGCTTCTTCCCAAGATGGAGTCATCAAAGCTCAAGGTGGGGAGATAAAGGCTTTGAAGAGAAGGGTTAGGTATTTAGAAGGAGTCAAAGGATCAAGAATTCCCAAACAAAAGGTTAAATCTTCTGAAGCTTCTAAGGATGCTCCCAAACAGGGAGGGAATGAAGGCAAAGTTTCAGGGGAGGATAACCAAGGGAATCAAGTGGTGATTGATCATCGTCTGGGCAAGGTTACAAATGCTGATAGTGCTACTGAGCCAATTACAGTTGGTACTACAAAAGCTAGTACTACTACACCAGAGGTTTTTGCAAATGCTGTTAGTGTACTTGCTGAGCTGAAGACAGCAAAACCAGTAACCAAAGGTGTTGTGATACAAGAGCCATCATCCTCTCCAAAAGCTAAACAATCAACTCCACAGGTACAAGGCAAAGGTAAAGGGATTCTTACTGAAGAGCCTGTGGAGAAACCATTATCAAAAGAAGAGCAATTAAAAGTTGATGCTGAAATTGCTATGAAATTCTCACAAAAGTATGATGCAGAACATCAGACAATTTTGGAACAAAGGAGAATACAAGAAGAAAAAGATGCAGAGTTAATAGCTTCATGGGATGAGCAAAGGGCTCAGGTTGCAGCTGATTCTGAGCTTGCTAAGAAACTACATAAACAAGAGCAAGATAAGTACTCAGTAGATGAAAAAGCCAGGATGCTGAAAGAATTTTTTGATGCAAAAAAGAAGTTGTATGCAGAACAAAGATATGCAGCTAAGAAGAACAAGCCACCCACTCAAAAACAAAGAAGAGATCTCATGTGCAGGTAGTTTTTTTTTTTTTTTTTTTTTTTTTTTTTTGCAAAGGTATTTATATTAATATCAACAATACCCAATATGTACATCATATCATAAACATCTACTCATGTGCAGGTATTTGAAGAATGTGGACAGATGGAAACTAAAGGATTTGAAATTCTTGGATGATAAAAGAATTGAAGAATTATATGCAATTGCCAAGAGAAACAATGATCTCTTCTTGAATGACAGTTCAAAGAGAGCAGGTGAACAGTTGGAAATAGAAAGCAGTAAAAAGAGAAAACAAGAACAAACTGAGCAAGCTGTTGCTGAAGAACAAATGCAAGCTCACACTGAACTTGCAGTTGACTCTGTAGGAGAAGCCATGGATGCACAACCTTTAACTGTCAAACATCCCATTGTTGATTATAAGTCTGGATCTTTTGGGGAAACAGTTTATTACGATATTAAGAGGCATGATGGTTCTTCTAGAAGGTATGTAAGCTTTCTTCACATGGTTCATGATTTTGATAGACAAGATATGATAGCTCTATGGAAATTACTGAAACAAAGATTTGGTAATAAGACACCAGAACAAGCTAATTATGATAGAGAAGTCTGGAATTATTTAAAGGTAATGTTTGAACCAAATCATGAAGATGAATGTTGGAGAAGACTAACGCACAATACTGTTAAAGAATGGAAAATTTTTCAACGATGTGGAGTACATGCTTTAACTGTGAATGAGTTGGTGATCTACATGCTTGTAGAAAAGGATTACCCTTTAAAGTTTCACAAAGACATTCTACATCAGATGTTGCGTGTGAAGAAAACACTCAAGCTTCAGCTTAATTATGATGACATGGCATATGAACTGCTCAGGAAGATGGAAGAGTATCTAGGACCCAAGGACAAGAAATAGAATGTATAGTTATTACTGCTACAATGTATAGTTTGACTTAAACATGTATAGTTATTACTGCTAGTATGTATAGTTATTACTGCTAGAATGTATAGTTATTACTGCTAGAATGTATAGTCTGACATTTATCATGTATATGTCCACTTGCAGTCAAGCTTTATTGTATTTGCAGTTTCCATTTATCATGTATATGCACTTGCAGGCACTTTAGTAACATGTTACTTCATTATAAAGTTGAAAATTGACTTTAGAAAGTCAAGTAATCTGGTTCCAGCTAGGGGCAAGTAACATACTTACATACTACTGCATTAAACTAGATAGACTATAAAATCCCAGCATTGTAATGGGGCAAATTAAATGAAGAGTCATGACTAACAGTTTGAACTCAAAATATGACTCTATGATTTAGACACCTAAATAAATACTTCATGTGACCATATGTAACATCTTGAATTTAGTCACACAAACACTCAATGTGACTAATATCAAGGTTAATGATAACTGAGTTCACATTTTGCTATACATATTAGTCACATGAATATTTCAGTGTGACTATTTTCAATGTATTGGTCACATATAATACCCTTATAATGTGGCCATAAACATAATTTAGATGCACATTTGTGGTATGGTGTTACTATTGTATAGCCTATAGTCACATGATTGTGCTACAATTAAATGTGACCATACACATTAGGAATTGGCAGGCAAACACACACTTAACTTTAGACACACATATTAACTTACGTGATTATTTGTATCGAATTTTGGTCACACTTAATCATGTATGCCTATTGTTTAGTGTGACCATATATGACATTTGGTCACACATCGCAAGTGTGTGACATATATTTGTCACTTTTAAATGCATATCGTGACTATGCTTCAAACTTACTTTTCAGTTGTCACACATTTCAAATTCATATGTGGCTAAATTTTCAACAAAAACTAGCAGTCACGCTTAAATAATGTGTGACAAACTTGAGCATATGATTTAGCCACATACACAATTACTTCGTGTGACCATATATGGATTTTGGTCACACTTTTCAATTGCGTGACATATATTTGTCACATATGTATATATATAGTGTGACTAATGTTTCAACCTTATTTGTATCCGTCACACGTCCCAAATTATAAGTGACTAAAAAATCAAAAAAAAATTTAGCAGATACGTATAGTCACGAAAATATTCAAATGTGTGGCTATAGCCTCGGATGTAATTCCGAAATGGTCACACAAGTCGGATCAAGTGTGGCTGTTTATTTTATTCTGGTACATTTAGTCACATAAAAAGGCGACTGTGTGGCTGTTCGAAAAACAGCATGTGTGACTAAATCCCATTTTTGTACTAGTGTATATAGAGTTTAAGGGCTGACGGCATCACGTTGTAGATCCTGACGCCGTCACCTCGCCGCTTCTAGGGTTCCCGGATGGCCTTCCCGACGCCGTCCCTCTTTAGACCTTCAAAATCCGCTCTGGCTTATCAAAGCTTGACGCCGTCAGAATATGGCTTGACGCCATCCCTCTTTAGCTTAAACCGTGACGACCTTGATCACTTCAAAGGGTGACGCCGTCAGATTTTTCATGCAAAATTCTCTGGCTTATCATGTGTAATTTTCATATCCACCTTTTTTGCCAAGCCGTGACGCCGTCAAGGGCAATCCCTGACGCCGTCAAAGGTACTTTTTAGCCGATTTTGAGACTTTGTCATTTTCTTCACTTTTATGCTCCAAAAACGTCCAAAATGCTTCCTTTTCCAGATTTCTTCTCCAAAGTACCTAAAATGACAAAAGGAACGATTTAGGGCAATATTTGATCAAATAAATACGATTTAGGGCTTAAATGACCCCCTAAAAGCGGTACACTTTTCGCTTCATCAAATACCCTTACACTTGAGATTTGCTTGTCCTCAAGCAAATGCGCTTTTATTCTAATCAAAATACAAGTTAGGGGTCATTTAATGCTAATGTAAAAGTAATTACAACAAATATTCGTTCCACTTTAATCATAATAAGCACGGAGATTACATACTAGCACCTCACAAGTAGTGTTTAGATACTCACATCTCTCAGGTGTCATCAAAATAAATCTCATAAATGAAAACGGATAATATCTCTCACTACCTGTCATAGCAAATAGATTACCATAGGCTTGAGAAAGGATCAAAAACCTCCTCCACTAGGCGTAAGCACCTAAGATAAACTATCAAAGAGGGCTTTTAAACGGGTTATAACGTTAGGTGTAGGGATATGATAAACACGGTTTTGTTGGATAAGGGATATTTTACTGGTGGCGAGTTAAATATCTTGATCAATTACATGTACAATATGGCGTTGCTAAGCCAAGACTAGACTCGACTTAAGCTAAAAATAAAATAACAAAAACATAAAACAAACATAAAATGAAACGGGATGGTAGTCCGTATGTTTTTTTCTACTTTTCTTTTTCTCATTTTTTTGTATTTTTCTTGATTTTTTTTTTTTTTTTTTTTTTTTTTTTTTTTTTTTTGTGTGTGTGTGTGCATACACTCTTGCCCTACCATCCAAAACGATACATCACTAGGGATTCTTTGTACCATCCCTACACTTGAACTTTTACATACTTTACATAAAATTATTCTAATGACTCGAATCAAGATAATTGAAACATTTGGAGTACTTTAAAATATTAACGTACATAATTGTAGGAAATAACCATCTTGATTGTGTGGTTGATTCGGGTGGTCTTGATTCATGAAAGATCAAGAATCCCATTATGAGTTAGTGAGATGTTAGAGAGAGAGAGTGGGAAACTCTTGAGAGAAAACTGGTAATATTAGATTCAATGTGTGAAGAGTTCCACCCTTCCCTTGTGTGGGAAGGGTTATATATATAGTCCTAATATTTGTGCCCCTAGTGGGCTGTGGAGTGAGCTGACAGTGGGGAAAGCCCCGACCCACTCCACGAATATAAATACGACTAAGCTAATACTAATATTACTAATAATACTAAACAAATATATATAAGCCTACGAGCTATATAAATGCTAATTAGATGCTCGGGGTGACCGAGCCTTCATATGAATATTTATATTCCTAACAATCTCCCCCTAAGGGAGGTCACCCCGGAAATAATAATTCGAATTCTAGCATTCTTTCTTCTGATCTTGACTTCATAGCTCGTAGTCTTAGATTCTTCAACGTCTTGTATCTTTGTGCCTTTAGCAGTGATGATTTGATGACTGATTGATTGTCTTGGATGATCTTTGAGTATTCTTCGACTTTATCATCCAACATTTGTTTCCAAGTCATCTTTCAGCAGTATGTTTCCATGTGATGTGATATTCTTAGAGCCGACATGCTCACACTATTTGGTGTCATGATCTTTAGCATCAGAGTTTGCAGAAGCCGTGTTAAAGGTCTTTTAGGTTGATCATGACTTTGTTGAGTTACAATGATGATGTAGTGTGAACATGTGGTAGAGAATTGGCATCTTTTTTGCAACCAGCTACCACAGCAACTAGCTACAGCATTCCTCAGCTACAATCGCCAGAAGTTCCTGCATACGACAGTTAGCAATAAAACGTCCGGTACTTACAGGTTCGGACTTCGAGATTGTTAACAGCATAGTGTGAAAACTCTCTCTAACCCTTACCAAGACCGTTCCTAATCGAAAACCCACAGAGGGCTTTTTAAGATCGAACCGTAGCACATCAACGATTAGGTGAGTCGCTGGAGATCACTCCACGACTGTAGACCGTTAGAAACCGCCGTGACCACTAAGCGTAATCCATAAGGAATTACCAAAGTGACCTGCTTTCAGGGCTGCTTGATGTTGACCCTGGCAGGAATTTCCATTCAATCATTGAGAATTACATTTGTAAATTCCCTCATAAATGTTCTGGCAGATTGCTAAGATCTGCGTAGGACTCATAAGTTTACAACTGGTGTCCTTAATGTTGAACACCCAGTGTAGAAATAATTCGTGTTCCTATGAGATCTTTTTATGCATCTCGTGGCTCTAGACTCTATAGTGCGTTTTGATTTAGTGAGCGGAGGCTGGAGAGAACTGCCACCTATTCAATATCGTCTAACTCGGAGTGAGAGAGACGATAGGAATGTATTGAACTCCGTGACAATTGAAACAAGAATCCTTTGAGGGACCTTGAGTGGCTAGGGAGGGTTGTGCAGCGTATCACTGGGTCCATGATACTTTGTCTTCAATGTCAGCAATCAACTAAGTGATTCTGACAGCATATGTATTGACCCGGTTTCTGCCTAAGTGTAAGGAGGGCTTCTTTCTTTTCACCCTTTACCTTTACATTTCTTTTTCATTCTTCAACCCCTTCAGTGCTTACCGAGACTTCATAACTAACACCTTGTTGGGTTTGTTCCAGTGTTAGCTCCATCTCAGTCGGCACTCTTCCCTCATTCACTTTTCTCCTTTTTAATCATACCTAAGGACTTCTACACTAACTAGTGGATTGTCCCTGGGTAGATCCCTCCGGCTCTGGCGGGATCGTGGGAACTTGAGCCTAACCTAACCATCCTTATAACTCCATGCATTGATTAAAATGGTCGGTCTTTGGTGTACATCCACGATTGCCATAAACCAAATCTTTGAAAAATCTCTCAAAGTGTTCATGATTTTGAAACACATTTTTTCAAACACTTGAGAGTTTTATATTTTTCAAATGCTCCCCCTCAACATGTGCTCGGTTGATTGTTTTATAAATTTGCACATGTTAGGCAGAGCTCGCACTTTTTGAATTGATTGATTTTCCAAGAACATGATCATCGCGAGACACGCTTACATCACTAGTAAACTAGCTTGAAATTATTACCCGTCCAGATCACATTCAAGGAAGATCGCTCGAAATCGGTACATTCTACTCAGACACGTCCTTTGCGAGACACGCTTACATCACCAGATAAACTGGCTTGAAATTATTACCCGTCCAGGACATGTCCTTTCAACTACTGACTTTAGCTATCGTCAATTCATTGGTGAAGTCTGAGCCTTGCTCACATAAGATGCATGCCAAATCCTTTGCTCCCCCTCAATAAGTGCATTGGTATACAAAAGAGTTTAGCACTTACTGGAGAGCTTACTTTCTCATCAAAAACATTTTGCTCCCCCTCAATATGTGCATTGATATATAAAATGGTTTAACACATATGGGAGAGCTTACATTTACGTCCAAACATCACATTTTATCAGATTTCATATTTAAATCACATTCTCTCCCCCGATCAAAAATTTCAAACCATTTGAGATTTGTGATCTCAATTGATTTAAATAAGTTAGAAAATGTGGGAGAAAATGTGTCCGATTTAATGTTTTCTGATAATGGAACATACTATGCTCCCCCTTAATCTAAGAGGGAGATTCACTGCTAATTTAGCACAAATTGATTATTATGACACAAATGATATTGACCTTTTTGCTCAAATGATGTAATCACCCACTTTTCTGAGTGAGTCAGTGGTCAACATCGATTATCCATCCACCAACAAATCTTCTCAAGTATTGTCGATCTCCACTTGGCGAGATCTGAGTAAGTGCTTCTTTGTTGAAATGATGGTGGTGGAGGTGAAGGTGTTGTTGTTGTTGTTGTTGCTGCCGATGTTGTTTTCGTGGTGAATTCCGAGCCAATCAATAGAATTTGAACGTCTGATCAAATGGTTAGAATGGGAACTGGTACATTTATTTTGGCTATGGAATCTGCATAAGAATATCAACACAGATATACATGCATACAGATGCACTATTCCTTAATAGCTACCCTTCAGCAGCTTGCCACATAATAATACCAAGTTCATTTAATAATCAAACCACAATCAGGAACTACGTCAAACCACTATCTAGCAAGAAAAGCAAATACCAATCATGCACATGGCAATTCACACAGATATCAATATTCAACTCAGGATCTTAGGGACATGATTCAAGCATGATAACAATACACCTTAGCAAATCCTGATAGCATAAGCACAATATCAACAACACTTGAGCAGCAATCGACTAACAAAAGTCAAACAACATTTGAAACTCATTCATTCAGATCATACAAATGTCATTGGGGCATTCAAGAACATCAAACTCAACTGGTTTTCTAACTTCTTTTAGGTTTTGAGTCTTAAAGCATTTTGGGGATTATACGAGGATTCCAAAGTAACACAAATGAACCTTCTAGATACATAAAGCTAGGAAACTATAAGCAAATTGCACATAATGTCCTAAACTTTCTAGCAACTAACACACTTGGTCATTTGATATATTTAAGCAAGATCCTCTTCAACTAATTCCCCATTAACTACAAGACCATTTCTAACAAGTATGATTTAACCAATGAATCCGTTTGATGATATAAAATTTGAATTCACTCTCCCCCTCAATCAATGACCCGTATTCTAGTTGAACCTCAACTAAAATCACGCTTAACCCCACAACTCATCAAACAAGAACTGTCGTGAGGTTTTGGAGTCGTTGATTGAGTGACAAATTTTATGCATAATCCAAGTATAAATAAATTTCATACAACACATATACACCAAGTGTCTCACAAATAATTTTCAGAAGAATCATAGAATGAAAACTATTTGTATGCAAAGAAGATTTCTCTTCTTTTACAAGAAATGATGCACTGACACGTACATCAAATCAGGAAACATGGATATAAAGTAATCCATGCCCAGGTGAACATCACCCAGTTGGAGGAACAGCCGTCTTTTTGGCGACGTGCTTTCCCCAATATGAAGCGCGGGTTGCTATCTAAAGTAATAGCAAGCCATTAGACATGTTTTAACCATCCATTTTAACTTCTGCTCGAGCTTCATTTAAAGACCCGTGCCATTATTGAATGACATTTCTAAGTCCGTAAATGTTATCGATAAACAGAAGACATGCCTAGGTGAAACTATTTTTGGTATTTTCTATTTTTCAATTTTTATGGTTTTTCTGGTTTTAAGATTCTCTATTTACAATTTGCAGGATTTCTATATATCTATTTACAAGATGGTATAAAGTATGCCTAAGTATATATGTACAAGGATACGAACCAGAAACCATTACTCCTCAGCATTCTGAATCTTCACCGCATTCATCACTTGACTTGCTGAAGAGCAATGTGAGCACTTTCAATCAGGGAATGATTCTGGCTTTTCACTCTCCCCTAATTAGTGCTCTCCCCCAATCTGACAACCTCTGACGATCACCCATAATAGGAAGAAGAATTTGGATGAACGCCCGAAATATGAAGAAGTCTTTTGATAACCAAATGCATGCCGTCTTTAATCTTCTAACACTCCCGTCCTAGAGTGACGCCGTCAAAAACCATAGGCATCTTTTCGGTAGTTTAAGTTGAGCCACAACTGAAATCTAGCTTAACCTCACAACTCATCAAACAAGAACTGTCGTGAGATTAGGTTGACATCAAGTTGGACTTAACCTAAAACTACGGAACAACTTGAACCTAACTTAACTCCACAACTCATCAAACAAGAACTGTCATGGGATTAAGTTAAATATCAAGTTGTAAGAAAAGAGCTCAACATTCTTGAATGTAGAGAAGACTGAAGACTCGACCTTCTTCAAGATTGCCCAAAGTGGAGGAATAGGATACCAATCATTTTCATCTCACCAAATGTCTTCCAGTACCCTTATATATAACCCATCAGCCCGCAGCATACACATGAGATGATAACACCCAACAGAGAATGTAGAGTAGACTGACGACTCGACCTTCTTCAGTCTTGAGTATAACACCAAAGTAACAAGTTGAACCACTGACCATCTATAGAATGTATCCATATTTGGATATTAAGCCCTGATCACGTGAACCTGTTGTGCGTCCTTGATGTACACATTCTCTCTCCCCTGATGGTTACGATTAATCAGCACATAACGTAGCAGTGAAACGATAATACCCAGGTAACAAGTTGAACCACTGATCATCTATAGTATTTATCCATTCTGGATATTAAGCCCTGATCACGTGAACCTGTTGTGCGTCCTTGGTGTACACATTTCTCTCCCCCATGATGGTTACGATTAATCGGAATCATCATCATGATGTGTACATGTAGCCTGATGACGTGTACTTGAAGCATTGACTAGAAGCCCATTGTTGCTGATTATACCAACCCGTGAGACTCGATTAGCATTCCATGACCATGTTCTTCAACACCTTGATAGAGGAAGAAGATGTGTTGGAGAACCATGGTTTGCACGACTCCTGAACTGACGTATTCAGGAGTCGTATGACCATTTCTCAATCATCAACCAACATGTAGACTAATATTCACCCTTTCCCCCCCTCAAAAATTGCATATGCCTGCCAACTGCAATTTTTGATGATTGAACCAGTGAATATGAATACCATCAACGATAAGTAACTCCGCTTGACGGTTCTTGAAGACTAACACGTTGTTTATTCACTCTTTCCCCCCCTCAAAAATTGCATATGCCTGTCAACTGCAATTTTTGGTTGAACAAGTGAATAAGAATATACTCCAGTGTGCGCCGATCCACTTGAAGATTGAATAAGCACGGAAAGAGCATGAATCTTGTTGATGAGAATGGCCATTAATAAGAAGACTCCTCTTCTTTTGAAGATAAAGTGCACTCAAGCGTACACTTTTCTTTTCTTTGGAGAACGAGGCCTGAACTGAGGTGTTCAAACGTCATTATGTTGAAGAGCGAGGCCTGCACTGAAGTGTACAGACGTCATCTGATGAAGAACGAGGCCTGCACTGAAGTGTACAGACGTCATCATCTCTCTCTTTACTACTTCTCTCATCTAACTCTTTACCAACCCCATTATCATTTTGTTGGCTTGATGTTGTGACCACTGATGGAGAAAACCCAATATGATGAACTTGAAACTGAAGTGACATAACCCGAACTTGTGACTTAAACTTGTGCTAATGCGAGACAAAGAGCGGTGCAGAGACTTCGTGCAACATCGAATCCCTAAGTACTCTATACTCTTCAACCAACCAACCATCAAGTATAAGAAATACATCACCTCTTGGATATCCACAACTTTGTGTGACACTGAGCACTACAACGTGACCCCTTAAAGTGATAGTTATTTTGTAATAGGGAGAAAGAAAAAATAACTAGATATCCAAGTCCTTGTCATTGTATTGAAAGCTTGAACAAGGATCTCGAAGAATCTTCATCCAACCTCCCCGATATCTTCAGATACTAAGTACACGCACCCATGAAATTTCACTTCAGCCTCAAATAAATAATAATGAATTAACGCCGTAGTCACTTCTTTTGGTTAATGCCCAAATCTAGCCCTTTATGATGTATCGACTGAACTTTGATAATGGTTTTAACCCGATCATGGTTAAGAGTGCATAGACCATCATCACGGGATTTTACAAATCTATGATTTAAACCGAGAAATAAGTTCTTTCTCGGGAATTTACAAAACCAAGAAGAAACCGTGAGACAGTAACAGATTGAATGTGGCGTGACTGATTTGGTATTAGGTGAACATCAGTTTGGGTAAGAATATCTTATGAGAATTACAGATCACATCACAACCTTTTAAAACCTTTGGCCAACTAACCAACCTTAAACACAGATTAGAGACCACTTGATGAAGGAAACCCGATATACCAATACTGAAACCAGAAGAAGAAATCCCCAAATTTGTTACTTAAGCTTGCACGAAGTTTGGAAGAACGGTGTAGAGAATTAATGTTCCAAGCAGATCTCTAAGTGCTCAATACCCAACCAAAGTATGAAACATTAACACCTCTTGCGATTATCGACAACGTCAATGACGTGTGACACTGAGTACTCCAGTAACTCTTAAGTGATAGTTACCCCGACTGCTGGTAACTAGATAACCCAAGTCTTCAACTTAAATTTTACGCACGAGCAAGTTATCATTGAAGGTCATGCATCCAACCAACCCCGACTTCAAGATAAAATAAGTAGACGCCTTCGTGAAATTCAACTTCAATCACAAATAAAGAATACCGGATTAACTTTGTGATCATCTTGTGTTGTTGACTAGCCAAAGAGAGAAGAAACATGCGCTAATTCTTAGAAGTGCCCATGACTCATAGTCAGTCAACCATCGTGATCATCTTGTGTACAGGATTTTACAGTTCTTGAGATTTATCTGAGAAATAAATTCAAGAACTAACTGCACAACAGTAAGCTTCAAATTGCTGTAGACTGAACCACTGAGTCCTGAATCGCTACGATCTGACCCGCTGTAACCGACACTGCTAAGATTCAAACCGCTGGAGACTGAACCGATACGATCTGACCCGCTGTAACCGGAACCGCTAAAATTCACATCGCTGGAGACGGAACTTCTAGGAAACTTGCGATAATTCTCCCCCTCAAAAAGGACATGAAATGACCTTTTTGCCAAAGCTGAGAGTCCGTGATGTTTGTGAATTTGTCAGGCACAAAACATGGAAAGAGACAAATGAAACTACTGCAACGAAGATGGTGATTAAGACTCTCTTGTAGTAACCCCTTGCTTTCCTCATCATCAATGGTTTAGTAGATTAACAATTCATTGAAGCTCGTAATATGCCAAAACCGCTTGATGAAATGCATATGACTTTAAAGTGAGTAAAAGGTTAAAACATGTCTCCAAACAAATCTCCTCTTGTCTTTAAGCCTGACTACCTCTTGAGAAGATCTTGAACAACAATCCCATTAGAAGCTTGAGAAACAACAATCACTTGATGAAGCTTGATAAAGAACAAGTCCGTGACTTAAACTTGCACTAAATTATGAATTAGAACCTATATTGAGCACAACAACGTAACTCCTTTAAATATAGGTAGTGATATATACCCAACCTTCCATCCTTAATTGTATATATCCACTTCATGAACATCCAAGTCTAATCACCTTGAATTGCAAATTGTGATTTAGAACCTATATTGAGCACAACAACGTAACTCCTTTAAGTATAGGTAGTGATATATACCCAACCTTCCATCCTTTATTGTATATATCCACTTCTTGAACATCCATGTCTAATCACCTTAAATACGCTTGAGCAAGGGTCATCAAACATCATGCATCCATCCACCCCGAGATGTTTGTGACACTAAGTACACCAACCCGTGAATTAACAAACCAACCAAGTAATCATAATTTCCCAATTCCTGCTGATCTTGAAGCACAAACTTATCCCAAAAAATTAGTCACACCCCGTAAGTTTCATTATTTCTAAACCCAAGTCCAGCCTACTTGTCCAAAATTAATTTCACGGGATTTTACAGCTCTTGAGATTTAAACCGAGAAATCGAATCTTTCGCGGGATTTTCTAAAAACTACAAGAGAAACCGTGAAATCAACCAGAATACCCAAGAGTGAGGTGCAATACCAATCTTCGAAATTCAAGTCACAGAAGTCAAATCACAACATGATCAAATTGCAACAGGCCAAGTCACAGATTGTCAAATTGCACCAAGACAGATTGCAATCAACCAAATCACAATAAGTCGAATCGCAAGTGTTGACTCGCAACGTCATATCGTAACTGGTCAAATAGCAATCCGTCAAGACGCAATAAGACAAACACGCAACTTGACAAATCACAATTAATCACATTGCAATTTGTCAACTGTAACTCAACTCGAAAACATCAAATTGCAGACTCACTTAAATCGTAGGCACTAATAGGACACTGCTGCCAAATCCACTCCTCTGAATTAACGAAGACATTCATAAACCAAATACTAGCCGTGACGTGTGTATCCCCGTGAAATTCGTGAAACCAAAATACCATTCAATATGCCAAAAACTATACCAAAATTAAGACAATGCATTTAAGAAAATACATTGGAATAATAAATCCTTTTAGCCAATTTTTTGATATAAATTTCGGATATTGAAACTTCCAACCTCACACCATTTGTTTAGTAACAGCCCACAAAAAGACTATCCTTACAGCCCACACTCATAGAGATCCAGTCCACAAGAGTTACTGTACGCGGGTTCAAAAACAGATTGTTAACCCTACCTATTACGTTAGAAGGCCCAATCCAATTCATATCTAACCCTAATCATCCGGTATTTAACTCCCATTTTAATCCTCTCTTAACCCTAATCCCATTCGCCTTCATTCATCATTTCCTCTCCTCTCAACCACAAACCCTAACCCCCACACTTAACAAATCCGCCCCCTACCTTTCCCATCACACCTAATCAACCAATCAATTATTCACACTCATCACCACTTCTTTTTCATCAGACAATAAAAAATCTAAACCCAGTTTCCATCAAAATTCAACCCGAATCACAACAAATATATCACAGGTACACCCATCTTCTTCGTGAGCTTCTGGATCAAGGGATCAATCGAGAAGGCTTCAAGATCACTGCGTAAGTCTCGGGTAAGGTACTCAAGTTTATCAGGTTATGATCAACCGAAGTGAAGAGGGGATTAGAGCAGATATTGAGCGGGTTGGATTAGAATCTGGGTTAGATAAGATTTCATTGTTGATGAATTTTATATTATTATTATTATTATTTTTTTTTTTTCGGTTAATTTGAGTCAGTTGATGTGAAGTTGTAATAACCAGTGAATGTAAATGTAGATGGGTGTGATCTTGTTTGATATGCATTCGGATTGGATTTGTTTTAGATATTGCACTTGACTTTTGTTGTTGTAATCTGTGTGTTTGATATGTTCTTGTTCTTTCATTTTGTAGTTTAACATCTCGTTTCATTTTGTGTGTTTGACCATTTGTAGTGGTAGATTGCTATCATGTGAATGTGATTTGACCTTCTTACTTTTTGACATTTGATAACCTTTATATGACCAAAGTAGATAGTATAACCATTTGACCGAGTAATCAGACAAACCGAGTCGATAACATGGTAGACAAACCGCATCTGTGCAAAACACAAACCGAGTTCGGGATTGTATGGACAAACCGAGTCCAGGGTTAACCAGACAAACCGAGTCTGTTAGCCAATAGACAAACCGAGTTCATGATAGTATGGACAAACCGAGTTCAGGACAAACCGCATGTTTGACCAGTCAAACCTGTCACTTTCGTACTTTCCTTAAAATCCGGATCTGTGTTTTTCTCTATCATGACAA
The DNA here is from genome assembly GCA_021014915.2 of Artemisia tridentata subsp. tridentata. Lineage (NCBI taxonomy): Eukaryota > Viridiplantae > Streptophyta > Magnoliopsida > Asterales > Asteraceae > Artemisia > Artemisia tridentata. The sequence continues at coordinate 183,967,512 of CP139501.1, read as the reverse complement.
ACCGCATTCAAGAACTTCAACCTTTGACACAAGCAGCATTCAAGAAAAACATCATCTCCAGCAGCTCGTTAACCACAAGATCAAACAATTTGACCACTGCTGTCAATCCAAACCATCTACCAAGAACAATCATTTTTCACAGCCACAAAAAAAACAACAAAACTTCACCATTCAGTCGACAACGAGGACTCAAAAACACATCAAGCAACAAAAGTTCTCAACACAAAAGTTGTTTGATCTCACAAATATATCATATTGCACACCAGATCGGACCCAAAGCAACTAGACAACAACCCATAAATGTGAACCAAAAAACAGAAACAACGAGCTATCCAACCCATCAAGGTATCAACGATATGCACTTGTTGATGACCTCATAAACGCCATAAAATAACGAGAGCCGAAAACAAGATAAACAGCTCGTTATGTTTCATCACATGTATAAACTCACATGTTAACCAGCTAATCTTATACCTCTCAACACAAAAGTTAACACCCGTTTAAAAGAGATCTTAAAAAACGTGTAACAAAGATGAGCCACAAACACCAACTCAAAACCATTTAAACATTAGACCACAGTTGCAAATGCTTTAAAAACAAATGTTGGAGGCCCACATGAATATTAAAACACATCAAGATTCTCGAGCAGTATGTGAAAAAAAAGATTCGAACAAAGAAAAATGATACCAACCAAAATTTGAGGCCCACATGAAGAGTTTAAAATCAAGTCATTGACCACAAAATGAATTATAGCAACCTTTACCACAGATCAGAGTTAGATGAAACCAACCGAATATAAAGCCATTGACCACAGATCTGACCAAGATGAAACCATGGCTCTTGATACCAATTGTAGGAAATAACCATCTTGATTGTGTGGATGATTCGGGTGGTCTTGATTCATGAAAGATCAAGAATCCCATTATGAGTTAGTGAGATGTTAGAGAGAGAGAGTGGGAAACTCTTGAGAGAAAACTGGTAATATTAGATTCAATGTGTGAAGAGTTCCACCCTTCCCTTGTGTGGGAAGGGTTATATATATAGTCCTAATATTTGTGCCCCTAGTGGGCTGTGGAGTGAGCTGACAGTGGGGAAAGCCCCGACCCACTCCACGGATATAAATACGACTAAGCTAATACTAATATTACTAATAATACTAAACAAATATATATAAGCCTACGAGCTATATAAATGCTAATTAGATGCTCGGGTGACCGATCCTTCATCTGAATATTTATATTCCTAACAATATGGGGGTAATAAATGATGTTCTTCCCCATTACTACATTACACTAGTACTTTACCCATGAGTCCCAATCGTCCCAAAACAATATGTACAAGGATATGACTCGACTTAGCAACCATGTAATCAATTAGATAATTAACTTGGGGTTTAAACAAATGTTGTCACAATAGTGCACTAAAGATGAGTGCACACAAGGTAGGCTAAGGCGATTTGGGTGTACATTTAAGTGGGGTGTAAACAAATTCTTCCTTTAAGTAAAATGCTTAAAGGTCAAAACGAAAAGACAGGCTCTGAGGGGTGTACTAGGGGTATCGTGTACTAAAAATGAGTACAACGCAAAGGGTGTGGGAGAATTACTTGACCAATGTAGCCAATGTAATTATAACAAAAAAAACACAGGTGTAAAACAATGGGTTAATCCTAATGCCTCTTATCATGTAGTAAATCTAACTACACGAATGTAGTCTCACTTGTGGCCTCGGAATGGTCCTAACGCAAGTTCTAGAATCTAAGTGCTACCAGTACACACATCATAGCATAAATGCTTTTCCTACCAATTCTAGAGGCGAACCTCACATATTTGGGGGTGGAAAATTTTTTAGTGGTACGGTTTTTGTGCTAGTCATATAACTCCTATCCGTGAGATGCTCATTAAGATCAAAGTTTCACTCCTAAATGTTGTAAAAAATTTTAAATTTGGCACTAAAATTGCCCTAACAGGTATTTCTCTCAGTTTTATTACACCTCTACTATCAAACAAACAAAAATCAAGTGCAATTGCATTCTCTAAAGTATCGTACTTTACCCCCCCTTACACTTAAGATGAACATTGTCCCCAATGTTCAAATAACAAGATGTAAAAGAAAAAAGTAAAAGAATGAAATCAAATACTCCCCTGATTCGTTCGGTGGATAATGTGGCAACATGGTTAGATCTTCTTCCAAAGTAATGTTGAAGCTCCATGACTAATGCATCGCCATAAGCTTGATTCCACATACATCTCTTTGTCCAAAATAACCTGTTAAACCTGAGAAAACAAACACGAAAACCTGCATAACATCGGCGGGATAAATTCTATATATAAGGATATAATGCTTGTGGAATGATAATTTTGCAGATTCCTGGAGATTATAAGTTAGAGATTTAATAAAAACTTTTTATGAAAACAAAACTTTCAAAATTTTCAGAAAATTAAAACCTGACGCCGTCAGGTTGTAAACCCTGACGCCGTCAGAAATGATCTGACAGAATTCTCATGTTAAGTTTCCGAAAAATTTTTGGAAAAACCTATACCTTACTTCCTGGAATTCCTGCAAAACATCATTATGACTCGATACAAGCATTTGACTCAAACAAATACTAATATGTATGTTAATTTATTATTATTACGATTCATGTTCATTTGTGTTCTAATAAACCGATTTGGATTTCCCTTACACTTATCTTTTGCAAAATACCTTTATATGTAGTTAAGACGAAGTTAAAAACAAAATAAAGCATTTTCACAATTTAGTTTTGAACATGAATCAATAATAATAAAAATTAAACACACATACGGAAACAAATAAAATCAAACAAACAAATAAATAAACACACAAAGCAAATAAAGCTTGGGTTGCCTCCTAAGAAGCGCTTTTCTTTATTAACGAGTCTTGTAGCTAGACTCAAAGTAAGGCTCATCTAGTGTCGCTTATGCTCACGTATCCGAGTGTGAGCCATCTAATTGTTGCCTCATCTTTCTTGTACTCATCATTCAGCTCCAGACATCCATGATAATATCTTTTATTTTTCTCATGTGGATATTTGAGCCCCTTTCTTTTATCATTCTCACTTAACAAGTCAATAGGCACAAGTCTATTGCAAGATTCAATGGAGTAGTTCTAAAACCTAGGATGTGATCGGGGCATTTGGTAAACAAAATCTTCATCCCCATCCGAGAATGTAATTAACTCGTCCACAAGTTTTTCGTCAAGGTTGGTCAACCTTTTGAAGGGTTCTCCAAAAATGACTTGGGTTAATTTGTTATCAATAAATTCTCCTAAGTTCTCCATAACCATAAAATCCACCAAATACAAAAAACTTCCCACGAATACGTGTAGTGGCTTAATCCTAGCAACAATGTTATCTCCTTGATATTCTAGCTCATCTACCATGATTTTATTATAATTAGCGCGAGAGATAATGTTCATAGGCAAAGATGAGTTAAGATAAGCATAAAAATCATGATAACCAATCTTACACGGAAATTGCATGTTAAAGAGGCTATCCTTTTCGATCTTAGTCCTAGGGTCAACATACTTAAAGGGATCAATTTCCTCTTTTCCCCATTCCTCGTTAACTACTTCTCCATTACCAGCATCCTCATCGGAGTCTGAGTCGTAAAATGGACTAACATAGTTATTCTCACGGTCAGAATCCTCCATCTCAGAATTGTTACCAAAGTGGTGGTCGGGTGAAAGGTTGTTGTTTTCTACGATGGGGGCGGGAACGGGTAGTTGGAAATTTGCACGACGGAAAATACGAATAACAGGGATCAAACGATCACTATTACTCATGAGGTAGGTGGAAGGTGTCACAAACAAAAGTACAAAGAAATAAGATAGACTAAAGAAAACCTAGAAAAAGAAAATAAAAATCTCACTAGAAAGGAATCTAGTGAGTAGACCTATAAAAATAAAAATTCAACCTAAACAATAACTATTCCCCGGCAGCGGCGCCAAAAACTTGATGCGTGGTTTTGCGACCTTACAACAGGTTTTACCTCTCGAGGGATCTCAAGAGGCTTACAACCCCACCAGGCAGTGTACCTGACCGATGTAGTATAGTGTAGTGGTAAGTACGGGGGATTGATCGTTCTCCACAGGGAATAGTGTTCGTTAGGTATGAAAAACTACTCTAATTAGGTCTAAGGGTGAAGGAAGATTATTTTTGTATTTTTATATTTTATGGAAAGCAAGTAAAAATCTCGTGTTTTGGAAGAAGGGGCGGAATTAGTTGTTAGTCAACTAACCCAAATTACTACGAATGCAAAGAAAATAAAATAACAGAAAATGAAAAGAGTTGTGAAACTTATGTGGAGAGAAATGTGTTTACATAGATTTCCTTACTCCCTAACTATCTTTTACCAGTTGATTAGTGTGTATTAATCGCGTGGATGACGGGTGTATTCCTTAATACCAATCGTGGGGTGGCGTACGTACTTCCCAAACTCTACAAGCTCCTACTTCACTCCTATGTCGAGCCGGCTAGGAAGCTCCTAACATGGGATCACTAGAATTTGCTCATGCATTAAATACAACCATAAAAACCTTAGTACGCATTGGTTCATGTTTCTTAAGACGTTCAAGCAAGTTACCGAATAGGAAGTAGCCAGTTTTCTTAAGCCTAACATAGATAAACAATCATCCAATACAACTAATAACACACTAATAACCAATAATCAATAGCTAGGTTTCATTAGATCTAAGCAAACACAAGATAAATCTAGCCTAGCATGTTAATCAAAAGACAAGAACAAGACATAATCAAACAACACATAGACATATTGAATGATTAAACGATTACTTATCTTCAATTAAACATGGGAGATCCAAGGGTATGAAACCCTTAAAAATGGCAGAAATTCGTCTTTAGGGTTTCTCCTCACAAAGTTGCACACAATAAGTTCCACACCAATGACAAAAAATTGCAAAACTATATATAGAGTTTAAGGGCTGACGGCGTCACGTTGTAGATCCTGACGCCGTCACCTCGCAGCTTCTAGGGTTCCCGGATGGCCTTCCTGACGCCGTCCCTCTTTAGACCATCAAAATCCGCTCTGGCTTATCAAAGCTTGACGCCGTCAGAATATGGCTTGACGCCGTCCCTCTTTAGCTTAAACCGTGACGACCTTGATCACTTCAAAGGGTGACGCCGTCAGATTTTTCATGCAAAATTCTCTGGCTTATCATGAGTAATTTGCATATCCACCTTTTTTGCCAAGCCGTGACGCCGTCAAGGGCAATCCCTGACGCCGTCAAAGGTACTTTTTAGCCGATTTTGAGACTTTGTCATTTTCTTCACTTTTATGCTCCAAAAACGTCCAAAATGCTTCCTTTTCCAGATTTCTTCTCCAAAGTACCTAAAATGACAAAAGGAACGATTTAGGGCAATATTTGATCAAATAAATACGATTTAGGGCTTAAATGACCCCCTAAAAGCGGTACACTTTTCGCTTCATCACTACTCAAGATACACTTGGGTATACTTCCTGATCAAAAAGAGTCAGGCAGATGAAACAATTATGTCCTTTGTCAGGAACATTGAAAATCAAAATGACATCAAAGTCAAACATATTAGGACTGACAATGGAACAGAGTTCAAAAATTATGAACTTGAATGTTTCTGTGATGAGAAAGGTATTTCACAAAAATTTTCCTCACCCTACACACCTGAACAAAATGGGGTGGCTAAAAGGAAAAATAGAACACTCATTGAAGCAGCTAGGATAATGCTAAATGGATCAGTCCTTTCCAAACACTTTTGGACAGAAGCAGTAAAGACTGCCTGTTACACACAAAACAGATCCATCATTGTCAAGAGACATAGCAAAACTCCTTATGAGTTATTCAAGGGAAGAATCCTTGACATCAGCTACTTTCATGTCTTTGGGTGTCCTGTGTTTATTCATAATAACAAGGATCACTTAGGAAAATTTGATGCTAAAGCTGATGATGGATACTTCCTAGGATACTCACTTGTCTCAAAGGCCTTCAGGGTGTTCAACACTAGGAGACAGCATACTGAGGAAACATTTCATGTTACCTTTGACGAGAGCACTGATGCAATCAGTGTCTCTAACAACTCAGTGGAAGAGATAGGTATTGTTGAATCATCAAGATACCCTCCTGATGAACATCATACTGATAATGGTCCTTCCACTCAGTACCATGCAAATGCTGACATCTCCTATTACATCATTCCCCACAACCTTCCTTACCCAACCATCACTGAGTTTATTGAAACACAAAGTACTGATTAATTCATTCAGTCAGTACAAAGTGCTCAGGAACTAAACAATCACAGTGATGAGTCAACCCACTCAGACACTCATGATGCTGAAGAACATCATGTGTCTGATCCTGATCCTACCCATCAGGCCTCTACAAGTTCTAATCAGTTTCCAAGACCTCAGGACAGTTGGACTAGGTCTCAGGATATAGAACTTGTCAATATAATTGGTGAGCCTACTGAAGGCATGCTCACAAGAAGCATGGCTGCTGAACTGAGAGCAGCCTCAGCCAATAAATGCCTATTTGTGGACTTCATTTCCACAATTGAACCCAAAAGTGTTAAGGAAGCACTAAAACATCCAAGTTGGGTTCAAGCCATGAATGATGAACTGGAACAATTTAACAGAAACAAGGTAATGACCTTGGTCAAATGTCCTGAAGATGTTTCAGTCATGGGCATGAAATGGGTATTTAAAAACAAATCTGATGAAAATGGCATAGTCATTAAAAACAAAGCCAGACTTGTAGCCAAAGGCTACAATCAACAAGAAGGCATTAACTATGAAAAAACATTTGCACCAGTAGCAAGGATGGAAGCCATCAGGATCTTCCTTGCTTTTGCTACATACATGAACTTCAAAGTGTACCAAATGGATGTTAAGAGTGCATTCTTAAATGGCTCACTGAAAGAAGAAGTTTATGTTCAGCAACCTCCTGGATTTGAAAGCCATGAGTTTCCTGACCATGTCTGCAAGCTTAACAAAGCCCTTTATGGACTGAAACAAGCTCCTAGGGCATGGTATGAGACTCTTTCAGCCTTCCTGATCCAAAACAAATTTGTCAGAGGCAAGATAGACAACACATTGTTTATCTACAAGATAAATAATGATGTCATACTTGTACAAGTGTATGTTGATGACATCATCTTTGGCTCAACAAATTATAAACTTTGCAAACAGTTTGAAAAACTAATGGCAAAGAAATTTGAAATGAGCATGATGGGAGAACTGGTTTACTTCCTTGGTCTACAAATCAAGCAGACTGATAAAGGAAACTCTATCAGTCAAGAGAAGTATGTCAGAAGCCTACTGAAGAAGTATGAGCTCAGTGACTGTGCCTCAGTCAAGACTCCCATGGTACCCCAAAACAACCTTGGTCCTGATCTTACTAGAAAACCAGTGAATCAAACTCTTTTTAGAGGAATGATAGGATCACTGATGTATTTACTTGCATCAAGGCCTGATATCCAATTCTCAGTCTGCTTATGTGCCAGATATCAATCTGACCCAAGAGAAACTCATATCACTTCTTTGAAAAGGATATTCAGGTACCTGAAAGGTACTCCAAACCTTGGATTATATTATCCAAAATGTTCAGGCCTTGATCTTAAAGGATACTCAGATTCTGACTATGCTGGATGCAACATGGACAGGAAAAGCACCTCAGGCTCCTGCCAAATTCTTGGTGGAAAACTAGTCTGTTGGAGTGCTAAGAAGCAACAATCAGTTGCCATGTCCTCAGCTGAAGCTGAATATGTTGCAGCTGCAAGTTGTTGTGCAAATGTACTCTGGATGAAAAGTCAACTCAGTGACTATGGAATTCAGTACAAGATGGTTCCCATCTTTTGTGATAACACAAGTGCAATTGCCATCTCAAATAACCCAGTTCTTCATCAGAGAAAAAAACACATTGATATTAGATATCACTTCATCAGGGACCATGTCATGAATGGTGACATAGAATTACACTTCATTCCTACTGAATATCAGCTAGCTGATATATTCACCAAGCCATTGGATGAACCAACTTTCACCAGACTGAAAGCTGAACTAGGAATGTTGGATATTGAGAATCAGTCCACTGATTGACTCCATCTAATATGTGTAAATTCTGATAACCCAAGTCCCTGACTCAATGTGTTCTTCAGTGAGAAAGGTCACTAAACTTCAGGAACTAAACCCATGTTCCTGAACCCTTGAACCTCAGGAATTAGACCCAAATTCCTGAACACTTGAACCATCAGTGACTAAACCCAAGTCCTGACAATCAGGTTCACTGAATGAAAAGTCATTCAGGGTCCTCAAGAGACATTAAATACTAACTTAAATTCTCTAAGTATCTAGTTAGTAAATGTCCGAGGTTGGTAACTGAATTCTTATTTAATATAAGAATATTTGTTCTTTTGCCTTTCTGGCTTCCACCTCTGGGCCCCCACATTCCCACTTGGCATTAAATGCCTCTCCAATCACATTACAGATATGTGATGACTCATCTCTGCAAACTACACTTTTACAAAACTGCTCAACTGTTCACCTTGACTGTTGCGCCAAACCAGGGAAAAGTGGAGTGGTGGCATTAAATGCGGATCCCAAAACATTTTATTCAAAACAGTTTCCAAAAATTCTTTTTGAATAAATAAAATCCGCTTAATGCCTAAAATACCCTCCACTTCACTTCCCTATAAATACCCCGACCAAAATAACAACACACACGTCTATTAGAAATCTTAAGCAAAATTCTGCCCATTTTTCTCTTAAAACTAATAGTGTGTGTATTCTTAGCTTTAAGAAATCCCAACCATCTTTGTTACCCAGACTTACCAACAAATATGGCTTCCTCTAAAGCTGTGACATACGCCCCTAATGTGGAATTCACATTGGAGGGTGTAGACCTCACAAAGAACAATATGGTGGGAAACTTTTCCTTTCCACAGAAGTTCCATGCTTACAAGAATGTAATGAAATATCTTCAAAACTGTTTTCTTGCAAAAGCATTTACCAAGACCCCCTCAGTCATCTACCATGACTACTTGAGGGAATTCTGGTGTACTGCTGTGGCTACTAGCCCAAAAAACATCAAAGAATCCATCATCACTTTCACAGTGATGAATGGGAGAAGGACTCTCTCCCTGGATTACAATGACTTCATCAAGGCCACTGGTCTTAATTTTGCTGAGGCTTTTGAGCCCAATCCGACTGACCAAGAGGTCAAGGGAGAGTTGATCTTCTTGGGACCTCATGACTCTAAATGTCCTGAGTTGTCCGCTGGAGCCTTATTGGAGAAGGCTCCAATTGTCAAAACCTGGTTCCACCCAGTCTGGAGGATCCTGATGACATTCGTCATTCAGGTCCTTGGGGGAATAAATCCTCCACTGAGCAATTGAACTCATCACAACAATTGATGTTGTTCAGTCTCTTGGAGGGTAGAAAGATAGATATCGGAGGTATAATCTTCCGTGACCTTGTTGCTAAGCTCTCAGGAAAATCTAGGCAAAAACACTTGTCTTATCCTAGGTTTATTTCCTGTGTGCTTCAGGACCTTCTTGGTTCTGACTATGTGAGGCCTGACGTCATAGGTATGAAACCTGACGTCTTACATAAGACCAATTTCACTAGTGGCATCACTGAGGTACAACCCATTGCCCTGACTAACTACATGCTGGTGGTTATTCAGGGGGAGAACGTTGTTTCTCCAGTACCTTCACCTACAAAGAAGGTGAAGAAGACAAAGAAGGGTCAGTCCAGTAAGGTGGTTAAACCCAAACCACTCGCCACTGAGACTGATGCCCAGAACCAACTCAACCTTAAAAAGGGGTTGAATGTGGCCCAGACCTCTGAGACACCCACTACAGAGACCCCCTGACCACAAAACAAAGGCCAACGGAGGGCACTGAGCAATCAACCTCAGTGTCCTCGGGAAAACCCCCTCTTCCTCATAATTTCACTGACATAAACAAGTCATTGGAGTTAGGAACCTCAACCCATTCACATCCCGATGAAGGCACTGATAAATCACAATCAGAGCCTGAGGGAGAAAATGGTCCTATATCCTCGGTTGGGCAGCACTACTCAACTGAGAAGGGGACCCACACCCAATCACATCCCGATGAAGGTACTGACAAATCACAGTCAGGACCTAAGGGAGTCAAGGACCCTAAATCCCCAAAAGGGCAGTACAACCCTGATGGGAAGGGAGACCACCAACCATTACAAAAAGTCTTCTCCACATGGTGAAGAATCTGAATCTCAGGCTGATCATTCTTCAGATTCTGAATCATCATGCCCTCAGGAACTAAAGAAATATGACAACATTCTTCCTCTGACTGAAAGGCAGTTGGTCAAATTCCTACAAAAGGCCAACAATGCTCTCTTCAAAGGGCTCACTAAAGAAATTTTTGACAAGCACACTGAAGCAGCTGTTCATTATGTCAATCTGAAGGAATCAGTGGAATCCTATCATTATGATGAAAATGAGCGCAAGTCATCTATCTCCTTCTCCCTGACAAATCTTGATTACAATTTTAAAATGTTCAACGAGTCTCTCACCAACTTACAAAAGAGCGTTGACACTATTCAAAAGTCAGTGAAAGATGACCCTGAGCTAAACAGGAAAATTGTTCAGGCTTCAGAAACTTACCAGCAACAAACTTCTCAGTTGGCTGAGCTGGTAAACGTGCTGAGTTCCTCTAATCTTCAGGGACTCAACTCTTCAGTGGACTCCATCCGATCTTCCCTGGGTCTTATGGAGTCCCGCATGGCATCTTTGGCAAATTCTTCTTCTTCCTTGGCTTGGAATCTTGGGCCAAGGATGACTGCAATAGAGGCTTCTCAGGCTTCTCTTGAGACTAAGGTGTCAACTCTTCAGAAGGACACCTCAGACATCAAGACCATGATGACTGAGATCTATCAGGCCTTCAAAGGTCAGGCTCCCTCAACTTCAGTGAGCGAACCAACTCTTGCTCTCACTATGGGTCGAGCAACAGTTGAGGGGGAGAAAGTCACTGAAGAAGAACCTCCTTCTCACACTGAGGGGGAGAATCCTGAAGAAACCCCATCTTCATCACACCAGGACAAAGGCAAAGGCATCCTCACAACCACTGAGCCTGAGCCTACAATCTTGGTACCTGCTTCCAAGGAAAGAAGGCAAGACCCTGATGAGCCAGTCAGGGTACCTTATGAGGTCAATGGAGTGATTAAACTTCTTACTAATGAGGAAATCCAAGCTCATATGGAGAAAGAGGAAGCAATGAAGAAGGCAGCCAGAGAAGAAAGGGCGAGCAAGGCTGCCCTTGTTCAGGTTGTAAGAGAAGAGGCTGAGAAGATTGGACTTGAGCCTAAGGAACTCGCTGGAAGAAAGGGTGGTCAGACCTTCATGAAAGCTCAGTCTGCTGAGATGATTGCTCTCAGGAAGAAGAGGGAAGAAAAATTGAAAAGGACTGAAGCGATCAGGCAAAGCAGGATTGAGAAATATCAGTGGTACATGACAAATAGGTTGAAGCCAGACTCAATCACTGATATCATGATCCATCGAAACACCAAGCCTGCCGTTGTCACTGTCTACAGAAGTGCTGACAAAAGAATCTTTGAGGTTCATGACCCCTTCAGATTCGCTGACTTCGGGATCACTGAATTGGATGAATTAGGTCCAATACTAGCGAAAAAGTCAAATATTGTGGTCCCTGGTCTATTGAAGTCCCTGAGCCTGAGGTATGAAAGACTGGCAGAAACACCTCAGGAACTTGGTATTCCCTCTCTTCTTCCTGCTTCAGCTCAGCTACCTGCTCCCTCTCAGTCTTCCTCAAGAAAAAGAAAGAAGATTGAAGCTGAGCCTGAGATCAAGGTTCCTGGTCTTGATTGCAACAAAGCCCTCCCTGAAGGAGTTCCATTCAGGAACAACTTGGTTATCGAACAACCTGAAAGAGGTTTGTTCTTCACTGATGAGTTTGGAGACCCAACCTTCCAAAGATGGAGTGACATTGACCAATCAGGAATCAAGGCAATGCTGGGTTTCCTCATGATGGCCTCACCTATCAAGACTCCTGAGAATGTGAGGTTCTGTCAAGACCTGAGAACAAAGATTCAAGAGCAACCTGATCAGCATGAGCTTGAGTCAAAGAAGCCAAAGCTTGAAGCCTTAGGGTATAAGTTTGACTGAATCCGCCAACACAGTACTATGTATAGTTTTGTTAGGAATTGTAGTAATATTAATAAGATGATGTTTTTATTATTTCAGTGTCCTTATTTACTCACTAGTACATTCAGTATGAGCAGAAGTCATTAGCTCACTCATTACTGATCAAAACACTTAGGAATAATTTATATCCAAATAGGGGGAGATTGTTGGGTCCATCAGTACCCAAGAATACTTAAAACAAGATTTGGACACAAATTAACTAAGTGTAAATTAAACCGAGAACAATTCAAGTCACAGAGTGAACAGTCTCTCAGTGAGTCATCTTCAGGATGCTTAAGGCGAATTCAAGAAGAAGGATTCACTACTCAGGAAGGCGGTACTCCCTGAGTAGGACTTAAGCCAAAGAAGAAGATGATGGTTCAGTGAGTGTTGGACAAGAACTCACTGAACCTCAGTCTCCTCAACAACATTAAGTGATTGAAGACTGAAGAACTCAACGCCTGAAAGAAAGGCGGGAAGATCTGGGAAGAGTTTAAGATAAGATCAAATCTTATCTTGTCAGGAAGAAACTTTCCCTAAGACGGCTAAAAGTCGTGGAGTGTCAGACCAACCACTCCTAAAGACTTTATAGTCCATTCCCATTGGTTCTTGGAAATGACAATTACTGTTGTAATTGTCAGACACGCTTGCTTCAACAAGTTGTAGTTTTTTAATCACTTTTACTCTTTTATACTTGTGTATAAATAGGTTCAAAAGGAGAGAAGTTGAGTGTGTTTTGTACATTGAAAGCCTTAGACTTTTGCAAAACAACTTCTCTCCTACAAAGAGTAACGTATCCCTGAGATAGCTCAGTGGGTCGAATTGTTACCACTTAAGCATAGCTTAAGTTTAGATAGGAGACTCCATACCTTGTCTATTCAATCCCAAGTGTTTGTTCCGCAAAACACTTGGGTAATAGATTCTTTGATTCATTTCTAATAAGAATTTAAATGTTGAAAAATACTTTGTGTTTTTAAATTTACGTTTCATTAACTGATAGAAAGAATCATTACATTGTATTAGTCATAAACACAAATAGATTAACTTTCTAGTTAACTCTAAGCGTGTTAAGGGAACAACAGATCCCGATAACAATTATGGTATAATCGTCATCATTATCAGATTTGTCATTTAAGCTTTTATGGCCATGATCTAAAAGCACCTCAGGATGGAGATTCGGAATTGTGTCTTTAATAAGCAACTGCTCACTATAGATCACGTTTCCCTCCGAGTCCTTAGAGTAATCATACTCCGGCGGAGATATGATGTGAGAGAGTTCATCGGTGAACTCCTTGAGAAGATAATCACTCTTATGAAGTACGTCTTTGAGCTTGGGCTCTGGAAGGATATACGGAGGTGGGACATGTGCTGTACTTTGTATGCTAGAAGTTTGCACCTCGTCCATTAATGTCTCCATATCTGACTCATCACTTTCCTTATTATGAATATCAAAAATTTGATTGTCTGAAATTAGAGTAAATTCAGAATCAAAATCAAACAAAGGATTTGTGCTATTCATATAGAATGTTTGGGAAGTAGAATTAGGAGGATCGAAAGGTTCCTCGGATATCTTTGGGATTGGAACAAGGTCATCAATTTCCTTAAGAGGATTGATTTCGACTTCATTGTCCCCCATTAAAAAGGTATCTGAAGGGCCTTCTATAACTGGATTGATCTCTGAGTTCTATTCTTCCTCCTCATCACTCTCTTCTGAGTATAATAAGTCAATAGGAGGATTTTGTTTTCTAAGAATCATCTCCTTAAGACCGTTTATTTCAGTTTGAAAGTTCATGTTGAGTTGATTTTGAGCAATAATTGTTTTAGTAATCAATTCAGCTCTAGTCAACTCGCTTTGAAGAGGGTGCTGCGGGGTTGTGTATTGTGAAGGTTGGTCAAATCCGGATGATGTCTGATTGTTATAAGGGTTCTGCTCATAGACAAGCATGTTTCCCGTTCGACAATCAAATTCCGGATGAGGACAACCTCCACAAAATTCACACAAGTATGTCTCCATATGATGTTGTGGGGGTTGGTTGAAAAAGTCGGGTGTTTCATTGTAGTAATAGGGATTGTGGTCATAGACAAACCCGTTTCCCGAATCCATAATGTTACAACCGGGGCAGTTTCCACCATTAGGGGGACCTCCACACCATTCACAACCATAATGGTAAGATGAAGACATAAAAGAATTAAACGGATAAAAGGAATGAGAAGATTATTTTTGGATTTTTATAATTTAGAAACATTTGAAGAACACAAAAGAAAAAGGAAAATAGATTTGAAAAGAAATTCTTTTTGGGTTTTTATAAGAAAATATTTATGAGAGAAAACGATAACTTCTCGAGAGAAGGGTCTTCAAAACACGTATTGACAAACGAGAATCGAAAATTCACTTCAAGCCTTCCCCGGCAGCAGCGCCAAAAATTAATTCACGAAAATCAATGCCTAAATATGTCCTAGGAATACAAGTTAAATTTTGTAAACCCGGGTCGTTATCCCCGATGAAGGATGAATGAAATTTGTAATTCGGTTTGTGATTGTGTGGATTGAATGGTGAGAATAATGAGATTTTGAGTTTTTAAACTAAAATAAGCAAACATAAACTAAAAACAAAATAATAAGCTATGAAAACAATAATCTAAAGCATATGAATCCTAAAATGTAAGGGAATCCTAAAAACGCGCAAAACCCGGGCTAATCCCGAGCTTTAAAGATGAAATGATGAAATATTAACTCTACGGGTGCCAAATGAAGTAGATTAAGCTAATTCAATCTAAGTCTATTCTAAATAATCCAGCCAACTCAGAATAAGCTCCAAGTAAAAGCAAATAAGCACTTAAAATTTCAATAAGCAAATTTGGCCACTGATGTGCAGCCTTTAAAGTGGAAATCTGAGGTAATTATGCAGGCAGAAAAAGCTACTAATAAGCTATTAAAAAAAATCTAAAAAATGTGGAATAAGTGTGTAAGCTACCAAAGATCATTTGTACCAATTTTCAGCTTAATTGAACTTATATTGAACAAATGAAAAATCGAAAACTAAAGCTGATCTGGACAAAAATTATGAAAAAAATGCAGAATTTGCAGCTGATAAAAAGCTGTTAAAAATCTAATATAAAAATTCAAAAAAATGTGGACTAAGTGCACTAGCAGCCCAAGATTATCAGTACCAAGTTTGAGCTTAAAAGAGCTTATAATGAAGAAATGAAAAATGAAAAACTAAAGCTGAAATTGGACAAAATCAAAAATGCAGTCTGCTATGGTTCTGACTTGGACTGTTTTAGCTATGTTTTGAACCAAAGCTTTAAGGCAACTAATCAACTACTGAATGTTAACTAAATGGACTAAAATAGACACAAGAATACTACAAATAGGCATCAAATCAGCTTATAGCTACATTAAGCTAATATGATCAGTAGGCACCTTTTAACTTCCAATATCAACTAAGAAACTATCTAACCCTCCAAATAAGCTCAAGAACTCCTTCCAACAACTTAAATAAGCTATGAAGTTTACCCAAGTGCAAATGAACAGTAAAATATCATTTTGACCCATTTGACCCCCTAAACCAAACACCCCTTAATATAACTGTTTTGGAATTTAAAACTAGAATGGACCATTTTAAGCTAAGTTTCCGAATTAACACTAATTACCTAACTTATTTAACCCCTAATGAACAATTTCCAAATGGAAATGAGCACTTAAATAAGCTACACTAGATTATGCTTATTTTTGGCTTTTTTAAGGTTTTAAGGCAAAATAGACTTTAACTGATAACTAAACTAAAGTCAAACAACTGATGACAAATGTAAACTAGAATAAGCTAGAACAATAGGAAATAAAGCTAGTAAGCAGTTGAAATAAGCAAATAAGCAGTGTTTGACTTACGTTGACTTTTTGAAATTGAAACTGATTACTCAGAACTGAAACTCACAATAAGCTGAAAAGAGCTTATATAAGCTAATTGAAACAGAGAATAGAGCTTTTAAACCTTGAACAACAATTACTTTAAATTAATGAATTGAAATTTAACTCGAATTACAACTAAAGTAGCACAATGCTTTTGAATTTAAACTAGAATTGAAATTAAAGTTACAATAGACTGAAATTAAGCTAAACCCTAAGCTTATCTAAATTCGACCTTAGAACTACACTAAGCTACATTAAATTACACTACTCCTAACTATCTAACACTCAATTCTATGTGAATAAGAGGCTATTTATAGCCTGAGGAGCTTCTAGGGTTTCTCTGAGTTAATCCCACCCCTTGGATTAGCTTGATTTAATCTCAGCCTTCAATTTCCTTTTTGGCGCCAAAATAAGCTTGGTGGATTGCCAGGTTGGAGTTGTATCACGTGAAGAGGGATACATGTGAAGGAGTAGGTGGCTGTAGCTATCTTGAGGAGGGGGTGGCGTGTAGCAGAGAAAAGCAAGTAATGATGGTGGGATGCGGGTGGTTTTGGCGGGCAAATGGTAAAGGGGAAGAAGGGTTGACCAGTTTTGACCTGCGTGTTATTTAATAGAAGGTGGGTTGGGTTTATTGGGTTAGGTTTAGTTAAAAGGGGTAAAAATTGGTATAAGTTGTAATTTAGAAGGACCAATTCTGCCAATTTTGTAAATTCAGGGACCAATTCTGCCAATTCTGAAAAGTGTTTCCAAGGACCATTTTGACATTTTGATATTCTTGAGGGTTGACTTTTGACAATTTAAGCATAATCTTGGTCCAAACTTGTAAATTTCTTCCCCGGCCTCGGTTTTTTGTACTCTTTCCATTTTCGTGCTCGGTTTTGTCTTTTTGTCTTGATTTTTTTCCATTTCTCACATATCCGTACCTGCACATGCATAAACACAAAAACACAACATATTTGGCATATTTGGTTAGTTTTTGGTCTATTTGGTCCATTTTATTAGGTAAAAGGTATGCGTAATTTAACACATACCAATCAGCAAGGAAATGCTACGGGTATACAGACGGGGAATTAGTTGCAAAATGCAGGGCAATATGCTGGAAATCAAATGGATCATATTGTGAATCATAATGTGGTTAATCAAAATAGGAATGATTGTCTTATGACTACGATTCAGAAACCTACATCTGAAATTCACAATAGTGATTTAGGTCATATTGGTAGAGATTGCAATATCAAAGTAATGACAAAGGTACAAAAGCTCCAATACATGTTGATGTTAGCCAATAAAGAAAAGTCGGGAATAATCTTGACCACTAAGGAATACGACTTCATGGTTACAACATGTGCAAAGGAAAATGCAACTTTATGGCAAATCAGCAGGAAGTAACATCAAGCAGTGATTCTGATATTCCTCCTACTTATGACACAGAACCACTCCATGAGGTACAAAATTACAGTAATGATGCTAATCCGTTTGCTCATGAGAAACCACATTTTGTGCCTCCCGAACCTAGTTATGACACATATGTGGGGGAGCAAGTTAATAGCAATGTTAACTATGAAACTCTAGATATGCATCCTAATAGAGTTCAAGTTGCACAGAATGGTGCTAATGATGAGGAAACCCGTGCTTTCTTTGAATCATTATGAATAATTGTAGCATTGAGATTGAGAAAGTGAAAAAGGTCAATCGCGAAATTATGGCCGCGAATGAGAAATTGACCGCTGAGCTTGAGAGATACAAGGAAAATGAAAAAAGTTTTCAGATTGATACAAAACGCGAGTCAGAATTTGAAATTGGTTATAAGAAGTTACTTGTTAAAGATAGGCAATTTAAATTTTTTTTTAATGAACTTCAAATTAGTTTGACAAAAACCATCAATTCTTTAAAACAAAACATTTCTGATTTAACAAACCAACTTTCAAAACAAAAATCAGCTTATACCAATCTTGAAAAAGAACGAGATGAGTTGAAAAAGGACTTTGCAAAGAAAGAAGATAAAATTTTGGACGAAATCATAGAGTCAGAACATAAGATCGAAAAACTTGAAAACTTACTGGTTAAAACGGGTCATTCAAGTCAAACAATTCATATGCTTACGAGTCAAACAGATCCGCTTTACCGTACAAAACAAAAAATGGCTCTAGGTAACAAAACTCCTTGCAATCTCAAGAAAGCTCAGAAAGAACAGAATACTTTGTATAATGGAAATGTTTTGTATACTAAGCATGATCCTCCTATTGTTCGTGATTATGTGGAATCGATAGAACTTGCTGAGGAGAGTAGATCCAAAATGAAACAAAAGAAACCAGAAATAAAACCACCAGATTACAACAAACTGAACAAACTTTCGGGAATTACTTTTGTTCCACAAAAACTAACATCTGCGTTTTCCAAAAACCCAGGCATCTCAAAGCAAGTTTCTAATCCATTAGTTTTTTCCAAATCTCTTTTAAACATGGAACAGATGTCTTCAAACAACACTTTTAACACAAGTGCTGCCAGAGGATTTCTTGATGATATTAAAACCAGACTTGGGCAACTTCAAACGACTTTGGAATCTAAAGTGAGACTGACTGAGAACAATTGGAATTCAACGGTCCATTTACAGCTGAAAAAGATTCTTGAAAGTGAATTTGCTCCTCAAATTAATAACATCAATGCACGAGTAATTCATTTTGAACAAGCATTTTTAACTGAAATAGTTGACTTTGTCAAGGACCACAAATCCCTGATAAAGAAAGCTAATGAATCTATTGGAAAAATCAATGTTTTGGAAAATCTAAATGATTCTCTCTTTGAAGCAGTTCTGTCTACTGATATTATGTCGATCATTTTACAAACATATTATGTTGAAGACGGTGAAAGACTGCGAGCTGAGACCTCCGCAATTGTTTCAAAATATGAAAATGCTCTTATAAAACTTGAAAAAGAAAACATGTCATATTTTAAACAACTTGATCGAAAAAGCGAAGAATGCAAGTATGAAAAACTGTCGTATGAGCGTGCCTTCAAAAACATAAAAGAGCAAAATAATCTTTTGAGGGCTCAGCTGGAAAGTCAAAAAGGGAAGGGTGTGGATACTAAGTTTGCAAAACCATCGACTTCGTAGAAACGAAATGTTTCAAAACTGGTTGAAAAACCAAAAATGTCTATCTCTCAGTTTGCTCCAAAAGTCGATGAGAAAAATGATTTGACAAAACTTAGTCACTCCACATTCCTTGCCCATCAAGAAAAGAATATTAAAGATTGATGAAAAAGGTGTTGAAAAAGTAAAAGCGGCTGTTGAGGAACCACAAGTCATTATATGAAAACCCACTATATTACAGGTCAATACTATTCAATAAACTCAAAATACTTATCTTGACATTTACCGGAGAACAATTTACGTATAACTTTTTAGTTGAATCAACGTGAAATTTAGAATAACTTTCATGTGCACTATGACTTTAGGCTATATTTAGTCCATAATATCACAATACCTTGCTCTTACTCCGGTTCGAAATTTTAATCACTAAGACAATTCCCTTTTTATTTATTTATGCTTATTAAGTTAACAAACATTTTTCGTGATTTAAATGAACAATGCACCCGACACTCCTAACAATTAATTTTAATACACTCTCACACTTACTAAATTAATACAAAAATGCCAAAAATTATTTTCTTACACTTTAATAATTCATTTACTAAGCCCACTTAATTATACGTATTTAACTTTAACCGCAAAAGCTATTAACCGATACCTATTTCTAATACCCCATACATACAATATATACATTTTTGTAAAAAATTTCCATAATACTTTCATGTTGGGGACATGTAGCTGCCCTCCCCATAAACTATGGTAAACCATAGTCAAATTTTTCTACTTGCATAATTACTAGACATGGATGCATGAAACATGGATTTATAAAAAAAAATGGAGGCTTGACTAAAGCCTTGTCCTCCCATCCTAGCCATAATCAGCCTACACCCATGACCAAGACCAAATCACTACATTTGGACGACTTTGAAGTTTCAACTATAAATACAAGCACTTATACATCAATTGCTTACACTTAACCAACAAAGAAGAGAAAAGAACTATCACCACTCATTCACTCATATACCATTTTGAGCCACCAAAGGAGCAAGGAAAGAAGAAAAAGTTGTCTTGGCTAGTTCAAGTATTACTAGGGCACATTTGTAAGAGTTTAGGAGTATTGGTTTTGGGTTAAACAAGTGTTTCATCTTCTCATCTCACTAATCACTCCAAGTAAGCTATCAAACTAACTTTTATAACCTTACTCTACTTAAAGATGAGCTATTATATTTCCTAGAACTTGCATGGTTACATATGTATTAGTATCACTCTTGTACGTATTTGTAAAATTTTCTTAAAACACATTAAGTTGACAACTAGACTCTATGTCATAAACTTCCATTTTTATGAATACTTAAGTTTCATAACACTATTGTCAATAATGTGGTAGAGTTAGAGTAGTATTGAAGTGAATGGGAGTGATTTGGAATGGTTTGAGCACTAGAAAATACACTTTGAAACTTTCTTAAATGACGCTGTCCCATTTTGCCAAATCTGGAAGAATCAGTAGGATAGGAGTAAGTTTAGGCTATAGATTCAGAAAATAGACTCAAAAACAAAAACATGGCCGCTTGAATGGATTAAAACGGGCTAATAACGAAGGAGATACACTAATTTTAAGATAGACGACGAAAACAATTTCCTGAAGATAATCATGCTGTTGAGGGTTTTTCAAAGGGTGAAATCGGGCATTTGAAGCTAACTAGATATTCCAAGATACTAAAAATATGTTAGTACCCTTAAATACGAACCCGGGGATGTAAAGAACTTAAGAAACGAAGCTAAAACAACCAAGATACATTGATTTGAAATATGACGAAATCTGACTAAAACCAACAGCTCAAACTGTTAGAAATTTCCCGAGTGTCAAAACTGTTTTCCCATGTGACCATGTTTAAGCCTGTTTTCTCATAGATAGGGTTCGTTATGGAAAAATAACACCAGTCAGTAAAATAGAGTTCACGTGGCCTAGATTCCAAAAAGTCCAACCGCTCGTCAAATGGATTTATAACGAGTAACTTATGGCCTCTCAAACTTCCCCGAAAACTGTTCAGAAACTATAAAAACAGCCTGACCACCTAATTTTATGGCCATATAAATGTGGGATCGGGATCCGAATGGGCTAAAATTCAGTGTTAGATTTTGTAGACCTTGCTACATACTTCCTAAATCCACCGAGTTAGGTCGATAACACTTAGTAAACACTGTTTTACGACTAGCTTTACTGGGACACTTAGTCATTTTCAGGAATCCCACAAAGTGTTTATTATTGACATACAACTTTATTTTTCTCAAAAATCACTTAGAAGACTATCGTAGAATGTTGTTAAAGCGTAACGGTGATTTTTCAAAAATACTTATTAGTAAGATCACCCAACCTAAAGTACGAGACAAACTAATTACGCGTTATATCCGAGGTATTTTATACTTAATAATCTAACGAGTTGTCATAACTATATTTTTGACGTTAAATGTTGCAACAAACGTGTACAAGTGATATAATAGCATATGAACTTGCATGCACGACCTTGTTTTCAAACCTAAGACATGGTACATATTTAGGTTGCGGTTAGAGTTACCGGACCACCATTCACAATTTACCAATTTACTAATTGAGATTCGATAACCAAGGTGAGTTTCATAGCCCCAATTTTTATTTTTTTTACTATTCAATTTGAAATACTTGGGGTGGGAATACATTGCTTGTTTTTACATATGGATACAAGTGCATTAAACATTTATTGATTGCCTAAGTTGTTGTTGTTTGCCATAAATTCCCCACAATCATGAACCGTTAATTACTTTGTAAGCGCGAATGTTGTGAATAGATCTATTGGGGGTAAACTCCCCCATCCGGGTTGGTCGCTCCAACTTTTCAAACGGATGCATTTCATTTGATGTCATACAGGTGTTTGGCAAAGCACCTGTTTGGGGTGATAACATGAACTAACTGTTAAAGCTTCGGTGTCATGAATTTAGTGCAACAGTAATACTTTTCATGAACATATTTGGAATACATTGTCATTGAAATCTTGTGGTCCATACATAACTTGTTGTTTACTTAAACCTATGAACTCACCAGCTTTATGCTGACCCTTTTAGCATGTATTCTCAGGTGTTGATCTTTACTACAGCATAACCTATTGTTGGAGGCGCTTGGCATTGGCACGGTCATAGACTACTCTGATATATTTGGGACCACTTGTTTACTTATATGGGCCTTATTTCTGCATCAAATTAAATGTTGTAATCTTATTTACTATGTTAATGTAACTATTTTTCCAAATGGATAAGGTAAATATGTTCTCTTTACTTTGTGTTGTGATCCAATTTAGTAGCACCCCAGCGACATCATCTTCCGCTGCGACCCATTTTTGGGGGTGTTACACATTACACATGATCTTTCTAGGAATTGTACACGGACTATGACCAAAAATCCAGTCAAGGAATCTGTTGGTTCTAACGACATGGTCCACAATCACTATCTAGAAGAAGCTAGTAAAAAGGCACATATTAAAAAAAACGGAATTTTAGGTGCAAAACCTAGGGTGATGAATTCTACAAGATTTCAAGGCTCTGCTAGTAGTAGTAAACCATTACCTAGGAACAATCATCAAAAGACTAGGGATTGGCTTGCATCTAAGAGTAGTTGCGCAAAAGAAAATGCTATGCATGTAGAATGCAACACTAAGAATTCAAATTCCTCTTCGAACAAGAAACAATTTCCAAATGACTATAGTGACAAAGTTAAGGTTGCTGTTTTAAACAAAAATGTTGAATTTGTCTATCCTATATGTCAAAAATGTGTCTTTTCAGCCAATCATGATGCCTGTGTTACACAATTTCTAAAGAACGTTTATTCACGTGCTAAGAAACAATCCACTAAGACACCAAGTAGAAACAAACCCGTTGATAAAAAGTAAAAGGATAAGAAACCTAATAGGTGGATATCTACAAGATGTAGTTTTTCAAACACTGAGACTTCCGCTGCATCTGATAAGAAAACTACGTCTAGATCTTACCTTAGGTGGATTCCCACGGAAAAGTTTTTAAAACAGTTGGTCTTAGGTGGATTCCCACAGGGAAGATTTTTGATACTTGCACCAAGACAAATAATAGTGATAATCACCAACAGGAAGTAAAACCATTACAACCGTTGATAGTCAACACCCTCAGAGTCATGATTAATGTACTTCTAACACTGTTATTTGTGAAACCTCTTCGTCTTTGGTTGCAGGTGATTCAACTATCTCAGAACCCAGTTCATCAAAGGGTTCTAATTCTATAAATTCTTCAAAATCATTCCTTCAATCTTCTATTTTTGATTTTCCATTTCTTTTATAAAAACAAAAACAAAATACAAAATTTGAAAAACCAGCAAAATCAAAATACAAAAATAGAAAATTTCAAAATACAAAAACAATATAAAAGCAAAAACTCCAAAAATATTATTCTCACGACATGTCTCTCGTATAATTGATATTCTGTACGTATCTAGAAATGTCATTCAAATATGATACCGACATGTACCGATGCTTGAGCAAAATTTCTCTAAAAAGTTTTCTAAAACGTGTCATTTCTCTATAATTTCTTCACTATGGCTTTCGTATACTTCTGTACAAAACCTGAGCTTAAAAGATGACTTCTGATTATTTCAGATCAGGACTCGTACTTTCAAAGGCAAAATCAATTTAAAAATAGTTCGAGTATAAAGAAACGAAAAGATTTCAAACAAAAACTCGTTTCTAAAAAAAGACTTATGTACATTTTTAGTAGATAACTCGTATTTCAAAAAGAGAACTCCCTCCAAACCCTTAAATTGATTTTAAATTTCTGTTTGAAATATGCTTTCATTAAGGGGAAGTATAAAAATATAAATGTTCCAATTTCATGCAAAAACAAATCCGTCTATCTCTCCAATATCTTTTCTATTGATCAGTTGAGATAAAAAATATCACAGATATGCTATTTTTGAGGGGGAGAAGACGTGATTAAAATGTGATAAAAAATGTTTAAAGATCGTTGTTGAATCTCAAAAGAGCTCGACTCAGAAATCAACAAACGAATTGACGAAGCTTAATTGTCAGTAATCAAAAAGACTTGTCCTGGACGGGTAATAATTTCAAGCTAGTCTAACTAGTGATGTAAGCGTGTCTCGAATAGGACTTGTCTAAGTAGAGTGTACCGTCTCGAGAGATTCTCTTTGAACTTGACCAGGACGGGTAATAATTTCAGGCTAGTGTAACTAGTGATGTAAGAATGTCTCGAATCGGTCATGTTCACTAAAAATCGATCAATTCAAAAGTGCAAACTCTACCCAACATGTGTAAATCTATCTTAAAACTTATGAGCACATGTGAAATGGGAGTATTTCAGAAAATGCAAAACTCTCGAAGTGCTAACAAAATATGTTTTATAATTTTATACACTTTGAGAGATTTTCACAAAAGGTTTTATGGCAAGTGATCAATGAACCTAGAATAATCATGGAGTAATAAGGTGATTATGGTTAGGTTTATGTCCTATGATCCGCTAGAACCGGAGGGATCTACCCAAGGACAATTCTAATAGATTTGAATTAGAAGTCCTTAGGTATGATTGAAAAAAGGAGTAAAATGATGAAAGGAGAAAGAAGGGGTTGAAGAATTAAAAAGAAAAGTTTATGAAAGGGTGAAAAGAAATAGCCCTCCATGAAAACTTAGGGCAGAAACCGGGTCAATGCACATCTGCTATCGGTTATCACAAAAATGATACTGGTATTGAAGACAAGACGTCATGGACCCAGTGACACGCTGCACAACCCTTCCTATCCACTCAAGTATCTCTTAAAAGATATTTGTTTCATTTCTCACAGAGAACCTTGCATAATCTATCGACCTCTCACTCTGAGATGTGTTGATATTGAAAAGGCAGCACTCTGCTCTATGCCTCCAACTACTAAAACCAAAACGCACGTAATCGAGTCTAGAGCCACGGGATTCATCAAAAGATCTCTTAGGACATACTTTCCTATGCATACACTTGTGTTCGCCAAAAAGGACACAAGTTGTATAAGCGTCTTTATGGGATCTTCGGATCTTGCCACATACATCATGATGGTTATATGCTTCAAACGGTCTACAGTCATGAAGTGTTACTTCGGTATACTTCAGCGGCCCACCTGAATTATGGGTATACTTCGGTATATCTGTTGTAAGCCTTCTTGAGGGTATCTAATTCAGGAACAGCCTTTGTAAGGGTTAGAGAGGGTTTTCACACTATGCTGTTAATTCTCTCGAAGTCTGAGCCTGTAAGTGCTGTAAATCCCGCCAAGGAGATTCCTTTCACGAATCGACTCCTTAAGACGTGGGTCTTTACTTGGATTTTATCCATACTATTGATAACTGTCCCTCAACGGGATTTGGACGGCTGATGTGCCCGACCAAAGTGAATGGAATCAAGACATTCATCAGTATAACAATCGTAGTGGTCTGATCTATAAGAACAGTCCACCGTGATCGATTGGTGATTTCAACTAACATAATTATGCAGGTACTGATGATAGTCCCTTGGAGGAAAGGCCACTTACCACCGTCATATATTTCAACATCTACATCTCCTCATACTCATATTTATAAAGTTCATCCTCAACAAGCTCAAGTGAAGAACGTTCAAGACAAAATGATCAAGTTTATGACAAAGAGTTACGTCAAAGTCAAGAGCTAGTCAAGAAAGTCATGAACAAGTCCAAGTATCAAATGAGGAAGACATAAGTATGAAGTTCAAAGTATGTTCAAGACGTATGAGTATGACGGAGAATACGACACAACAAATTATAAGAAGATGTTGATCAAAGGCAAGAACGATTAAAATTCATTAATCAAAGATCACAAAGCATGAAGGAACGAAGAATCAAGACTATTCTATGACAACACACAAAGTTCAAGACCAAGAAGACAAAAGACCTAATCACGTGGAGCATCATTTGAAAGACCACCCCTTAGGGGGAGATTGTTAGCCTTAATAGAAAGTAATGGCCATTCTCGTCTTAGGAACTTAATTTGTAAACGTGTCTTAGTTTATGTTATTGTTTTGTTAATGGGCTCGTGGACTTGAGTATTCTAATATGTTACTAGTTTATCATGTAAGCTTAAAAATATTTTAAACCCAACTCCACCAACTAAAGCCCACAATAAGGCCCATGAAAAGCCTTATGAACTAAGTATATAAGACATCACATACTTCATTTGTGTGGTGTGCTTGAGTTTGTAAGTGTATGTTTTTCATAATAAAAGTTCTCTTTCTTTCTCTCTACTTTCTTTCTCTAAAACATACTTCATCTTAAGTCACCACCATCTTATATGAGCTTAATAGATTAGTGATAGAGTTGATATCTAAGGTCCTACAAATTAAGAACAAATTAAAACAATTAAATGGTGTTACTTACTCCATTAAGTGCCATGGAATGATTAGAAACACAATGCAAATGATAATCTTCTATTCTCCCAAACAATTGGATGAGGTTGAGAGTGTTTGTGGCTTGTGGGTTTTTTCTTTCTTTTCCTTCTTTGGTTAAACTGAGCTTTCAACCGTGGGCTGGGTTTTTCAACCATAGGTTGGGTGCCAACCGTGGGTTGGTGAAATCTTTTAAACAAAACCCGAGTTAACTTAAAACAATTTCTCATCTTAAGTTATAAGTGCCAAACATTTTTATTATTACCACAATTCATAAACACTTCAATCATATCCAATATATTTAAACTAAATATACTAAAACAAAAATCACTAAAATAAATGACTTCAATTAGATAAAAGCTAAAAAGCTTCATAAACACACTTAAAACATATTCAAGAAATAAAAATAGTGCGGAATTGAAATCCTAAATGCAAATTATAATAAAAGGCTCATAATAGACAAAATGAGCAAAAGCATAACGATAAGCTTCATTATTGCTCCTTAAAGCATTTCTTAATCAAAGAAGTTCCCAAAACAAAGAATGTCCTCTGAATTAAACTTCCCCGAGAGTTGTCTATCGGGTTCTTTTGTTTTGAACCCACAAGTGAAACGACGACCACTTGGACTCGTGATTTCTATCTTTGTATGCCAAAACTTATCTCCTTCAACCTTTTGATATTTGCTATGACCCTTCGATGTTCATTCAATATGCTTAAGTTGAATAGGCAAAGAACCTAAGAATTCAACCATTTTCATATAGACGATAATGTTTTTGAACAGGTTGAAATAATTTTCCATAGCTAAGGCTCGCTCCATATCATCTTCAATGTGTGCAAAAGATGGTGCGGTTAAACCATATTCGGGATTCCCTTCACTATCATGACCAATATCAAACATGTCTAGCCAATCTTCCTCATCCGAATCTTCATCCGCCAAAATCTTTCCTCTCTTCTTAGCATGATAAATCCTTTTCACAACCTCATCATCAATCTCCATAGTTCTTTTTCCATTATCAATAATCGCACCACATGTGCGCAAGAATGGGCGACCAACCAACACTGGCATTTCCCTATCAATGGGAACATGTAGAATCAAAAAGTCACACAAGTAAGTTTGATAACTCACTTGAAGCCTTACATTCTTAACCTTTCCATACGCTTTAGCCATGGTATTGTCCTCCATCAACAAAGTATCATTAGATGGATAAGCTCTTCCTAACTCCAAAAGCTTGTAAAGTTTATAGGGCATTATACTCACACTTGCCCTGGTGTCCGCCAAGGCATTGAGTGCGGTTGTCCCATTCACTTTAAGTGGGATGAGATAATTACCGGGTTCATCCATCTTCTTCGGTAATCCTTTTTCCATAACCTTTGCTTTTTCATCTTCCTCAATCAAACTCTTCTTCTCTAGCTTCATATTTTCCATGGAAATTTCATCAAGCAACTTCCTACAGTGAGCATAGTGTTCCAACACATGAAGTATTGGTTTTTCATTAAGTAATTCTTTAAATTTGGTAATTTCCTCAACACATTTTTCTTCATCAATTGGTGAGAGTTGTGGTGGTGTTTCTTTGGGTAGAGGTGTAGGGTTGGAAGAAGGTCCTTCCTTGATCAATGAAATAGGATGTGGTAGTGATGATGTAAAAGGAATAACTCCTTTGAAGGGTGAGTATTTTTGTTTAAGACGAGAGGCTTTTCCCATCTTGACACTTTCAGTTTTTCCCCAAGTATCATCTTCATCATTTTCACATGCTTCCTCCATTTGTTCCAATAACCAATCAACATCCTTGTCTTCTTGAAGTTCCCCAACTTTCACTTGCATTTCTCCTAACCCGAAGTCAAGAGTGCACTTCGTAGCTACCAAAAAGTTCCTTCCAAACAGTACGGATGGATCCGTGGTGTCCTCATACTCATCAACGATCAAATCCATGTTAAAAGTGTAACCATGAAATCAATCTTAATATTTCTAGCAATTCTTCTCCCATACTGAGTTGAGATCAATATAGATCTCATATTTGTCATAGAACCAAATAACCTTAGCCATCCATTTTTCATCTAAATTAATAAAAAACTATTTTTCATATATTTTTTTAAAACAACATATCTTGCAAACGGAAAATTTTTAAGCTATAAAAAATACACTATCGCATCGAGAATTAAATTATCTATCTATAGATATGCACTTTTCTATACTTTCGACGAACTTTTTTTTTTCTTCAAAATTTCCGTCCAGAAAAATCACATGTGATTTTTCTGGGCGGAAATTTTGAAAAAAAAAAAGTTCGTCGAAAGTATATAGAAGTGCATATCTATAGAAAAGATAATTTAATTCTCGTCGCGATGGTATGATTTTTTTGCGTAACGATTAACGGTTTGTGAGATATTTAATTTTTAAAAAAAGGGTGAAAGTTTATTTTTTTTGTTTTGATCAAAAAAATGAAAGGATAGGATTGGGTCATTGGATCTATAACAAATATGATATCTATATTGAACTTTTGCCCTCCCACATACTTTTCCAAAGCATACTTTCCTTCTCCAAACTTTTCATAGAACATATTTGTGACATAGCTATCACTTTGACCAATATTACATTCCGCATCCCAAGCACCAAATCCTTCTATTCCACAAGGTGTAGAATACCTCATGCTTAGTTCATCATACTCCCTAAGCTTAGCTCGAGTGAAAGTGATCGCTCGTGGCTTTTCCGGTTCACATTCCATTAGTTCAACATCTTTCCCCTTCACTTGCAATTCCACTTTCTCAACATCAACTAATTTCTCCATTCGTTCCAAAACATCTCCAACGTCCATCAATTCAGTTTCCAAATTGTCCAAATACTCCGAAACTTCACTTAATGATTCCATAATGCTAAAAGTAAACTAAAAAGTACATAAACAACAAATCCAAACGTAAATGTTAAAGGTTAGTCAAATATAAATCTAAACTATTCTAAACAAGAAATCATTAAAGAAACATATTAAAATTAATTAAAGATTAAACTCAAACAACTAAAACAAAAAATGATTTTTTTTAACATAGACAGTTCCAGCCGGCGGTTGCAAATAATTTTGGTGATGTGAGTTCCACCCGCCACGGTTGGAAACTCAGCCGGCGGTTGGTGCTCCTCAGAAACTCTCAGCCGCCACGGCTGGCATTCCAGCCGCGGCCTGCTGGTGATTTTCAACAAAAACTTTTTTTTAATAAGACCCAATATGCTTAGAAAACTCTTAAAAACTTATACGAAACATAAAATATAAAAGTGAAAACAAGACTAAACAAGTAAAAAAAATCAAAGGTAAATTCAACAAAACACTCAATAACTCCTTAAAACGGGTAAAAAACAAACACATAACCGTAAGATAAACTTAACAATGCATGAAAAACATAAAATTCTAAGCTACTATGTACAAACTAAAAAAAAAAAGTAAAGTAACTCCCAATACCGTCTTCCACGGGTTATGGGTCCTAATATCGTCTTCCAGGGGTTATGGGTCCCAATACCGTCTTTCACGGTGTATGGGGGAGGTTGAGACGTAGAAAGCCTTACCCCTACCTAAGGTAGAGAGGTTGCTTCCAGTTCTACCAAAGATAGAAAAGGACCTCCGGCCTTGCAAGGGGTGAGGATCGAACCCTTGACCTCTGTCTCCAAAGGCAAGGGTGTTAACCACTATGTACAAACTAAACTAAACTAAATTAAATTAAGTTAAGTCCCCGGCAGCAGCGCCAAAAACTTGATGCGTGTGCTATGGTCTATAAAATATATATATCGTAAGTTCTACTCAAATTTTAAATTTATAAGTTCCTCTTTTCCAATTATTTAGAAAACGCATACGAGCAAGTATACTCGTCTGCATGTAGTTTGGTATGTGGTAAATAGGGATCGTCCCAGGAGACTTTTGTATTTTTAATTTAGCAAATGCGTAACGTGAGAATAGCACAAAAGATTGTCACACTCTAATGTACCGCAAATAAGCAAACAAACAATGGTTTATCGTATCCATTCACTAAAAACAATAAATAAACACTTGTTAAGGAATAGTAATCAATCGTGACAGAATGTTGAACATGTTTGGGTGAAACATATGTAGAAGGCACATATTAATTTTACATGGATTTCTAGTCAATGGGTAATATCAAGAAAATCACATGTTTATACTAGTTTCATGGGTGAGCCCTTTCGGCCAATACTCATTCCACGCACCTAGTTAGTTTTTATGGTTTATATGTATGAAAAATATGATTAGTGACATTAGTTCTTACGAGCCCTTTCGGCTAATACTCGTGATTAAATACCCTCGGGATCATTTAAAACTTGACTACTTGATAAGTGTCAATTATCAAGCACCAATCCATTTGTGGACCAACTTCTTGGAACAAAACATTATTAGAAGTTCTTTCGACCTTTAAATCCAATTATGTTAAATCAACAAGTTTAAGAACACAAATTATATTAAAACAAACTTATGAGATAAATCACTTTTTCTAACCGTACTAATCATTCAACATTCACACGAAAGTCTACATCATTCCCAAACAAGTATCACAAAATTACTTCATAACAAGTTTTATCGACAAACATAATACTTCATTCATAATCAAATCATTCAACATTGTAAATTTAGTAAGAAAGTTACCCAAATGTAAGACTACAATTGAGTAAGAAATCAAGAAGTTATAGCACTTCTTAAGGCCTCCAATCGATCCAATGAATCTTCTACCCTTCGAATTAGTATCACCAACGCTTCCTTTCTTTATTCTTGGTATCCTCTTGAGAATGACAGAGATTGAGAGCTTTTTTGGGCAAGTAGATAATATGATCAAGTCCTTAGGGTGTAAGGCTTGATTGTATGATGGTGTCCCTAAATGTGGTGATTAGGGGTAGTATTTATGCTTTGATTTACCCACAAAAGCTGTTACAAACTCCCAATAATCATAAAAGAGGTGAAATGATCGGACTTAAAGTCATAATGGTAGTTTAAACCTTGATTTAATGCAACTTTTCAGTTCAGGTTAGTTTCAACCCACGGCTGGAACCTTCAACCTGCGGCTGGAATGTCTATCTCAACCTCAGGTTGAAAATTCAACCTCGGGCTGGAATGTCAGCATCAACCTCAGGTTGAAATTGGTTTTGGTATGTTTGGATTTCAACCTTGGGTTGGTTATGTATTCCATCTTGGTCCTTCATTTTCCATCTTTAATAATCATCTTTGGTGTTCGATCTTGACCCCTTCTTTTTTCAAATAACTTCTCAATCTTTTCTTTATACTCGGAAATAATCATGTCATGAATCTTTATCTTTAAACGAAAAATTTCACTTCGTGTGTGTTCTCTTTAATTGTCGACTTTTCTTCTTCTTTCTCGATATTTCCTTTGACTTAGTTGTACCTGAACCTGAATACATCTTTTATACCTTTTAAGCGTAAAACGTTCATAAAAACAACCAAATAATGTGCATAAATATGCAAATAATGCGACTTATATATATACAAAATGAGCGTTATCATCTACCCTAAGACCGATGGATGAAGTTCGATCCATATTATGTATGAGGCGAGTTTGACAATAAAACGTAATGACAAACCTATGGGGATGATAGAACCTAACAAGACTTCCAATGTGGTTTCTTTGAATGAAAGTGGGATGAATAAATTTATCACCATGGATTAGACGAGATTCAAGGTGATCGTATATAGCAATAAGATCTTCGGAGGTGTTAGGTTCTTGGAAATAGTAGGTATGTAATTTTTGGTTCATTGGGTAGGATTCACGTGATTTGATAAACATTAGTTAAGTCCGTTTTGACTTTGAATGGAAATGAATATATTTGGTCGATGAGTGTATATTCACATGATGACGAACGGAACTAAGGATAGGTTGATGTTTAGAGTTTAGTTTTCGGAGGAACGTTTTAACATATTTTGTTAATAGGCTTGAATATGAGTTTTCAATTATGACCTTTAACGATTCCAATCACAAGTTAAAATACTCGAATATTTCGGATGAAATATTTAAGTTGCCAAACCTACTTTGAGATGAATAAGGTTTGTATCTAACTTCCCCTTTGACAAAAGAGTGGATCTCTTGGAAGAAATTGAGATGATGGTTAATGAAACGTGTGTATGAAAGCTCTATGAGATTTAAGATAACGTTGCACCCATTTAAACTTTTATATTTTGACACTAGAGACCGTGTGAGTTTTTTATTAGAAGAACTTTTAACGAGTTTAGTATATGTAATTATGCTAGAAAAATTCTACGGTCATGGGGAAAAATGCATAAGTCACATGGAAGATTCATTAGAGCATATAAGTGTACTTAGGCATGTATTAACATAATAATCTAGCTAAAGGATTAATATGTAGGACTATGTGACATCTTAAAGTCTATCGTGATTGAAATACCTAATTCATTATGCATCAAAGCGTTATAGAGTGGGTGCACAATTAACACATAAATTATGTAAAAGGCCGCACAAGGAACAAATGCAAATATCACGTAAGACATGATAAAATTTAGCATTTAGGAGCATGTATCATATAGATAATACCAAGAGATATTATATCCGAGTTACCAAACAAAGATAAAACCTATTTAATAATCATTTATTCAATTATTAATCAAATAATCATTGAACACCAAGATAGCATGAAGACATACAATCTATCTCACAAAAACAAGTTATCATTTAGAAACTTCAAGATACATATGTGGGATGTAAATATTCTAGTT
>CP139501.1:183672656-183925196 GCA_021014915.2 Artemisia tridentata subsp. tridentata | reverse complement strand
ATCAGGGAAAGCAAGCTTTGGAGCCGGTGCACAACTGAAAACGACAGTGAGTAGAATAAACTTAACGTTAGGTCCAATTTGCTATGAAATCTTAAAGGTTTCATCTAATATATATCCTTTTGTGTAATTTGATAAGTAGAGGTGCGATACTTGGTCATGTTTTGTTGGTAAAGATTGGACAATAGGAAGTGGTCTAAACGTATGAAACCTCAATTTTGCGTTCAAAAGTATTAGTAAAGTTTAATAAAATGGGCAAGCGAACTCGTGTTTATACAATAGGAGCAGCTATTTTGGCATGTTATTTCATTTCATCTTTTGAAAGCGCTAATGGGCATTCTTTTGGTCAAGTGCAGATAGGAAACTGGTCCAGTTGGCTCACAGATCTATTTGGCTCACCTATCTCTTTTCATCTCCTTACTGCTCTGAGTGAGCTCATGATGCTTCCAAAGGATATGCTCTTAAGCAACACAGTCCGAAAAGAGGTTTTCATTTTTAGAAACCAAATCTGTTCTTTTACTTCCACTATACTGACAATAGACTTTGTTTAATTATA
Organism: Artemisia tridentata subsp. tridentata; assembly: GCA_021014915.2. NCBI lineage: Eukaryota > Viridiplantae > Streptophyta > Magnoliopsida > Asterales > Asteraceae > Artemisia > Artemisia tridentata. Next base: position 183,924,643 of record CP139501.1, on the reverse strand, counting down.
TACTCACAAACTAAATTTCTTCTTAATTTTGAAGGTGTGCCCTAATATTGGTGTAGCATTAATAAAGAGGATACTTGATAGATTCGTTCCAGATGAATTTTGCCCAGATATGATTCCCGAGGTGGTTCTTGAATCACTGAACTCAAAGGTCAGTTTTTCTGGATTTCTTTTTCTCGTTTTCTTGTCATGTTTGCATTGTTATAGTCAAGTAGCTAACTCATCGGTTTTTCTATACACCATATATGCTTTTGATCAGTATTTAACTGAGAGTGGTGAAGATTGTATCACAAGTCTCCCCTGCCGAGCAGCTCCTATTCTATACCAACCTCCTTCTGCATCTCTAATAGGATGCATCTTAGGAAATGATGGAAGCCGAGCTCATTTGTCACGCAGTGGATCTTCAATCCTAAAAAAGTCAAATACAAGTGATGATGAACTCGATGAATTGGATTCACCTTTGACTTTAATAATAGACTCCTGTCAGCCTGTAGCTGCATCAACAAAACCTGTATGGGCATTGAAAGATGTCGGAAATGGCAATACTAGTATTAGGTATCAACTTCTTAGAGAGGTATGGATGAGTAGCGATTAGCATTCATTTTTGACATTATTAGGAAGAAACTTAAGTTGCCGGTAATGTAAATACGCGCAACCATATTGGAAAATAATGTTGCTATTGCTGGTTTTCCGGTTGATGTGAATTGACCACTTTTGGTTGTATGAAGTTTAACGTTTATGCTTAAGAAACATCTGAACCCATGATTTTTAATGTGTTACTGGAAATAATCTGTTACATAAATGTGTTTATCACGCGAATTAGCTATTGACCTTGTGTTTAACGCGAAATAATGTGTTTAACGCCAATTGTTTGATGCATTCGTATCACATCCAAACGAATATGTCACGCTTGTATTTGAAGTAGGAAATGTTTTGTTCGATTAAAGTTGTTGATTTCTTGAACTTGTAATATTGCTAATGTATATTCTTAACAAAATAAAGGTGTCATGATTATAAAATCTGAAGTCACATATGTATGTTTGATTAAATCCAAAATAGTAATTTTAAAGCAAATGTCAAATTAAGCTGACTTTGACCACCCTAAAAGTCGATTCTTGCGGCTGTTCTTTGAATATTTGATTAGCTCAAGTGCTCAACACATCATATAATGCAATCTGTATTATTTCTCATTACATGAATTGAATTAACGATTATAAGTTATATAATAAAATTATTTTAGTCTGGACAGTTCTAATATTTTGTTACAGTTTTTAGTATCTATATACTCGTAAATAATAAAGACGATAAAGTGGTTAACACCCTTGCCTCTGGAGACAGAGGTCAAGAGATCCATCCTCACCTCTTGCAAGGCCAGAGGTCATTTTCTACCTTTGGTAGAATCAGAAGCAGCCTCTCTACCTTAGGTAGGGGTAAGGCTGTCTACGTTTCAACCTCTCCTATACACCGTGAAATACGATATTGAGACCCATAACCCGTAAAAGACGGTATTGGGAATTACTTTACTTTACTTTACTTTTTCTATACTCGTAAATAATACGAAGTAAAACAAAATCTTTTTGAAATTCCATCCCAGTCATATGACGTCACTAATTATGTCATCAATTACGTCACTAATGGCGTCATTAAATACCAACGCAACATTTCAATTCCCTATTTCATATTTACATCTTTAGTCCTTCTGTTTATTAGTATTCTACTACTACATGCCCTCACAAAACTTATTCATTATTTTGACCCTCAAACTACCACATTCCTGGTGAAGAAAAAAGTTTATTATAGTTCTGACAGCATATGTGAATCTGAAGGTCTTGATGACGATTTTAATGAATCCTTATACTCCCCTGATGTCTTGAATGGCCTCAAGTTGTCTGGTATACCGAATCATAAGTTAGCTTTGAAAGTTAGTGCTCCGGTTATGTTACTTCGTAACATAGATCAAAGTGCCGATTTGTGCAAATGTACAAGACTCAGAATTACGAAGCTCGGTGAATGTTGTATTGAAGCATATATAATTATCGGAACAAAAGTTGGGGAAAAAACTATTCTTACAAGAATGAAGCTTAGTCCTTCGGACAAAAGGATTTCGTTTAAGATTAATTGACGGCAATTTCCAATTTCTGTCTGCTTCTCGATGACTCTCAATAAAAGCCAAGGACAATCACTTTCCAATGTGGTTTTTTTTTTGCCTAAACCGGTGTTCACTCATGGGCAACTATACGTTGTTGTATCTAGGGTCAAGAGTCGTATGGGTTTGAAGATCTTAATGTATGACAAAGAAGGGAACATTTGCAGCACCACTACGTAGGGATGGCAAAAAAATCCGAACCCGATGGGGAAACCTGAAGCCCGAACTTTTTGGGGCGGTGCGGGGCAGGCTTATCGAGTTTCGGGGCATTAACGGGGATTCTTATCGGGTTTGGGGCGGAGATAGGGTACACCATCCCTACCCCGCCCCGAAAAATATATATATACATATACATAAAATATTGTGTTAGTATTTACGTACTAAAAATATAATTTTCTAATTTTTGTTAGTTTTTATCTTTGTAATATTTTAAATTGTGATCATAGAAGCTTGTTTTGTGTCAAAATATTCTAATAAAGTTGTGATTTATTTTAATGCTCAATTTAATATTAATGGGTTCCCGATTATTCAAGTTATTTCATAAAATTAGTTTGTTAATAGTTTAAAAAATAAGAATAAACAAATAACGATACAAGTATGGAGCACCACACTCCAAAAAGATAATCCGATAAGACCCCAATGTGGAATGGGGCAGGTTTGGGGGAGCATCATGCCCCAACGGGGCGCTCCGATAAGAGCCCCAATGGGAATTGAAGCGGGTTTGGGGACGATTTTTATAATCGGGTTTGGGGATGGGGATGGCCGCCCCGCCCCAAACCCGCCCCATTGCCATTCCTTCCACCATGAATGTGGTTTATCATGAATCCCTTCAGAAAATATGATTTCCAGATTGGTTTAGCATGTTATTTTTTTCACCTTTTCAATTTTATTTATTGGGACTATAGTTTTTTTTATGAACGGCAATTTATGAATGGATTGAGTTTCAAATATATTTTCATTGGTATAATTTTCATAAAGTATTATATAACGCAAATAAAAATATTTGAGGTTAAAGTTTAACAAAAAAGACCTCAAAAAGTCAAACCTGACATTTATTTTGGGATTGAGGGAGTAGTAATCTTACTGTTGAGTGTAATAAATAACCAATGCTAAAGTAAAGAAAACAAACAAGCATATTCAATTTGAACTGTAAACCATATCTATACTACATATAATGTAGGGATGAATCTCTCTCCTCTTAGTTTTAAAATTCAGACTTACAAGAAATAAAACATGATTTACAACACTTTAATGCACCCAATTTTCAGACTTACAAGAAATAAAGCATATTGTATAACAAAAACAAGCGTGGTGTCATTTTAAGACCAAAATTCTATCAAACAACATTAATGCTATTAAATGGTAGTCATTAAAACACCCCCTATATAAAAAATACAAATTATCAAGCATTGTTTACAACTATTTAGAGCACAAAGATAACTAAAAAAGTATTATCCAACACATATAATTAATACACTATTTAATTTACCCTCTCACTAAAATACACAACTATTTTACAGCAATGTACAATCAAATTAAGCTTCCAAAATATTAACCTTCCAAAACATAAATCTAAAATCCAGTAGTCAAAATGAAGGAAAAAAAAAGTGAAAGAGACTTGGAAATTACAAAGAAAGAACAATCGCAGTCTTCTCTTTAATACTCATAAATTTGTTTGTTAAAACAAGAGTATAAGAGTAAACCATCATAGATCTTGAAAGTAATAAGAGGACAACAAACAAACAACCTAGCCAAGACCTCTTTAATGAGATCTTGACGAACATAGTGTGCTTCGGTTACGGTTGAAATAAAGAAGGTTTATGCTGCGTTTGTGATAAGGAGATGGAAGAAATGTTATTATGTTGCTGCTTTTTTGATATGTAGGAAGACGAGCTATTTAGATGTGTGACTACCATGGAGATATAAGGGTGGATTTATTTGACGTGTTGTGTTCGTTTGTTAAGGAGTTATAAGGTTGGAAAGATTGAATATGCGTATTATTTTGGAGAAGGAGATATTTGGTGACTGCATGTTTTTTTTTTTTTTTTTTGGATGGAGAGAAGGTTGGATGGGGACCTTGAATGTGCGATGTGTGTTTAGGTTTCCATAATGAAGAACTTATATTCTAAAGGGTGTAGGGTTTGTTGTGGATTTGGGTTGGACATTAGATAATAATTATGGGCTTGCTGGGTTTTTTAAAGTTGGGTTGCGAATTTTTAGTTAGTATGGGCTAAATCTGAAAATTTTGTTGAATTAATTGTGAGGTTAGGCTTATCTAACTATCTTCACAATATTACCGTGTATCGTTTTTATATTTTAAAAAGTATCGCATGTGCACCGTACAATTTTTGTATGAAATAGTTTTTTTTTACTTAAAATCTCGCTATTTGTAAAGTTATTATCACAAAACGCATATAACTAGAAAATGTTGCTCGCCAAAATTTTAATTTCAGGGTACCCGCCGCAGCATCGCGCGAATACCCTGCTAGTGTATATTAATTTAAGAACCACGTTTTGGGTTTGAGTAATAAAACAGAAACAAACATACAATTGAATTCTATTTAAATTTTATTGAAAACATATATGGATAGGAATATCATTTAGGTGATTTTGACCGGACCCTCTCTTAAGGAGGGTGTGTTGACTTTGACCAGCTGCCGTCGCTTGTACTGTCTGCTTTAAAACTTGTATATTTTGACTAAAGTAGGTGGACCCCCAATAGTAGGGAGGGTCCGGTCACTAGTACCCATATAATTTTCGTTGGCCTGGGTTATAACCACCCTCTCTATGTAGAGAGGGTGTGTTGACTTGATGATACTGCCGCTTGTACTGTCTGCTTTGTCGACTTGTACATTCCGTAAAAATAGGTAGGGCCCATGGGGTAGACCCGGTTTTGTTAGTACATCCCTTTTCGTTTGACATTGTACCCTTCTAGTGCTGTCACATTAACGTGTGCCGCACACGTGCATGACGTAATAAGTCTAGACCTTTTTAAGGGATTTATTTCATGTTAAGTTCCTCTCAGTTTTCCCCCAATTGTGTGCTTGAAATTTGCAAGTTGTGACAATGATTGACAGATTAAGAGACCATATTTATAACCACTCTTTTGATATGGGGTCATACTAACCGGCACTGATGCACGGATACTCCATTTTGGCTGGCTTTCCCGTTTGGGAACGTGTTGGGAGCGGATACGGCTTCGAAACGGCTGGGAAACGTTTCCATGGAGTATCCTGTTTTTGCGAAACGTTTCTGGTGAAGAATCTTGACCGTATCTGGATGTCAACGAAGTATCCAAGCCGTATCTTGGGTTTCTTGGGTTTTAATGGGCCTTTTTATATCCTAAAACTAGAACTCAACCGACATATACTGATATACATTAGGGCTTCAGTCGCTTCACATATATATATATACGACACATTACAAGGATCGATCATCTCATCATCATTCATCAAACACAACAAGTTATGGCTTCTCAAGAAACACAACAAGGAACACAAGGATCATCAAGTACAGATACAGATCAACCTCCATTGTGGGGATATGTGAATAAACTCGAAAAGCAAGGTGCATAAGGAGGATATGTGAATAACAGTGTTAGTAATTGCTTTGTAAACTGGTATAACAGATCGTATTTGTTTCCACTGGTATATATTGTTGTTCTTGGCTTCATGCAAGTATTGTTGTGCTGTTGTGCATGCACCTCTTTTAGTAGATGTGTACGTGTGTTACAATGATTAATGAACGTGTACGTGCTATTTGCTATCTCATCAAGAGCCTAGAGGTCTAATGATCATTATTTTAATAAAAACACAAAGGCAGTTTAGTAATGGGTCATACTAACCGAACCCTCCCTACTAGGGAGGGCTGCCACTTTTGTCCCCTTGTCCCCCGCTTGTCCCCAATTATTTACAGTGTAGTACCGTTTTTTTCCCAGTTTTTGTTTCGTATTTCTGACAGTTTTATAGTTTTTGTCAGTTTCTGTTCCGTATTTATGTTCTGCACTTTCAGGTTTATAGCTTTTTGATATAAACAAAATTATAAAAATAAAAAAAAATTAAAAAAAAAATAAAAATGGGGGAGGGTCCGGTTAAAGTTTTTTGGGAGGGTCAGTATATCACGTGCCTTTAGTAATATAGGGTTTAGTAATATATATGCAAACACTTTTTTGATCAGTATTTTAATAAAAACACAAACACTTTTTTAGTAATATATGTATACGTGTGTTACACTTTTTTAATAAAAACAAACGCTTTGCTAGAACTAGCAACCTTTTTTGATGTGCCGATCTCTCACTAGATGAACCGGAATTTGAAAATAATTTGATTGTTGATAATTAATTACCTTTGAAACATGTAGTACTTTTGGAGTTTACGATTTACATCAACATACATCTATTTTGAATTTTCTTTAATATATTTTTTATTGCCGTATCTATGCCGTTCCCGTATCTTGAATTTTTGATTTTTGCCGTTCCCCGTTCCCGTATCCCTTTGTCGTTCCCGTTTCGGTGCTACACTGCTAACCGGACCCTCCCTAGTAGGGAGGGTTTGTACTTTTTTTCAGTTTTTTTACTTTATTTTTTTCAGTTTTTGTCTTTTTTTTTTTTTTTTTTTTTAATTAAAGTAAAAAAAACTGTTGTATAATGTTTATAGAATCAGTTTTGAAAAGTAAAAAAATTTGTTATATAATGTTTATTTTTTTGGCTCAGATTATTATCGTTTATCATTTTGGCTGCAAATTCGAAGGTTGCAAAGTAGAAAAAAAAAACTCACTTTACCGTTCATTCGATTATGTCACGCCAATCAAAACAAGTTTTTTTTTTTTTTTTTTTTTTTTTTTTTTTTTTTTTTTTTTAAATCATCATCGCCAAGAAACCATCACTCAGATTATTATCGTTCATCACCAAGAAACCATCACCATCACAGATCATAACAGATCTAAAAAAAATAGATCTAAAAAATTATTTTTAGATCTAACCATCACCATCACAGATCTAAAAAAAATAGATCTAAAAAATTATTTTTAGATCTAACCATCACCATCACAGATCTAAAAAAAAAAAAAAAAATAGATCAAAAAAATTATTTTTAGATCTAACCATCACCATCACAGATCATAACCATCACCATCACCGGATCATAACCATCACCAAGAAACCATCACCATCACAGATCTATCATCAAAACCAACCATCATAATTTTTAGATCTAACAAAAAAAACCATCAATTTTTTTTAGATCTAACAAAAAAAACTAACCATCATCACGGATGGTTTTTTTTTTTCTTAAATCGTTGGTTATAAAAAGATCTAACAACAAACCGCGTATCAAAACATCATCACAGAAAAAAAAACGAGTATCACGTATCACATAATCACATAAAACCATCTTTCAAAACCATCACAGATCACATAATCACCAAAAACATCACCAAAACGAGTGAAAATAGATCTAAAAACGAGTTTTTAGATCTAAAATAGAGAGATTATTGTGAGAGAAAAGAGAGAGAGAAAGAGAGTTATCACACACACATGTGAGAGAGAGAGTGATGGTGTGATAGAGGATAGAGAGACAGAGATAGTGGGTGAGCTGTAAACGCGTTTTGAAAACGCGGTTTGACTTTTTTATGTTTTTTTTTTTTTTTTTTTTTTATAATTTCAAGCAAATGTACTATAGAGTACAAAAAAAAAGTAAAAAATAAAAAAAGGTACAAGATTCTTGTAGGGAGTGTCAGTATATTACAAATAGGGAGGGTCAGTATATCACGAGCCTTTTATATTAGCTTGCGACTTTGAATGTATAAACTGAATGGTGACGTGGGTCCTTTTTATTGGTTACTAGACATTGTTACTTGTTAGCTTCATGACCAACAAATTAATTAAAGACATATCTAGTTTAAAGAATTAACCTCTCGCGAATGTAATAACAGATCGAGGTTTTGTTATATAACAAATATCCATTTTCATGCTCAGATATTACTCGACCTAGCTTGAATATAAGGACGAATCTTGATTCAAGCTCGATAAAGTTAAGTAAAACGTTGCATCATCTGTACTGCGGAGTTTTGTTGTTGGCTTGGCTTTTTTCAAAGTGCTTTTCATGTGTTCTATTAGAGGTGCTTGTGGTTCCACGTTTTTATTTTTTGCATGGATTTCTAAATTGTGTATTCTGATCTGTGTGCTAATAGTGAGTTTTTAACCAATAATATTTCCCCTCAATACAAGTATCGTGCCATGCAAACCTAAACCCTGTATCAACATTACATATAATGTTCGATTAATCCTAATTAATCAAATTTTCTATCTACCTGTATATCAGGTCTTTTAACTCAACTTCATTTAATGTTATATTCTGTATTCTTTAAACTATTAACTAATCAATCTTATGTTTTAATTTTACAACAATATATATATATATATATATATATATATATATATATATATATATATATATATATATATATATATAAGAGTAAATTACACGGATGGTCCCTGTGGTTTGTCGAAAATGTCACCTATCGTCCCTCAAACTTAAAAGTTGCATGTATCGTCCCTATTGCTGCCAAAGAATAACATGAGTGGTCCCTTTGAGGGACGATAGGTGAAATTTTTGACAAACCAAGGGACCATTCATGTTATTCTTTGGCAACGATAGGGACGATGCATGCAACTTTTAAGTTTGAGGGACGATAGGTGAAATTTTCGACAAACCACAGGGACCATCCGTGTAATTTACTCTATATATAATCTATCTTTGTAAGGGATTGTCTAAAGAATGCTCTCGGGGCATAACTTAAGGTCCATTAATTCATCCCGAACTTTCCTTTTAAATTGAAAGATACATTTAATACATATTAACTCATCTTATAATTTACTTTAATTAGTTTTAATTTTGAAATTAATAAACATTAAGTTTTCTTATTTAATACTAGCGCTCTGAGGGCACTCGTTAGACAAACCCTTATTTTAACTGTATTACTAACACAATAGCTACTTTCTAATTTAATTATCTCCTCTATTTATATTACGGAGTATATAATTATAACAGTTAAAAAGGTACTTTAATTTCTCTGCAAATTATATCTTAAATTGAGAGCTCACAAAACAAAACTTGGACGATACATTAATGTTTATATTAAACCAGATGAATACCAGTGAAAAAAGACAGTGTATAGTTGTTGGGTTCGTCAGTACCCAAGCATCCTGAAAACAGAATTTGGACACAAATTAGCCAAGTGTTAATCAACCTTAAACACTCTCAAGTCACTGAGTGAACAGTCACTCAGTGAGTTACCTTTAAGATGCTTAGGACGAGTCTAAGAAGAAAGATTCACCATTCAGTGAGGCGGAACTCCCTGAGTGTCACTTAAGCCAAAGAAGAAGGTAATGGATTCAGTGAGTATTAGACAAGAACTCACTGAACCCCCAGTCTCCTCAACAACAATAAATGATTGAAGACTGAAGATTGAAGACCTAGACTGAAGAATCAGAAGTTTGAAAGAAAGGCGGGATTAGGCGGGAAGAGTTTGATAAAGATAAGGAGTAGTCTTATCAGGCCAGAAACGAACCTTCCCTAAAATGGCTTAAAGTCAAGAAGTGTCATTGCTGACACTCGAAAACTTTGTTCCCATTGGTTCTTGGAAATGACAAATACTGTTGTATTTGTCAGACACGCTAGGTTATTCTTTTTGTATTTTTTAATCATAGGTGCTCTTTATACTTGTGTATAAATAGGAACAGATAGGAGAAAAGTGGGCAGTTTTGTGCATTAAAAGCTTAGACTTTCACAAAACCACTTTTCTCCTACAAAGAGTAACCAAGTCCCTGAGATAGCTCAGTGGGTCGATATTGTTACCACTCAAGAATATCTTGAGTTTAGATAGGAGATAAACCATACCTTGTCTATTCAATCCCAAGTGTTTTTCCGCAAACACTTGGGTAATAGATTCTTTGATTGATTTCTAATAAAAATTTAAACGTTGAAAAACTTGTGTTTTTTTATTTACGTTTTACTTATCAGTGTTAATTAATCAATACATTAATCTCAGTCATAAACACAATTAGATTAACTTTGTAGTTACTTCTAAGTGTGTAAAGGGAACAACAAGTGGTATCAGAGCATCTGGTTTATAAAATCTTTTCTAAAACCAAGAGTGCTCAAGGTTTTTAAAACTAAGATCCTACTATGGCTGATGTTAATGTGCCCCAGCTCGTCGATAAAAAGGGTGGCAGCTATTCAGCTGTTGCTCCCAAACTCGAAGCTAGAAAATTTAGCAAGTGGAAAAAGCGAATGCTTTGCTACTTGACTGGTATGGAACCATACTACATCACTTGTATCAGGGATGGTCCTTTTGTCCCTAAGACCGCTGAGGGGCTAAACAAGCTTGAAGCTCAGTGGACTATTGATGAGAGAAGGGTGGTCAATCAAGACCAACGCCTAAAAAGCATAATTATATCTTGTCTTCCTGACGATATAATGGAATCAGTCATTAACTGTTCTACAGCCAAGTAAACTTGGGTTGACTTGATTAACAGCTTTGAAGGTCCCTCAGATACCAAGGAAAACAGTATCATGGACCTAAAACTTGAGTACAACACTTTCAGAGCAAAGGACTCTGAAAGTCTCTCTCAGACATATACTAGATACAAGACCCTGATAAATGAACTGTCAAATGATGTTGTAGTTTTGTCTAAGCATGAGATCAATGTTGGCTTTGTCAACAGTCTCCCTGAGAAGTGGCTAAACTTCTCACAAGGCCTCAGGAATGCTAACCACATTCAGACCCTTGAGCTTCCTGAGATCTATGGGAAGTTTGTCTATGAGGACAACTTAATCTCTAGGAGATACTCTGACTCAAAGAAAGCTCTTGAGACCAAAAAGGCCCTGACCTCCTCACCCATATCAACTGCCTTTTATTCTAATGGTGTTGTACAAGATTTTCAAGAGGACTCTGATGATGAGATTGATGAAAGAACTGGTGATGAGTACCTAAACGACTTAAACTTGGAATTCCAAGAAAGGGCACTCCTTGCCAATTCAAAATGTTTTATCAAAAGAAATCAGTCAAACTTTTTAAAAGCTAAAGCAAATGAAACCACTGAGTGTTTCAAATGTGGCAAAAAAGGCCATTTTGCTAGAGACTGTTATTCAAAAACCATCTCAGAACCCTCTTATAAATTTTCTGGAAACAGTTCCTCTTCAGGAACTAGCAAGTTTCAACCTAGAATGCTTCAGTCGACCCAACATTTTCAAAATAATGTTCAAAGGGGTCAAAAAGATTTTGAGGCTAAATATAGGCAAGCTAAGGCTAAACTTGCCCTCCTTGAAACTAATCCCTCAATGTCTCAGGATGCTCAAACTTTCAAACCTGTTCAGACAAAGAACAAGGTCCTTGTAGCAGAAGCTTATGACTGGGATGAAGAAGAGGTCTCCTCAGAAGATGAGGAAATTAGAGTAAGTGCACTGATGACACTTTCTGAAGGTGATCAACTGGCTGTTGGAAAAAGCCATGCAAGAAATGGAGAATGGGTGAACATAACCATGAAGAAGGTAAATATTTTACTTTCAATGGATGATGATTCTGACTGGCAGTCCTATATGAATTATATTTGTGTAGATCTTAAGTTTGTAGAAGAACAAAGGATTAATTTGCTTTCAAAATATAACAATCTTGTGTTAGAATTAAATAAGTGTATAGATGAATTGCTTGTATTAAAACAACCCAAGTTAGAAACTATTACACTACAAATTCAAAACACTGAGATTTTGAAACAAAATCAAGCTCTTCAAAATGAACTTAACAAAGAAAAGGCTGTCATTGAAGGCTGGACTAAAAAGAACCCCAAAGTCTATGAAACTGTGAGTCTAATTCCTAGTGAAAACAAGAAAATTATAGGAATAGACCAACTCACTGAAACCCCCAGTGATAGTCACAGAGAAAAGACTTTTATTCCAGCTGGCATATCTCTTGAGCAGGAAATGGAACCTAAGTCAAATGACTGGATTGTCAGGGACAACCCAGTCAGTAAGTTACCAAACTTTGAGACTGGAAAAATCTTGCTTCCTGAAAGTCAGGCTCTAAAAAATATGCTTGGACTCACTGACCAACCCAGTAGTACTGAGTCAGTCAATGAGTCTTAATTAGAATCATTTACACCACTCCCACCTCTGAAAATCCTTCAGGGTGCTGCACCATGCTCAGACCTCTCACCATTGGTCTACTCTCAGTATTCTCCAAAGGAGAAGCCAGAAATGGGAAAAGCCATCCTGAAAAGCCTGAAGTCTCAGTTCATACTGATGACTCATCAACTTCAGTCCCTTCTGAAGTAAAAACAGAAAGCCCTGACTCAAAAATTGATCAGATGGCTGATCTTGTCAGGAAGCTGAGTGAGAAGATTGAATCTTCTGAGAAGCCTTCTCAATCCAAGATGAAGGAACCCAATTCAGCTTCCTCAAGCACCAAACCAAAACCCTCCAAACCCCTGAAAAGGTGTGAGATGTGTCACTATACCAATCATTTCACTGATGATTGCTATAGAATTCTTTACAGTATGATATGGAAAAAGGAAGATCATAGGACCTCTGATCACCAATCATACACTGCCACATCAAAGATGGCAAACTTTAAAGCACATGCTTTAAAGTATCCTTCTGATTCTAAATAGAAACAGAAACAAAAGGCCAAGCCTTTTGCACCTTGCCCTCACTGTGGCTTCAATGACCACCTTCCTAAGGATTGTCTAATGGACAACAGTTGTGAAATTTATGGAGATCCCACTCATGACACCTCAGGACATGAGAAGGTCATTCAAACCAGAAGAGGTATGACCAAGTCATCCTCTCAGTCTACTGAGTCTACCTTAGCAATCAAATGCAAAACCTGTGGTAGCTCAGTCCATTCAACCACTGACCATGAGTCAATTGCTACTTTTAAGAAGGCTACTAAAGCCAAGCCCTCCAAGAAGAGGGGTCCTAGAAAGAACTAACTCAGTTTACCATTTGTGCAGAGGCATGCCAGGGAGCCAGTTTGGCATCTAGATAGTGGATGTTCAAGGAGCATGACTGGTGTGAAAGAGTATCTACACAAATATGTAGAAGAACCAGGACCCAAGGTGGTATTTGCTGACAATTCATCATGTCTCACTGAAGGTTATGGTTCAGTAAACTATAGTGGTATAGTCTTTACTAGGATAGCTTATGTCAATGGTCTTAAGTACAATTTGATCAGTGTCAGTCAACTATGTGATGCAAAGTACATAGTTCAGTTTGATGATAAACAAGGAACCATCTTCAATGCAAATAAGGAAGTTGTCCTTATTGCACCAAGAAGGCAAGATGTTTATGTGTTAGACATGTCCAGTCTAACTCAGAATGGAACTTGTCTCTTTGCTAAGGCTACTAAAACCCTCAACTGGCTTTGGCATAAGAGACTCTCCTATCTGAACTTCAAAAACATAAACAATCTTGTGAAACAAAACAAGGTCATTGGCTTACCATCAGTTGTGTTTTCAAAAGATAAACTATGCTCTGCCTGTGAAAAAGGTAAACATCACAGAGCATCCTTTAAAACCAAAACAAACTTTTCCATCAGGAACTACCTTCATCTTCTCCATATGGATCTCTTTGGGCCCATCAATCCTAGATCCATTAACCATGAGAAGTATACTCTGGTCATTGTGGATGAATACTCAAGATACACTTGGGTTTACTTCCTGATCAAAAAGAGTCAGGCAGCTGAAACAATCATGTCCTTTGTCAGGAACATTGAAAATCAAAATGACATTAAAGTCAAACAGATTAGGACTGACAATGGAACAGAGTTCAAAAACTATGAACTTGAATGTTTCTGTGATGAGAAAGGAATTTCCCAAAAATTTTCCTCTCCTTACACACCTGAACAAAATGGTGTTGCTGAAAGGAAGAATAAAACACTCATTGAAGCTGCCAGGACAATGCTAAATTGTCAAGAGACATAGCAAAACCCCTTATGAGTTATTCAAGGGAAGGATCCCTGACATCAGCTACTTTCATGTCTTTAGGTGTCCTGTGTTTATTCATAATCACAAGGATCACTTAGGGAAATTTGATGCCAAAGCTGATGATGGATACTTCCTAGGATACTCACTTGTCTCAAAGGCCTTCAGGGTGTTCAACACTAGGAGACAGCAAACTGAGGAAACATTCCATGTTACCTTTGATGAGAGCACTGATGCAATCAGTGTCTCTAACACCTCAGTGGAAGAGATAGGTATTGATGATTCATCAAGATGCCCTCCTGATGAACATCATCCTGACAATGATCCTTCCACTCAGTACCAAGTAAATGCTGACATCTCCTACTACCTCATCCCTCACAACCTTCCTTACCCAACCATCACAGAGTTTGTTGAAGCACAAAGAAGTACTGATACAATCAACCAGTCTGAACAAAGTGCTCAGGAACCAAACAATCTCAGTGATCAGTCAACCCAGTCAGACATTCAAGACCCTGAAGATCATCAGGTGTCTACACTAGACCCTACCAATCAGGCCTTCACAAGTTTTAATCAGTATCCAAAACCTCAGGACAATTGGACTAGGTCTCAGGATATAGAACTTGTCAATATAATTGGAGAGCCTACTGAAGGCATGCTCACCAAAGGCATGGCTGCTAGTCCAAGAGCAGCCTCTGCCAATGAATGCCTATTTGTGGACTTCATTTCCACAATTGAACCCAAAAGTGTCAAATAAGCACTTAAACATCCAAGTTGGGTTTAGGCCATGCATGATGAACTGGAACAATTTGACAGAAATAAGGTAATGACCTTGGTCAAATGTCCTGAAGATGTTTCAGTTATTGGCATAAAATGGGTGTTCAAAAACAAATCTTATGAAAATGGCATAGTCATTAAAAACAAGGCCAGACTTGTAGCCAAAGGCTATAATCAACAAGAAGGCATTGACTATGAAGAAACATTTGCACCAGTGGCAAGGATGGAAGCCATCAGGATCTTCCTTGCATTTGCAACCTACATGAACTTCAAAGTGTACCAAATGGATGTTAAAAGTGCATTCTTAAATGACTCACTGAAAGAAGAAGTTTATGTTCAGCAACCTCCTGGATTTGAAAGCAGTGAGTTTCCTGACTATGTCTGCAAGTTTAACAAAGCCCTTTATGGACTGAAACAAGCTCCCAGGGCATGGTATGAAACTCTCTCAGCCTTCCTGATCCAAAACAAATTTGTCAGAGGCAAGATAGACAACACATTGTTTATCTACAGGATAAATAATGATGTCATACTTGCACAAGTATATGTTGATGACATCATCTTTGGCTCAACAAGTTATAAACTTTGCAAATAGTTTGAAAAACTGATGGCAAAGAAATTTGAAATGAGCATGATGGGAGAACTGACTTACTTCCTTGGACTGCAAATTAAGCAGACTGATAAAGGAACCTCTATCAGTCAAGAGAAGTATGTCAGAATCCTACTGAATAAGTATGAGCTCAGTGACTGTGCCTCAGTCAAAACTCCCATGGTTCCCCACAACAACCTTGGTCCTGACCCTCTGGTAAACCAGTCAATCAAACTCTATTAAGAGGAATGATTGGGTCACTGATGTATCTACTTGCATCAAGGTCTGACATCCAATTCTCAGTATGTTTGTGTGCCAGATATCAATCTGACCCAAGAGAATCTCATCTCACAGCTGTGAAAAGGATACTCAGGTACCTGAAAGGTACTCTAAACCTTGGATTATACTATCCAAAATGTTCAGGCTTTGATCTCAAAGGATACTCAGACTCTGACTATGCTGGATGCAACATGGATAGAAAAAGCACCTCAGGCTCCTGCCAAATCCTTGGTGGAAAAATAGTCTGTTGGAGTGCTAAGAAGCAACAATCAGTTGCCATGTCCTCAGCAGAAGCTGAATATGTTGCAGCAGCCAGTTGTTGTGCAAATGTACTCTGGATGAAAAGTCAACTCAGTGACTATGGAATCCAGTATAAGATGGTTCCCATCTTTTGTGATAACACAAGTGCAATTGCCATCTCAAACAACCCTGTTCTTCATCAGAGAACAAAACACATTGATATTAGATATCACTTCATCAGGGACCATGTCATGAATGGTGACATTGAATTACACTTTATTCCTACAGAATATCAGCTAGCTGATATATTCACCAAACCTTTGGATGAACCAACTTTCACAAGATTAAAAGCTGAATTAGGAATGTTGGATATTGAGAATCAGTCCACTGATTGAATCCATCCAACTAAGTGTAAATTCTGAAAACCTCAGGTCCCTGACACAATGTGTTCCTCAGTGAAAAAGATCACTGGATCACCTTCCCTGAACCCCTCACTGAATGAAAAGTCATTCAGGGCCCTCAAAATGACATTTAATGCTAACTTAAATACTCTAAGTATCTAGTTAGTAAATGTCCGAGGTTGGTAACTGAATACCTATTTAATATAGGAATATATGTTCCTTTGCCTTCTGGCATCCACCTCTGGGCCCCCACTTGCCCACTTGGCATTTAATGCCTCTTCTCTCACATAAAAAAACATGTAATGATGTAATATCTGCAAATTACACTTTTTGCAGACGGCACAATTGTTCACCTCGACTGTTGCCCAAAACCCGGGAAAGTGGAGTGGTGGCATTTAATGCGGATCCCAAACGTTTTATACAAAACGGTTTTCAAAATTTCGCTTAATGCCTAAATCACCCCTCCACTCCACTTCCCTATAAATACCCCCAAACAAATTAACACACACATGTTTTAGAAAATTTTTTAAGCAAAAACTCTTGCCCTTTTTTCTCTCAAAATTAGTGTGTGTATTGTTCATCTTTAGACCTAGACCATCCTTTTCTTGCAAAATCAAGATTTTTCAAAAAAAATGGCTGTTTCTAAAGCTATCACCTATGCCCCAAATGTGGAATTCACAATGGAGGGTGTGGACCTAACCAAAAATAACATCGTAGGAAATTTTGCCTACCCTAAAAATTTTTGGGTGTACAAGAATGTAGTCAAATATCTTCAAAACTGCTTTTTTGCTACGGCGTTTACAAAAACCCCCTCAGTCATATATCATGACTATCTGAGGGAATTCTGGTGTATAGCAGTGGCAACAAGCCCTGAGGACACCAAAGACTCCGTAATCACGTTCTCAGTGATGAATGGGAGAAGGACCCTCTCCCTGGATTACCCAACCTTCATCAAGGCCACTGGTCTTGATTTCACTGAGAACTTTGAGCCCAACCCCACTGACACAGAAGTAAAGGCCGAATTGCTTTTACTAGGGCCACATGATGAAAAATATCCTGATGTGGCCCCAAGAACCCTTTTGGCCAAAGCGCCTATCATTAAGACCTGGTTCCATTCTGTCTGGAGGATCCTGATGACCTTTGTCATTCAAGTCCTTGGGGGCAATAAATCCTCCACGGAGCAATTGAATGCATCACAACAATTGATGGTGTTCAGTCTCCTGGAGGGTAGAAAGATTGACATCGGAGGAATAATCTTCCGAGACCTCGTAGCCAAGCTATCAGGAAAATCTAGGCAAAGACATATGTCTTACCCTAGGTTCATTTCCTGTGTGCTTCAGGACTTACTAGGCTCTGAATATGTTATGCCAAACATTGAGGGATCTAAACCTGACGTCTTACACAAAGTCAACTATTCAAGAGACCTTACTGAGGTACAACCAGTCTCCCTGACCACTTATATGCTGTTGGTCATTCAGGGAGCAAATGCTGTCTCACCAGTACCTTCTCCTACAAAAAAGGAGAAGAAGAAGAAGGCAGGGTCCAAGAAGGTGGTTAAACCCAAACCACTCGCCCTTGAGACCTCTGCCTCAGAGCCTAAAGAAAGGCAAATAACGGCCAAGACCTCTGAGACACCCACTCTTGAGACCCTCTTGACCTTAAAACAAACGCCAACGGAGGATACTGAGAAATCATCCTCAGTGTCCTCGGGCAAAACCCTTCCTCATGGCTTTACTGACATACACAAGTCAGTGGGGTCTGGAACCTTCACCCTTTCACATCTCGATGAAGGCATTAGTCAATCACAACCTTTGCCTGAGGGAGTACAGGGTCCTATACCCTCAGTGGAGCATCACCACTCTACTAAGAAGGGGACCCACACCCAATCACATCCCATTCACGGCTCTGAAAAATCACACTCAGAGTCTCAGGGAGCAAAGGTCCCTAAATCCTCAGAAGGGCAGTACAACCCTGATGGGAAGGGGGACCACAACCAATCATTGCCTCATGATAGTACTGGAAAACACCCACCAGTCCTTGAAGGCGCTCAGGGGGACAAAGACTCAGAGGGATTGAAACCACCCGCTGATACGGAACCCAAAACCCCTCATGGTAGATCCAGTCACTCGGGAACTGACTCCACAGTCCAGGCTGAGAAAACCCACTCATTGCACTTGAAGGGGTCAGGACCTAGCCATAACGAAGGCAAGCCCTCTTCTGAGGGGGAGCCAGATTCAGCCAAGGTTCCTAATCTTGCGGATATCCACAATCTCATAGATGAAGAATCCGATGAGGAGATGGTAGATTTTGGGGACGAAGAAATTTTTGCTGCTGAAGAGGAAATGGTGACTGAAATACACGACTCTCCTCAGCACCCTGAACAACAACAATCATCTCCTCCTCCTGAGGATCAACAACCCCTCACCCAACAATCAACATCATCATCATCATCATCATCAGGTCACTCATCTGCTCCTGCTACTCCTCAATGGTTGCAGAAGTACGATAATGTTCTTCCACTCACTGAAAGGCAGCTGGTAAAATTCCTCTGCAAGGCCAACCATGCTCTCTTTCATGAGCTTACTGAAGAACAGTGGAACCAGCATACTGAAGCGGCAGTCTCCTATGCCGACTTCAGGGCTACTGTTGAAGAATCACAGGGCAAATTACATCAGGTCGCCAAACTCACTGACAAACAAATTGGTGACCTGATGGACTCTCTTGATAGTTTGGGTACTGAACAAGACAAACAGCTCACCAACATACTGAAGACTCTTGATTCCATTCAGGAGGAAATGAGAGATGACCCCACCCTGATAACAAGGCTGAAAGAGTACATGGATACTCAGAAGATCACCTCCACCAACATTGCTGAGCTTCTAAGGCTTCTTCAGGGGGTGGATATACGGTCTCAGCAAGATTCTATTCAACAGTTGATGAAGCGAAAAGTGTACCGCTTTTAGGGGGTCATTTAAGCCCTAAATCGTATTTATTTGATCAAATATTGCCCTAAATCGTTCCTTTTGTCATTTTAGGTACTATGGAGAAGAAATCTGGAAAAGAAAGCATTTTGGACGTTTTTGGAGTATAAAAGTGAAGAAAACGACAAAGTCTCCAAAGCTGCTGGAAAAGTACACGTGACGGCGTCAAGGATTGCTCCTGACGGCGTCACGGCTTGGCAAAAGAGGTGGATATGACAAATACACGTGACGCGCCAGAAAGTTTTACAAAGGAAGTCTGACGGCGTCACCCTTTAAGGTGATCAAGGCCGTCACGGTTTAAGTTAAAGAGAGACGGCGTCAAGCACAATTGTGACGGCGTCAACCCTTGACGCGCCAGAGTGGATTTTTGAGGATTAAAGAGGGACGGCGTCAGGAAGACCATCCGGGAACCCTAGCCACGGCGAGGTGACGGCGTCACCTCCTACAACGTGACACCGTCAGCCCCTAAATTCTATATATAGTTTTGCAATTTTTAGTCATTAGTGCGCAACTTTGTGAGGAGAAACCCTAAGACGAATTTTCTGCCATTTTTAAGGGTTTTATACCCTTGGATCTCCCATGTTTAATTGAAGATAAGTAATCAATTAATCATTCAATATGTCTATGTGTTGTTTGATTATATCTTGTTCTTGTCTTTTAATTAACATGCTAGGCTAGATTTATCTTGTGTTTGCTTAGATCTAATGAAACCTAACTATTGATTATTGGTTGTTGGTGTGTTATTAATTGTATTGGATGATTGTTTATCGATGTTAGGCTTAAGAAAACTGGCTAACCTCCTATACGGTAACTTGCTTGAACGTCTTAAGAAACATGAACCAATGCGTACTAAGGTTTTTATGGTTGTATTTAATGCATGAGCGAATTCTAGTGATCCCATGTTAGGAGCTTCTTAGCCGGCTCGACATAGGAGTGAAGTAGGAGCTTATAGAGTTGGGGAAGTACGTATGCCACCCCACGATTGGTATTAAGGAATACACCCGTCATCCACGCAATTAATACACACTAATCAACCGGTAAAAGATAGTTAGGGAGTAAGGAAATCTAAGTAAACACATTTCTCTCCATATAAGTTCCACGACCTTTTTATTTTCAGTTATTTTATTTTATTTGCAATTGTAGTTATTTGGGTTAGTTGACTAGCAACTAATTCCGCCCACTCCTTCAAACCCGAGATTTTACTTGCTTTTATAAAAAATATAAAAATACAAAAAGAATCTTCCCTCACCCTTAGACCTATTAGAGTAGTTTTTCAATCCTAACGACACTATTCCCCTAGAGAACGATCAATCCCCCGGTACTTGCCACTTCACTATACTACATCGGTCAGGTACACTGCCTGGTGGGGATTGCAAGCCTCTTGAGATCCCTCGAGAGGTAAAACCTGTTGTAAGGTCGCAAAACCACGCATCAAGTTTTTGGCGCCGCTGCCGAGGAATAGTTATTGTTTAGGTTGAATTTTTATTTTATTAGGTCTACTCCCTTGATTCCTATCGAGTGAGATTTTTATTTTCTTTTTATTAGATTTCTTTAGTCTATCTTTTTCTTTGTGTCCTTTGTTTGTAAAACCATTTTCATTTGTCACCATGGCAGATGAAATTCCATTTAGATCATTAACAATAGAGGAACAATTACTTTACACGGATAGATTTGCTTCCTGTTGTTCCAATGAATTTTTAAGTGATCTTAGATATATACAAGAGGAGATGGGTGTAAAGTTTGATAGGTTTGATGAATTATGTGCATGTGTGGCTTCTATTAAACAATCATTGTTAGGATCAATTCCTTTTAATAAGACCCTTTGGAAAAATTTTGAGGAAAGCCTCCTAACCGTGAACCATAAGTTTAATAAATTAATGGGTTCGTATACATAACAACTTGAGGAAACAATTGAGGAGGATTTAGCCGAACATGAGCATATTGAGCAAAAAGACCTAGGTTTTATGATCAATGACTTTGAATCTCAAGGAACACATGATGAATCCTTTAGGCAAATTGAACATAGCAATCAAGTTATCGGGGAAGATTCTTATGAATCGGACTTAGAACTTGAAATGGCTAGAGAAGGATTTGAGATACTTAGGAACATGTTTGGGTTAGATTCTACTAAAACACATGATGTGGATATAATTGATATAGAGACAAGGAAGGATGAGGTAAATAACACAAACCTACAAAGTACCCCACAAGTCCTACCATCATTCGAGGCATACACACCGCCCGTGACTTACCCGGAAGAAGTTGAAGGGACTATAGGAACCCCAATTGAAGTAGAACCTTTGGAAGAAACACAACTAGAGGAAATAGGTTTGAATACTTGTAGTCATAACCTTTCTCTTAGTTCTAGGGAAGTTCCTAGTTTTGATGAACCGGAGCCTAAACCAAAACCGTTACCTAATCTTCCATCCTTAGATGTGAACTTAGGAATTGAATTAGGTCCCGATCCACCCATCAAACCATATAGTCCGGGTAGTTTTATGTTCAAGGTAGTAGACTCTAAGCCTTGTAGAGAGGAAGCTGACATAGGAGTGAACCATAACCTTTCATACTTACATCACCCATTCATGATTGATCACAAGAAATATTATGGGTTTAAACCGGGTTTATTAGGTCAAGATGGATTCCCAACTAGGAATCTCTCGAAGTTGATAGAAGATGATCCCTTTTTAGGAGAAAACTTTAATTCACCCACTGACCAATGTAAACTAGGCAAGGTTATGATGAAAGGAGCACACCCCTTTAAGTATACAATTCATCCACCACTCTTTACTCACGAGGCATACTTCCACCGAGATGGTGTGTATCGCTACTTTCACCCGCACTTAATCCTAAGTGTAGGAAAAACCTCTCTTATTTCAGTTAAATAAGGGTAGAGTCAGGCCCGTGACTCGAACAAAAACAAGCGCTTCTTGGGAGGCAACCCAAGCTTTATTTGCTTTGTGTGTTTATTTATTTGTTTGTTTGATTTTATTTGCTTCCGTATGTATGTTTAATTTTTATTATTATTGATTCATGTTCAAAACTAAATTGTGAAAATGCTTTATCTTGTTTTTAACTTCGTTTTAACTACATATAAAGGTATTTTGCAAAAGATAAGTGTAAGGGAAATCCAAATCGGTTTATTAGAACAAATAAAATGAATCATAACAATATTAAATTAACATACATATTAGTAATTGTTTGAGTCAAATGCTTGTATCGAGTCATAATTATGTTTTGCAGGAATTCCAGGAAGTAAGGTATAGGTTTTTCCAGAAATTTTCCGGAAACTTAACATGAGAATTCTGTCAGATCATTTCTGACGGCGTCAGGCATTACAACCTGATGGCGTCAGGTTTTAATTTTCTGAAATTTTTGAAAGTTTTGTTTTTCTACCGGAATCATAAAAAGTTTTTATTAAATCTCTAACTTATAAACTCCATGAATCTGCAAAATAATCATTCAACAAACATTATATCCTTATATAGATTTATCCCGCCGATGTTATGCAGGTTTTCGTGTTTGTTTTCACAGGTTTAACAGGTTATTTTGGACAAGGAAATGTATGTGGAATCTAGCTTTTGGCGATGCATTAGTCTTGGAGCTTCTACTTTCTCTTGGAAGAAGATCTAACCATGTTACCTCTTTATCCACCAAACGAATCAGGAGAGTATTTGATTTTATTCTTTTACCTTATCTACTTTTACATCTTGTTATTTGAACATTGGGGACAATGTTCATCTTAAGTGTAAGGGGGGGGGGGTAAAGTACGATACTTTAGAGAATGCAATTACGCTTGATTTTTGTTTGTTTAATGGTAGATGTGTAATAAAACTGAGAGAAATACCTGTTAAGGCAATTTTAGTGCCAAATTAAAATTTTTTTACAACATATAGGAGTGAAACTTTGATCTTAATGAGCGTCT
This sequence comes from Artemisia tridentata subsp. tridentata, assembly GCA_021014915.2. NCBI lineage: Eukaryota > Viridiplantae > Streptophyta > Magnoliopsida > Asterales > Asteraceae > Artemisia > Artemisia tridentata. The sequence goes on along the minus strand of CP139501.1, from coordinate 183,901,337 downwards.
CATGGATAGGAGTTATATGACTAGCACAAAAAACCGTACCACTAAAAAAAATTTCCACCCCTAAATATGTGAGGTTCGCCCCTAGAATTGGTAGGAAAAGCATTTATGCTATGATGTGTGTATCGGTAGCACTTAGATTCTAGAACTTGCGTTAGGACCATTCCAAGGCCACAAGTGAGACTACATTTGTGTAGTTAGATTTACTACATGATAAGAGGCATTAGGATTAACCCATTGTTTTACACCTGTATTTTTGTTATAATTACATTGGCTACATTGGTCAAGTAATTCTCCCACACCCTTTGCGTTGTACTCATTTTTAGTACACGATACCCCTAGTACACCCCTCAGAGACTATCTTTTCGTTTCTAACTTTAAGCATTTTACTTAAAGGAAGAATTTGTTTACACCCCACTTAAATGTACACCCAAATCGCCTTAGCCTACCTTGTATGCACTCATTTTTAGTGCATTATTGTGACAACATTTGTTTAAACCCCAAGTTAATTATCTAATTGATTACATGGTTGCTAAGTCGAGTCATATCCTTGTACATATTGTTTTGGGACGATTGGGACTCATGGGTAAAGTACTAGTGTAATGGAGTAATGGGGAAGAACAACATTATTACCCCCATATGTGCTAAATATTTTAAAAGTACTCCAAGTGTTTCGATTATCTTAATTCGAGTCATTAGAATAGTTATTTGTAAAGTTATGTAAAAGTTCAAGTGTAAGGGGAATGCAACGCCCCTATGATGTATTATTTTGGATGGTAGGGCAAGAGTGTATGCAAAAAAAAAAAAAAAAAAAACATACGGACTACCATCCCGTTTCATTTTATGTTTATTTTATGTTTTTGTTATTTTGTTTTTAGCTTAATTCGAGTCTAGTCTTGGCTTAGCAACGCCATATTGTACATGTAATTAATCAAGATCTTTAACTCGCCACCAGTAAAATATCCCTTATCCAACAAAACCGTGTTTATCATATCCCTACACCTAACGTTATAACCCGTTTAAAAGCCCTCTTTGATAGTTTATCTTAGGTGCTTACGCCTAGTGGAGGAGGTTTTTGATCCTTTCCCAAGCCTATGGTAATCTATTTGCTATGACAGGTAGTGAGAGATATTATCCATTTTCATTTATGAGATATACTTTTATGACACCTGAGAGATGTGAGTATCTAAACACTACTTGTGAGGTGCTAGTTTGTAATCTCCGTGCTTATTATGATTAAAGTGGAACGATTATTTGTTGTAATTACTTTTATATTAGCGTTAAATGACCCCTAACTTGTATTTTGATTAGAATAAAAGCGCATTTGCTTGAGGACAAGCAAATCTCAAGTGTAAGGGTATTTGATGAAGTGAAAAGTGTACCGCTTTTAGGGGGTCATTTAAGCCCTAAATCGTATTTATTTGATCAAATATTGCCCTAAATAGTTGCTTTTGTCATTTTAGGTACTTTGGAGAAGAAATCTGGAAAATAAAGCATTTTGGACGTTTTTGGAGCATAAAAGTGAAGAAAACGACAAAGTCTCCAAAGCTGCTGGAAAAGTACACGTGACGGCGTCAAGGATTGCTCCTGACGGCGTCACGGCTTGGCAAAAGAGGTGGATATGACAAATACACGTGACGCGCCAGAAATTTTTACAAAGGAAGTCTGACGGCGTCACCCTTTAAGGTGATCAAGGCCGTCACGGTTTAAGTTAAAGAGAGACGGCGTCAAGCACAATTGTGACGGCGTCAACCCTTGACGCGCTAGAGTGGATTTTTGAGGATTAAAGAGGGACGGCGTCAGGAAGACCATCCGGGAACCCTAGCCGCGGCGAGGTGACGGCGTCACCTCCTACAACGTGACGCTGTCAGCCCCTAAATTCTATATATAGTTTTGCAATTTTTAGTCATTAGTGTGCAACTTTGTGAGGAGAAACCCTAAGACGAATTTTCTGCCATTTTTAAGGGTTTTATACCCTTGGATCTCCCATGTTTAATTGAAGATAAGTAATTAATTAATCATTCAATATGTCTATGTGTTGTTTGATTATATCTTGTTCTTGTCTTTTAATTAACATGCTAGGCTAGATTTATCTTGTGTTTGCTTAGATCTAATGAAACCTAACTATTGATTATTGGTTGTTGGTGTGTTATTAATTGTATTGGATGATTGTTTATCGATGTTAGGCTTAAGAAAACTGGCTAACCTCCTATACGGTAACTTGCTTGAACGTCTTAAGAAACATGAACCAATGCGTACTAAGGTTTTTATGGTTGTATTTAATGCATGAGCGAATTCTAGTGATCCCATGTTAGGAGCTTCTTAGCCGGCTCGACATAGGAGTGAAGTAGGAGCTTATAGAGTTGGGGAAGTACGTACGCCACCCCACGATTGGTATTAAGGAATACACCCGTCATCCACGCAATTAATACACACTAATCAACCGGTATAAGATAGTTAGGGAGTAAGGAAATCTATGTAAACACATTTCTCTCCATATAAGTTCCACAACCTTTTCATTTTCAGTTATTTTATTTTATTTGCAATTGTAGTTATTTGGGTTAGTTGACTAGCAACTAATTCCGCCCACTCCTTCAAACCCGAGATTTTACTTGCTTTCATAAAAAAATATAAAAATACAAAAAGAATCTTCCCTCACCCTTAGACCTATTAGAGTAGTTTTTCAATCCTAACGACACTATTCCCCTAGAGAACGATCAATCCCCTGGTACTTGCCACTACACTATACTACATCGGTCAGGTACACTGCCTGGTGGGGATTGCAAGCTTCTCGAGATCCCTCGAGAGGTAAAACCTGTTATAAGGTCGCAAAACCACGCATCAACAGTCAGTCGCTGATTCCAAGGAGTGCCTGACCAAGATATCCTCAGCAGTTGATCAGCTCTCAAACAAACATAATGAGTTGATCACCCATTACACCACCAAGGTCACTGAACTCGCAATAACTCAGAATGCCATGGCCGAAGAAATGTCTACACTGAAGAATGAAACCACTGAAGTCAAGAAAATGGTCTCCAACATCCTCTTAATTCTTCAGGCCTCTCCGGTTACCCCACCTCCTCGGTCAACAGATGCATACACTGAAGTTCCAGCAACTGTTGAGGGGGAGAAACCTGATGATTCTACTCCTGAACAACCTTCATCCTCTGCCCTTATTGTTGCAGCAACAACGGAAGTCCCTGAAACCTCCACCAGTCAACCCCCTCCCGCTGACAAAGGGAAGGGAATCATGGTGACTGAAGATCCTCCTCAACTACAATTGGTTCCGGCATCAACTGAAAGGCGTCCAAACCCTGATGCACCATTTACGTTTGAATTGGATGGTGGAAAGACATTCTTTGGAACTCCAGCGGAAGTGGCTGTAGTCTTGCACGAACAGGACATAAGAAGAGCCAAAGAAAAAGACAAGCAACTCAACAGACCTATAATTGCTGAGGTTGCCAAGGAGGTAATCAAGGAGACTGACAAGGACATCAAGGGGGAAGAATTCCTCAAGCTTCAGGCTGACCTTATTCAGGAACACAACAAGCAGGCCAAGCTTAGAGAAGAAACGAGGAGGAAAACCCATGAGAGGTATATGTGGCACATGACAAAGGCCAAGGGAGAAGGAACCATCATTGACATGACCATTCACCTCACCAAGACCATAAGCGTAACGGTTCACAGGGGACCAAGAAATTCTGAGGTAAACAAGCCCTTCAAGTTCTTAGACTATGGGCTAAGGGAATGGGACATGATGATGCTAATCCTGAGGAAAAAGCAAGGCAAGATCGTTCCAAGTCTTCTAAAAACCCTGAACTTCAAATACGAAGAACTGGTGAAGGTGGCTAAGAGTTTGGGTATAGATCATGAGAAGGTGCTTGCTTCTCAGGGACTGTCAATCCCTGAACCTACTCAGAAGACCGGGAGGAAAAGAAAAGCTGTGGGTCAGGAGCCTGAACAATTCATAGCTGCTCTTCATTGCGACAGGATTCCTCTTCAGGGAGTAAAGTTTGTCCCCAACCTGGTCATTAAGGAGCCTGAGTATGGTATCTTCTTTTTCGATGAGTTTGGTCAACCGGCCTTTCAGCGAGTCAGTGACATCAACCTTGTGGAAACGACAACTCTCCTAGCATACAAGCTAATGGCACTTCAAATGAAGGGTCCTGAAAATGAAGAGTTTGTCAAGCTGCTGGATAGGATGATGAGTGAGCGACCTGACAGAGAAGTGTTGGTGTCGAAGAAAGCCAAGCTGGAACTCATGGGTATCTTGGACCCTGAGTATAATGTTTAGATGTTAGGACTTTGTAATGATATTAATAAAATGATGGCCCATGTTTTGTAATATCAGTATCCTTTCATTGCTTTCTAGTATATTCAGTATGAGAAGAAGTCATTTGCTCACTCGTAACTGATCAAAACACTTAGGCATAATTTATATCCAAATAGAGGGAGATTGTTGGGTCCATCAGTACCCAAGCATCCTGAAAACAGAATTTGAACACAAATTAGCCAAGTGTTAATCAACCTTAAACACTCTCAAGTCACTGAGTGAACAGTCACTCAGTGAGTTACCTTCAAGATGCTTAGGACAAGTCTAAGAAGAAAAATTCACCATTCAGTGAGGCGGAACTCCCTGAGTGTCACTTAAGCCAAAGAAGAAGGTAATGGGTTCAGTGAGTATTGGACAAGAACTCACTGAACCCCCAGTCTCCTCAACAACAATAAATGATTGAAGACTGAAGATAGAAGACCTAGACTGAAGAATCAGAAGTCTGAAAGAAAGGCGGGATTAGGCGGGAAGAGTTTGATAAAGATAAGGAGTAGTTTTATCAGGCCAGAAATGAACCTTCCCTAAAACGGCTTAAAGTCAAGAAGTGTCATTGCTGACACTCGAAGACTTTGTTCCCATTGGTTCTTGGAAATGAAAAATACTGTTGTATTTGTCAGACACGCTAGGTAATTGTTTTTGTATTTTTTAATCATAGGTGCTCTTTATACTTGTGTATAAATAGGAACAGATAGGAGAAAAGTGGGTTAAGTTTTGTGCATTAAAAGCTTAGACTTTCACAAAACCACTTTTCTCCTACAAAGAGTAACCAAGTCCCTGAGATAGCTCAGTGGGTCGATATTGTTACCACTCAAGAATATCTTGAGTTTAGATAGGAGACAAACCATACCTTGTCTATTCAATCCCAAGTATTTTTCTGCAAACACTTGAGTAATAGATTCTTTGATTGATTTCTAATAAGAATTTAAATGTTGAAAAACTTGTGTTTTTATATTTCCGTTTTACTTATCAGTGTTAATTAATCAATACATTAATCTCAGTCATAAACACAATTAGATTAACTTTGTAGTTACTTCTAAGTGTGTAAAGGGAACAACAATAGTGGCAAATAATTATACTTGCGAACTAGTGTTGTAGTAAGAATCATGTGTTATTGTTTAAACCTTGTATTTTATCAAAAGGTATTTGAAGTTTCCATTAGTAAAAGGTCTCCATTATTGTTTAAACCGTGTGGAATATGTTCATCCACGAGCCACATTTAAGATTTATTTGAATTATTTATTTTAAGGGGTATTAAAAAGGTGTCTTAAGTTTTCATTAATAAAATGTCTCCATTACTGTTTAAACCGTGTATCGTAATTTTACATTTAAGATTTATGTAAGTTAATGGATTAAATACTTCGAATACTTTTGTTGTTCTTAATGAGATAGATAATAGTACAATGGATAATGTTAAATCAAGTGGCTATACTAATTTGCCTACTGTTGAACATTCATTTACTTCGAATAGTAACGATTCGGATTTTGGTAATGGAATTGGGAACATGGATAAACAGGTAAGTGTAACTATTGATTCATTTGGCAGCCCAAGTACTACATCTCTCGCGGATAAGATTAATAGTCTAGAAAGTCAAATGGAAACAGAGGCTAGTGTGGGTCGCAGTTCCAGCATGGGTCGTGAATCGTGATTCGGGTATAGGAAGTGATGGGAAAAAGACTGATAGTCCGGATTTCATGGATATGAATTTTGGGAATTTGGAAAGTGATGATAATGATGAAGTTTTTGAAGTCGAAAATGAAACTTCTAGTTATATGACGAATGATGGTCCTAAGAGTGGTGGTGGAATGATAGATGGAAAGAGAATACCAATGATCAAAGCCCATATGATGATGAAGATCTTGATGATTATGGTTTGACTAGTGCACAATAGGAGTATGCTAATGCATATGACATTCATCTTCAAGGTCAAATTAGATAGGTTTCTTTTCTTGTTATATATAAGTATAGCGTGTCATTCTTATGTTATGTTAGGTTTTATTCTCTGTAGGAGTGTTTATTTAGCCTTATTGGGCTGAGTTGTGGGACTCACCTTCAACCGTTGTACTTAACTTTTTTTTAGAGTAATATATTTTATCGGGGGAGCAAAAAAATAAATAAATAAATTAAGAAGTATTTTGGAGAATCAACTTTACTTATTTTTAAGATATTTCAAATTTTCAAAAATTGGCGAATATGTTTTTATAAGAATCAGAGGCTAGGTGTAAAATTGAAAGCCTAATTAACGTAACTAAGTTAACAATGTTGTCTTTCTCACCTATATAACCTACGCGAGTTTTTTTAGCATTTGTAACTATATTCTTATTTGGTTTAAAATGCTCTCCACAATAAAAATAAATAAATAAATAAATAATTTTATTGTTTAAATGCAAAACAAGTTTTGTAAACCATTATTACCAAATTATGACACTAATTTTGTCGACAAATTTTCAAATTCATTTTTTTACCTAGATGTGAATGATCCAAATTTGATGATCATACTTTTATATGATGGATAACTCAACTTAAATCTACAAGAAATAAAAAATCAAGATTGCATATAGCAAATAGGATTAAGGAAGACCAAAAGAAGGGAAAGTCTTCAATAAATAAATGAGGCACATGCTGTGTTTGTTAGAGGAAGCTGCATGAGAAAGTTATTTATGAAATCTGAATACGCGTTGCATGTAGTACGTTATCATTCATACCGGTAGATGTCCATAGTTGGTTGTTAGGATTGTCATATGGTTAGTTTGTTCGGTGAACTGTATCAGTCATAATTGAAAGTTGGAAAGAATAATAGAATCATAAGATGTTAGCTAGTTTTCTACGATTGTATTGACTTTTATACCAAGTTACCAACAAATATTTGTAGAAAGTTAATTAAAGCTGGTTAAGATTAATTCTTGCATGGTGTTGCATGAACTTTGATGTTTTACAAACACAATAACTTTTTGTAAGAGGTTAAAGTTTTTAATCAAACTTGAAATAATAGTCTAAGTATACTTGGTCAACGGTCGTAGACTTGTAGTTTTAGGTAATGTAATAACGAAACTCTAAGATGTTATCAACTTAAATTAACTATCATTTCATTAAATTTGATTAATTATTATTTTCAATAGATTTATACTAAGATGCTGCGTACCTTAGTTGTAGAAAATTAAATATTTGATCAATTGCAAATTGCAAAGCATAAAAAATGGAGCATCATTTGTACACGTTGCGTTTTTAAATATATAATAGCTGTACTTCGATGTTGATGACGGTGTCATATTAAACAATGATCTAGAGATGATGAGTTTATGACCAGGAATAATTACAACCATGGTTCAGGGCCTTTTCATAAATTCTAGAAATTTTTGAGCGCTCTTAACGATATTACATAATGAGGCCTTTCGAAAAGAATGTGTTATATATAAAGTGTCACCGTTTATAAGATATAATGTAATTAATTATCAAATAGTTCTAACATATTACTCATTTAAAATATTTTTTCATCTAAATACTATTTTTTTATGAAAAATATGTATACGCATGCATATAATTATTAACGGAACAAATTTTGGGGCACCTAAAATTTTTAGGATACTGAGCAGTCACTCATCTTTCACACTCTAAAAGACGGCCCTGCCAAGTTATATCTAGCACATTCTTGAAATATCGAGGTGTTAAAATGATATAAAATCTAGGGTAGCAATTTCCGAGATGTTTCCTATTTTTGCCCCTTCAATTTCTAAGTTTGGTCAAAAGTCACCCCACTAAGAAAACGCGGGAAACATGCATGATCTCTATATATCTTGCAATTTCAACTCCATTTTGCAATCACAACAAATATTTCTCCCATATCACACAATCCATAAGAAATATACTATATATCTCCATAGTTACCCAATTGTGTTATTTCTTGCAAAACGCTAATAACCAGCAACGCTGCAACTAAATTTCTCTTGTTACTCGCTTGTGCTATTTGATCGTATTTTTCAATTTTTATGGATAAAGAACAACAATACAAACGTGTGTTTGGACACTTGGATGCAAATGGTGACGGAAAGCTATCTCCACCAGAGCTCCAAATTTGCCTTGGAAAGATTGGAGGAGAGCTGTCATTGGAGGAGGCTGAGATCGCGGCTGCTTTGATGGATTCAGATGGAGACGGGTTGTTGAGCATGGAGGACTTGGTGAAAGTGGTTGAAAGTGCAAACGAAGAGGAAAAGATTCATGACTTGAAGATGGCTTTTAAGATGTACGAAGAAAAGGAAGGATGTATAACTCCGAAAAGCTTGAAAAGAATGCTTAGCAAATTGGGAGAGTCGAGAACCGTCAATGATTGCAAGGTGATGATTGCTAGGTTTGATGTTAATGGTGATGGTGTCCTTAACTTCGACGAATTCAGGATAATGATGGCGTGATCATTAGATATACATGAGTTCGCTTTATGATCACATGCATACGAATTAATTACATTCTTTGATTGGTGCACCATTCTTTTGTACGTTGCCGAACATTTTTTTGGCATTGGTATTATTCTTTGTATCTATGAGTTCGCTTAACTTCGCTATGATTGATGTCATTTCTAATGTATTGATGAATTTAAAAAATTGGCTGAATGTAAATATTCACTATATTATATTTTACTTCTAAATACTACGTACTAGTACATTCAGGACGTTTCCCGACGACTAAAAAAGCGTCGTGCCGGCGACATGACGTCGGCAAGTACTGGATGCCGACGATAGTTCGACGGCCTGTGATAGTCGAGAATGCCCCGTCGGGACTTATTGTGCCGACGACATTCCCCGAGTCTCGTGTGGGACCCACAGCCATTTTCAATCAAAGAATTTTGGCATTCGACAAATATTGTACCAATGACACGTCGTCGGTACGTTAAAGTTAATTAATCTCTTAATTAGCAAACCGGTCAACGAAATTCAAATTATCTCTCATTTATACCGACGACGTGTCGCCGGTACTAAAATATATTGATTAAATATAATTTTATTGTACCGACGATATGTCGCCAGTACTTATATTGATTAAATATAAACTTATTGATTAAATATAAACTTATAGTACCGACGATATGTCGTCGGTACTTATAAATGATGCTGCTGCACAACAGCCTGCACGACAGCTGTTTTTCATATTGTTTCCGGAAAAAATCAACACAATACAAACCTGTACACCACCAATACCAACATGCCAATATCCCAAAACAAGTTATAACGGCTAAAACACTTATATATAATCGCTAAATACCCTCAAATACATTAAAACGTTTCAAATTCTACAAAACGGGTGTTATAATCTACGGATCAAGCTGCCAATACTACAAAAGTTGCTATATCCGCAATGTTCAAGTCGCCAAAATGTTAAAGTGTACAATAATAACATACGGATGAGTCAATAGCATACGGATGGACAAAATCAAGGTGCTAAAGTGTACAAAATACGGATGAGGATCAATAGCATACGGATGGAGAAAATGTTAAAGTGTACAAAATGGCCCATACATATACCTCACTGCCCCTCTTCATCATCGGAACCGCCATCATCCTTAAGATCGCCACTGCCCGAGCCGCCTGCCTCGCCGGCGCCACACCCACTGCTCGAGCCTGCCTTGCCCGCGCCACTCCCACTGCCCGAGCCTACCTCGGTTTGAGAAGGTAGCTGGCTCATCAACTGTCCCCATAGCTCGGGGTTAGTATATAACACATTCATAATTGCAGTGAGTTGGCGCTTAGTGGCCTTAGCATCTTCTTCAACTTCTTTGATCTTCTTCTCTTTCTTGGCCATCATCCTGTCAATCTCGGGCCCACTGTACGAACCAGGAGGCGGCATGGGTAACTTTGTCTTGCCACTACCTGCTAACACCCTACCCCTACCGGCTATATAACCCCGATGCTTGCCCTTTAAAACCATGGCAAGTATCTCTTCCTCTGTGTAGGCTATCCCAGTATGCGTGTTAGCTCCCAGATCCCGCAGTTCGCACATCTCTTCCTATGTAGTTGAAAAAAAATATGATAAAATTATTAATATATTACTCGGGTTACTACATTATTTTTCAATAAATCATTAAAGTGCGTGTAAAAAAATAAAAAAATAAAACGGTACTTAGGTATTGAAAACGAGCCTCGTCCTGTAACCATACACCGTCCTTGCAATGCTAGTCGTGGAAGCTCTGTATGAGGGATTGGTACTGACGGTTCTCACTTCTCTGAAACTGTATATATATATATATATATATATATATATATATATATATATATATATATATATATATATATATATATATATATATATATATATATATATATATATATATATATACACACACACACACACACACATGCATATAAGGTGAAACAAATTAAAAACTACAAATCAAACACCATGTATATAATGAAAAATATGTAAAATAATCATAATGTGTCTTACGTATTGGTGTCGAGATGCGGCCAACGACCGAGATCCGTGGCGGCTATAGACCTTGTTCTTCTTCCTATTTTCCTTATTGACTTTGGCCCTTTTGGCGTTCTTCTCCTTGAGGTAGAACTAAATATGCTTCTCCCACATAGACGACTCAATGTTTGGAGGAGGGTTTCTAACATAATAACAAAAACAGAAAATTAACATATATCAATTGCTAACATATTAAAAAAATTAACAAATATCAAAAAATTAACAAAAATAAAAAAATTTACCTTCGTATCTCATCCACCTTGTCAACCCCACCTGGCAGAAGTCGGAGAATCCCAACTTACCGGACCAGAGATAATTCAGGAAACCACCGATAAGATAGTGCAAATCCGACAACATTTGCAAGCTGCTCGAGATAGGCAAAAGAGCTACGCAGATGTAAAACGGAAGCCCATGGAATTTGAAATTTGGAGATAGAGTAATGTTAAAAGTGTCACCATGGAAAGGCATGGTCAGATTCGGAAAACGAGGAAAGTTGAATCCCAGATACATCGGACCATTTAAGATTCTGGAGAGAATCGGTCCAGTAGCCTATCGACTTGAACTTCCTGTAGAGCTCAGTAAAATACATCCTATCTTCTACGTCTCTAATCTAAAGAAGTGTCTATCAGATGAAACACTTGTGATTCCCATGAAAGAGCTTCGTCTCAATGACAAGCTCAATTTTGTGGAAGAACCTGTGGAGATCATGGAAAGAGAAATCAAACAGCTAAAACGAAGTTGCGTTCCCATCGTTAAGGTTAGATGGAACTCCAAGAGAGGACCAGAATTTACCTGGGAACGAGAAGATCAAATCCGGGCAAAATACCCATATCTTTTTTCTAATTCATCGACCAACACAGACTGAATCTCGGGACGAGATTCCCTTCAACGGGGGGATAATGTAACCACTGTAAGAATTTCACTATATAATATTCTAATACTTATCCTTTTCTACGTATAATTATTTATTTATTTATTATCTAATTATAACTATTATCTAATGTGACGTAGATCACATCCTCGATAAACGTGCTCACACGCAACCCAACCTCAACTTATTTAATGTTTATCTAAATAAACATCTTTGATCTAAAACTTTATGATGTCCCATTTACCACTTTACGTTAATTCGTTAACGTACGTTTAAAACTAAACGTTTCTTATCTAATAAGAGTTTTTTTATGAAACCCTAAGCTACCATAATAACATGTGCGAATAACAAAACCCTAGAAATACTAAAATACCACTTATTTGAGTAAGGTACAAGTCACTAAAGCACAGAAACCCTAATTCCATTATAACTCCTGACAAAAACCCTAATTTCACAAAACTATGATTTTATGTTAAAAAATCACAAACCCTAAATAATATTTTTATAAAATATATATGTACAAGTCCTTTAAACCAAAGTACAAGTCATTAATGCATAAAAACTAATTATTAATAAAAATGCTATATAAACTCTAAAAATAATTATTTTAAAGGCATATTGTGTAATAATTTCATGCATTAATTTTTAAAATAAATTTATTAGATTTACAAATTAATAGTACAACTCTTCTAAGCCTAAATTACAACTCTCCAAAGCACCAAATGATTTCCTTTTATTTTATTAGAACTCGATATATATAAATATATTTAGAAAACCCTAGAAAATCATTTCTAATTAACAAGTAAACCCTAGAACACTAACTATATCCCTAACTCTAGAGTACCACCTGACAAAGCTTAATGTACAACCCAATAAAGCCCCATTCGAACCACACCTTTCCATTTTCCCTTTGCCTAGTTCGAATCCAACCTAAAACAAACCAAACCCTTCCTTTTTCTAAACCCTAAGTGATACATATGTCCTACACTAAACCCTCCACATCATTTACCTTCTAGAAATAGCATACTTGTATGGAGTGGGGTTTTTCACATCACCCTCTTTCCCCTCCCCCCCATCCATATGGCGCCCACATAAGAAGTACACATCTCCTTGTCTCCTTAACACTCTCCAAGAAACCCTAAGAACCTTATAGAAACCCTAATACTCCCTTCCTATATATAGTCGATCACCACCTTCCTTTATTTCCCTCAAAACACTCGAACTCCACCACCACAGCCCACATACTTTCCATACTACTGCCAAAACACTTAAACCTAAGCCAAGAAGAAGCCTTGTGAGAGCCAAGAAGGAAGAGAATCACTAGCTTCTAAAAATCAAGCCATACGCCACAAACATACCCTATTCGAACTAATATAGCTAGGTAAGTTCTTAACTCTTTTCATTATCTTACATATACTCTAAATACTCTTAAAATCACTAATCAATAACCTTTACTAGTAGTCTAACACAAAAACTAAAAATTACATTTTCTTTCTTTTCTTTTTCTTTTTGTTCGAACCAAACAAACACACCCTTAATATTATTTTTAGTAAATACAAACTCAAGAGGAGATAAAACATATAGAAATAAGTTTAAACATACTTAATATTATTATGTTATACATTAGAAATTAGCTAGAAAACTTAAAAACCAAAAACCTAAATTTTCTTTTTCTTTTTCTTTCTATCGAGACAAACAAACACCCTCTTAATTTTTTATTTTATTTATAAACTAAGAACAAGTAAAACATGTTAAAGACTAGTCTAGATATGTTAGTCATACTGTAGATATGCTAAGATTTCTAATTCATAAGTTCGAGAATCAAAAACCAAATTATTTCTTTCTTTTTGTTCGTGTCGACAAACCACAGCAGACCCTCGACTTTGGACCTAAAATTCGACTATCAAATGGACTTCAAAAATTCTGGATTTTGGTCATATTAAAGATCACTTAGTTGTTTAATTTTAGGACAAAGAACGGAGTTAAATGATCAAGTATTCGTCAAAATATTGGCTTTTCTTTTCTGCTTGTTTTCTGCCATTCGAACCCTACAAAACAATTCATTCGAGCCCTATCGAATGAATAGCCCATAAGCTGCCTATAAGCTGTTTATAAGTTAAAAATAAAGTGTACCAAAGATTCGTAAAAAGTTTTGCCTTTTTCCGTAACGTATAACGCGTTTTATAAAAATAAGGACGTCGTGTGTAACGCGATGGGAGTCTCAGGGGTAATTCTTGCCAAAACTCTAAGTAAAATTATAACAAGGACCTAGTTTGTTGTCGACTTGTAACTCAGGGGTAAAAAGTGTCATTTTTGAAACTATAGGATAGAAATTGTCATTTGACCAAAGTTGAGGGGTAAAAATTGTAATTTTATGAAAGTTGAAGGGTAAAATTGTCATTTTATGAAAGTTCAAGGGTATAAACTGTCAATACATGAAACTATAGGGTAGAAAACGTAACTTTACATATAATTCTTATTATTAATATACTTTATATATATATTTATAAAAACTAATAAATAAAAATACGTTTATCTCGATAACGAACAAACGGGGAATAATTAATGAACGAAACGAAAACATAAAATAAGAAATAAGATAAAATCTTATAAATTTTGAAGAGACTTCATGTTGTCTCAATTTAACATTTAATCGACAACCAAAAACGTTACGAAACGAACACTAAAACATATTTATACTCAAGAGCGATTACTGAAACTTGACATAACGGACCAGGTTGCGTGCCGGAGACGTTTATCAACTCTGTTAAATTTTGTTTTTCATCCAGACTATCAAGGTGAGTTCGTAGTCCCACTTTTCTTTATATGTTTTCCAAACTTGTGGGGAGATACATGCTGCCAAACCGAACACAAGTATTTTTCTGATTGTTATTGCACTAAGTTAACTGTTCCCTATTTATATTTATCATTTAAAAGTCCCTCGTATCATGCACCATTAGTCACCTGCTGGGTGAGCGCGAATATGTGAATAGATCTATTGGCCTGACGACCCATTTGTACTAATTGGATGGATATCTTTGTGGTAGCCGGTTAGACAGATGCATTATATTTGATATCTAATCTTGGGGGCAAACCACTTTCATTTTTATATGTTAGTGAGACTGGAAACTGTCAACGCATTGCGTGTCATGAGGTTTAGTGCAATATTCCGAATTGTGATATAACTGATTTCTTTTATTTAGCTTGTGTTCAAAACTTATTATAACTTTAAACACTATGGATTCACTCAACCTTTGTGTTGACTTTTTAGCATGTTTTATCTCAGGTAACTAGATGTATGACGTTGGTACGGAGTGGCGGTGGACTTTCTTTTAAAATAAGTGTGTCCACTATGTTATCATTCAATGAATAATGTATCTTTTATAACGTATTTCCGAACCTCCCTCTGGGACCTATATTATGTACTCTGATTTAAATAATGAATGATAACAATTTTATTTAAAACATCTCTTTTTGAGTCGTTTTCTATTTTCATGACTGTGAACCATGAAGTAATACCCTAAACTTATATTCCGCTGCGTATATCGAAAACGGGGGTGTTACACACCCGTCCTGCCGCCGCCATCCCTCTCTCCACTGCCCCTACCCCTTCGGGGTCGTGATCCTACGAATTGAAGTGAGTGAAAACACGTCATAAAATAACAAATAACCAAATACAAATGATCAAGTTTAAGTTTAATTTAAAATAATCTGGAAATTCCTACCACGACAACCGCTCTCAAGACGGCGCGGGGGAGGTGGTGGTTCACCAGCACCGTTACCACCGTTACTGCGTGCGACTACTGCTGGCATCTGTGAAAGTACAAGTTGAATAACATATAGAAATTAATATAAGCATGCACACATTCAGATACATACACATTCAAATAAATATACACATTTAAACAATCCATAACAATTTCATTCAAATAAGTGTGGTTTTGCAAGGCACAATTTAAGATCAATCTGCTAAATCATAATCACTATCATAAACAGCATTAGTCGCAACTTCAACTTCAACTTCATCATCAGAATTGTTTGCGACTTCATTATCAGAAGCTGCTAAATCATAAGGATCGTCGTCTTCATCATCAATAAAATCATCGTCGTCATCAACAGGAATGATTGTTGGTGGTGGCGGTGGTGCCTCAACTAACGTTGAATGACCATCGATATTCAAGGTTTGGTATTCCAAATCATTCAAATTAGCATACAGTTCGAGACTTGTTTTGATTCACATCTTGGACGACCTTCCAATGGAGTGGTCGTCTGGCAGGATCTTCAAGGTAGAAGACTTGTTTTGCTTGTGTTGCGAGAATGTAAGGTTGATCTTCAAACGCATAGCTACATGCCCAAATTTGTGTCATGTTTTTTCTAGTGGTAAAACGTTGGACTCTACGGTTTTTGTTGCCCAAATTTGTAAGGTTGATCAATGAGCAATTATTTTGTAATTTCAATAAGCAATTATTTCACATTTCAATAAGCAAGAAGTATGCATTTGAAATAAGCGATCCTAGACAACCCCAGGCAATTTCATTTAGCAATCCCATGCAGCACCCCTATGTAATTACCTATTAATATACTAAACTCTTATTAATATTAGTCTTTAAACTATCAAATTAAACTTCTTAAGGGGTGTTTGGCTAACTTTATGGGCTTAAATTAAACTATCAAATTATACTTAATCCGCAAACTACTAGTTAATCAGTCACATTTCACAAACATATATAAAAAACAACATACTGTCTCGGCTGTCTCAGCTCTCGGCTCTCGCTCTTGGGTTGTGGTCTCTTGGGTTGTGGTCTCGGGACTTACTTCTCGGGCTGTGGTCTCGGGCTCGGGCTATATAAAAAGAGAGCACATTATATCGGTTGCTTAAAATTAAAGAGCTAGAACGTTTGACGACGACATGTCGTCGGGGTACCAAAAGTTTAAAATAAAATAAAAAAGAGACCACATTACCTATGTCTAGGCTGTCTCAGCTCTCGCTCTTGACTCTCGCTAAAAAAAAATAGAAAACAACATAAAAAAATTAGCAATTGCTACATAAATTAACACTTAAATTACATAAATTAATAAAAATAGAAAAATAGCAAAATTAAAAATACCTTCGTTGGGGAAGAAGAAGAAGTGGGGAAGAAGAAGAGGAAGAATTAAATAAAGGAGGGGTTTAGGAAGAATTAAACGGAAGAAGAGGAGGAGGAGAAGTGCACAGTGGTGCTCGTGTGGTGGTAAGCTGTGGTGGTGTGGTGGTTTGCTGTGGTTTGCAGTGGTGGAGTAGTGGTGGTGTAATGGTGGTGCGGTGGTGTAATGGTGGTGTGGAGATGCTAGTGTTGGTGGCCGGTGCGGAGATGGTGGTGTAATGGTGTGGAGATAGTCGCAGGCGAGACAATAATTGAGAAGATCAATTATTTTTTCTAAGTGTTTTGACCAGATCTGCTTTTGTGTACTTTTTATTATTGCTACTAATTGTCCCGACGACATGTCGTCGGGACGAATAAAATACTATTGTCGTTTTGTGGTTTGGCGGGATAAATGAAAATTTTGGGGGTGTTTTCCCAAATAAATACCGACGACAAGTCGTCGGTATGCATTATATATTAAACAAATTTATTTCTTATAAATACTTTCATTTAATATATAATTAAAATTAAATACTTTATATTTAAAATTAAATACTTTAATTTAAAATTAAATACTTTTATAAAATAAATAAAAAGATTATTTAATTTAATTAATTTTATTTAATATATAGTTAAAATTAAATACTTAATATAATATATTATTAAAATTAAATATTTTATTTAATATATAATTAAAATTAAATTGTTTGATTTAAAATTAATTACTTTTATAAAATTAAAAAAATAAATAATTAAAATTAAATAAAATAACTAGTCAAAATCCTCAACGTAACATGTTAAACGGATTAAAAAAGCGTCTCATGGAGTAACTTATTGTCAGATCTATCAATATTTTTAAATTGAGGTGGTACACGGTTTCTTAGTTTACGACGTGTCAATATGTTATAGATATACATAACATGTTAAACAGATGAGTCGATGTGTTATGGATATACGTCTCATGTTAAACGGATGAGTCAAGATGTTATGGATATACATAATATGTTAAACGAATGAGTCGATATGTTATAGATATAAATAACATGTTAAACGGATGAGTCGAGGTGTTATGGATATACATCCCATGTTAAACGGATGAGTCAAGATGTTATGGATATACATAATATGTTAAATGAATTAGTTGATATGTTATAGATATACATAACATGTTAAACGGATGAGTCAAGGTGCTATGGATATACATCCCATGTTAAACGGATGAGCCAAGATGTTATGAATATACATAATATGTTAAACGAATGAGTCGATATGTTATAGATATACATAACATGTTAAACGGATGAGTCGAGGTGTTATGGATATACATCCCATGTTAAACGGATGAGTCAAGATGTTATGGATATACATAATATGTTAAATGAATGAGTCGATATGTTATAGATATACATAACATGTTAAACGGATGAGTCGAGGTGTTATGGATATACATCCCATGTTAAACGGATGAGTCAAGATGTTATGGATATACATAATATGTTAAACGAATGAGTCGATATGTTATAGATATACATAACATGTTAAACGGATAAGTCGATATGCCTTCCTCAGATCCACAAGTAAAGTCCAAATCCTTGCAGTTGTCTACTAAAGTCATCATACCACACTCAAAGCATCTCGAAACCTCAAAGCACCAAACACTTCCTGCCAAAACTTCCCACCAAACACTTCCCGCTAAAACACTTCCCACCAAATCTTCCCACCAAAATATTGGCGTCAAAACTTCCCACCAAAAGCTAGCAGATCTGCTCTATCCTCACAAACACATTATATATACTCTGTGAAAACGGAGAGGGGGGGGGTGAATACGTTACCATTTAAAAACTTTAAATCTTTTGTATCAAATATCCAATTAAGCTTGCCATAATATGAAAGATGCCAATTATAGTCTTATGACTAATATAAAGCATATAGTAAAACAAGTTATCACACAAGCATAAACATCAAGCCACAACACAAACAATAGTATGGTGCAAGTATAAAAGTAAAGCAATAAGTAAAGGAAAGTGCAAACCGGACACGATGATTTATAGTGGTCCGGTTACGGAGCTCCTCCTCGCCCTACTCCACTCCCCAAGTACTCGACTCGAGAGTTACTTCACTAAATCAACAAGTTCCCTTCTTGGCGGAGAAAACCTTACAAACGTCGCTTATACTTTTTCTGGTACAAAACTAAATATCGAGTTCTAGTTCGAGGTAGAACCAACCTAACGTCGCCTATACAATATTTTCGACACTAAGCTAGATGTCGAGCTCTTTTACAAGGGTACAACCACTCCCGTTATGTTTTATGACCCAACATAAAAACCTTGTGTTTTATGGCACAAACACATAAACCATCTAATCTACTTTGGTGAATCTATTGTGATGATACAGTGATGTTTATAATGATGATCCATGACACAAATGTCTAATGGATATGAATGACTAATCTAAATGAACTTCCATCGATAGGAAGTCTTCAATGGATGAAGATCACAAGTCCCCTAAGCTTGTTGTGATAGATTTTCATATAAGTATGCTTGTGGTGGATGATGACTTCAGATCTCCGAGCTTGCTTCGCAGGATCATTTCGGGAGTATGCTTACAACATAATGAAAGTTAGAAGCATTATGATCATGATAATGAGGGTGTTTAATGTATATTACTACATTGTTAATGACTAATCTAAATGTATGCAAGATGTTAGAGAAAATGTGTTTTGAAGTGGTGAAGAAATGAGTGAACAATGGGATGCTATTTATAGCTATTTTGGCTCAGCAACCCACGGAACCAAAAAAAGGGTTCCGCCCTTTATAATTTTTGGTTCCGTGGTCCCCTGACAGAGAATCTACAAATTCTTTAGAAATCTTTCCATAATCTACCTAAGATCTTTCCATAATCTTAACCAAATCTTTCCAAAATATTTTCTAAGATCTTCCCAAAGTCCAAGTAAGATATCATCTTAGATTTTCCTAGATTAGGATGATCCAAGGAATGATGTAATAAACCATTTTCTTTTTTACTTAAGTATATAGGAAAGTTAACTTGTAAAATGAATTGTACCTAGTTTAGACAAATGTCTAAATGTAACTAGTTCAAGAAAATGTCTATTTTAAGTGCTTGTCATGTAACACCCCCAAATTTTAAATATAGCAGCGGAAGACTAATTTGGGTGTTACCGTGAGGATCGAAAACAAAATCATAGAAAAACAGCCTGAGAAGGCATTTTTAATTTACATAGGTCCATAATACAAATTCAGTTACAAAGCGTTACATCAGAGTGCTAAGGTTTCTCCAAAGAAACATCATTTTAACTGAATTACAACTTTAATTTTACACCATTATTTAGGATAGGGTACGCCTGCTTCATGCCTTGCCTTGCTCCACTAGTTTCCTGAGATACATGCTTAAAAGTCAACATAATGTTGAGTGAAATCATGGAGTTTGAAATTTAAATATCAGTTCGATTCACAAGTAAGATTGTATTGGAGATACAATCAGTTTAAAAGTTGATATCGCAGTTCATATATTGCCCTAAGTCTCATGACACGCAAACGTTAACAAAGTACCGCATAAACGGAGGTGTTCATCAAATTAATGATGAAGGTTTTGCCCTCGTGTAATAGGTGATTTGCCAATTCCTATTTCTCTCAAATATAATGCATCGCGACTAATACGACTAGCAAAAATCATTCCGTCCAAGTATTAGTGGGATAGGTCGTCAGCCTCTAATAGATCTATTCATTATATTCGCGTTCACCGCAGTGATTAATGGCTCATGATAAAAGGGTCTTGTGGCAATAAGGTAACTTAGGCATATATCAAGTCAGGTAGCATACAGAAAAATACTTGTGATCTGTTTATAGCATGTATCCCCCTCACGGAGTTTAAAAAAGTATAAAGAGTTTAAAAAGTGAGGCCATGACTCACCTTAAGCGTTACTGGTGATGGTGAAAATAAACTCAGAGGTGATTATGATAACAACTTCGATACGAAACCTGGTAAATATATAAATATCTGAGTATCTGACTAATTTACTAGTGGTGTTTGTGATGTGAGTGGTGAACGATGAATATCGGTGGTGGATAATGCTTGGAATGACAAGTGTGGATGGTTCATGCTTAGCGTGCTTGCCGTTCAAAGTAAAGACATATATATGTATGCACAATGATCATGATTTTTATGTCTATCTTCCCATTATGATATTCTCTAAATGCATGAATTAAGGTGGGTGCTAACTCGTAATATTTATAGTAACTAACGAAAATTAACTAATATGTAAATAAAATGTGCAAATATGCATATGAAATAAAGATGTGGTGCAAAAATGAAAAATAGAATAAGAATGTCAAGTTATAATAGTTAATACTTGTTCTTCCTAGATTTTGCATCTTTTACCCTAACTGTGATTTGCGTTACGTCGTTAGTCCTTGTCAAGTCCGAAGTCCAAAATAGTCCAATAATTGTTCATATATCCATATAAAGCTTGGAGTTTGTTCAATGGTCAATTCAAGTCCTGTACAAACTATTTTCACAGCTTCAGTCTGCATGTTTCAATGTTTGGCAGTTTTAATCCTTTTGGTTAAGTCGCGTTACATTTTTAGTCCAAAAATGACAAAAAGGCAAGGAAAATTATGGCGATTTTTCCTAAGGCTTATTTAAGTAGTTTTTAACTTATTTTAACTGCTTATTCAATTATTTGCTTATTTTAATTGTAAATGGGCTGTTAACGAATTACTTAAGGGCCCATTAAGAAATCTATAGGCGAGGGCGTGTAACTTGTTTTGGGCTTAAACTTGGGCTATTTTTAGGATTCTGAAAACATATTACATGGGCCTGTTGGGCTTACCTATCGCAAAATCTTGTTGGGCTTTAAATAGGCCCAACCGAAAAGTTAAAAACTTAACTTTTGTGTTTTAAGGTTTAGGCTAGCGAGTATGGCTTTAATTCGAACGTGTAAAGGGACTTATAAGGTCGAAGTTGAAACACGAAAAGTATAGTTTTCCAGGTGTACTATCGAGGGAAGTAAAAACATATATGTGTTACTTTCATGAATTCGAAGTAAACAGCTCGTGAGTTGGACCATGTTGGGGTGCTTTTTCCGGTTGTAACACTTAGCTAAATTTTTACTTGTTTTCCAAAATGTTCGATCGAGTAGTACTCAAAATGGTTCGTTTCAAAGGTCGAGACGAGTTTATGAGTAAAGTCTTAAAATACGAAAAATGTAGTTTGCTAGGTGTGCTTTCGAACTTTACAAAAATATCTAAGTGTTGGGTTTAGAAATCCGAAAATATATTTATAGTTTGTAGCCTTGTCGCATAGTTTTAGATCCGATATATGTTCTATATTTTTCTAAGTCTTTTTACACTAGTCGAGTAGCTTAAGAACCATGTCTTTTTAAGTGTCGTTGAGAGTGTATGGTTAACGTTACAAATCATGGAAGTTGGAGTTAGTTAGGTTGTGATTCGAGACATGCGATAATATTTATTTGTTACATGTAAGTTTTCGAATTATGTCGAGTATGAAGTGAGTAACTCGAACAAGTTTTTAACTAGTAAAGTCCATAGTGTTTTCTATTTCTTTTAACCCAGTTTAACATATATTTTAAGATTTGGTTTCGAGTTGACTTAGCGTGTATATGGGTGTTGTTTGATAGTGCATGAAGTGGGTTTGTTAAGCATGAGTGTAGGGTGTGTGAGATGGTTGTCGAGACTCTCACAGTGGAGACTCGCCACCTTTGTGTGGGTTACTTAAAATAACCATGTAACCAAATGATACTATATATCTGTCGAATGGAAAGGTGATAATGATGCATGGACTTCTTACTGAAATACTAATATAGCGTGCCATATATGTGAGGTTCTTTGGTATGATAAGTCTTGCCATGTTATTAATGTGGTAGTGCATGTATAACTACGTATTATGTACATGTTCGAATATATGCATGAGTTATCCTTCTCATTTTCTTTTTAACGTGACATGCACTAAATATAAAGAATATGTTGATGATAATAAATATGTGTTATGCATGTTCGAGTGTTATCGTGCAAGAATGTATAGAAAGGAAGATCATACCACACCTTAAAAGGTGGTGAAGAAGCTGTGGTTGATCGAATGAGGCACAAGAAGAGACAATGAGCTCGAAAAAGTCTTGTATGCTTTTACTTCACTGGGTTTGCTTCCAAAACTCTTGACAGAAAGCTACCTATCTTTTTAAGGAATGTGTTGAGTGTGAAAGAAAGTGATAGGTGGTAGGGTAAAGGGGAAGGTCGAATGAGTGGTCTTATAGGCGAAATATCCCACACATTCCATTGACTAATTGACTCAATCATTGAAGATACTGTTACTAAATGGACACATAAGTATAATCTCTGACATAGGTTGAGTGTGAGGTGAGTATTTGAAGTTAGGTGTCTTGGCTTCTTGTTCTTGGAGTTTTCCTCTATTCGGTTTCCACAAATTTTGGCACAACATTTGGACTAGCGAGCTACAAGTTGTTACTGTGGTTCATTTCTTATTTAAAGTAGCAATTTAAGTTAAGAATATAGTTAGAAGGTTATAGGAAACAGTGGGGTATGATATGGTTACGTGTCAACGTTTTTAGTTATACGCTTGGGTCGAAAATGGGACAAACAAAATAAGTTTCGTTATCGTGCTAATACTCGACCATCATGTCTGTGAATTGGTACAAAAGGAGTTTGCTAGGTGGTGATTTTAATGGTGTAAAAATATGTGAAGGCTATGTTCGATATTTAAGAATACAAGTGGGTTTTTGAAGGGTGTGTCGATCGGGTTTTAGAAGAAAACAAGGGAAAGAAAGAAAATAAAGTGGGTGTGGTGATTGGGCTGTGTGGTTCGATGGGCTTTGTGGAATTGGTGGGCCGAAATATTAAGGGTCCAGTTGGTCTTGTAGTTTAGAGTTAGGATTAGTGTATTAAGTGGTATAAATTTTGGTTAAGTGTATTTGATGTAATTGACTTTGTGTTAAATGTATTATGATAATTATGTGAGTATGATCACTTGTTGTTGCTTGTGGAAATGTGTTGTTGCGTGAGAATTATTATCTCGAGTTCGGTGTATAATATATATATATAGAATGCATTGTGATATTAATAACAATAATAGCAAAGTTTAAATTTTCCCGTAAAAATGGGCTTTATTAAGTGGTAATACAAGATCATCACTAATCGTTGAGATTAACTACAAGTGTAAGTAAACTTTAGTACTTAATGCAAAATGTAAAATGAGGTTCGAAATAGAATGGTTAACCTATTAAAATACTTAATGACTATAAACGTATTTTAAACATTCTAAATGATTTGTTAAGGGGTTTGATCATAATGCCACATAACAAAAATATACGAACCTATGTTGTAGCATACAAGGACTTGAGACGTTGAGAGGTGTTGAATGTATGTTGAGACAAAATATGATTACGAGTAACTTGTACATTTTACGTTATGTATCAAGTTACATGTTTGTCATCAATCAAAACAAACGAGACTGTATAGATTAAATATCGTAATATTTGCACTAACACAGTCTTATCCTCAAAGCCACTCAACCTCACAACCTCTTATCTTCACACCAATTTCAAAACATGAGATGCAGTGATATAATCCTTTTATGTGTTCTTGTGGAACAGGAAATATAAAATTAAGAACATCACATCAAAAAGATACATTTGGATGGGAATATTATGCATGTCCTCGTTCGAAGGTGAACAATCATACATTTCTTATTTGTGTAAATATACAAATAATTGGGTTGTAATCTCTTATAATTTCCTTGTTATGTAATAGCCAAGACAAAAAGATCATGGATGTGGATATTTTATGTGGAAGAGTCAATTTGATGACCAGTAAAGAGTGATCTCTTCTGCTTCAACATCTCAAGGTTCTGGATCTGCAACAACAGAGTGCTCAAACTGTAATGCCAAAGATCTTAGGATAAACATGCTGTAATCACAAAAACAGGTGCTAGAGACAAGAGTAAGGATGCTGGAGGCAAGACTTGAAATGGCAAGAAATCCCGACGACAATGACCACGCATGTCAGTCGGGTGCAATACTCCGTGAGTTGTTAGGTGACATGGAAAATCTTCGTATGTAGTGTTGTTGTTGTTGTTGTTGTTGTTGTTATTGTTGTTGTTGTTGTAGTTGCTTAATAAAATGTTGTTGTTTTTTAAAACACGCAAGTGTTTGGGTCAATATCACAATTAACAGACACAAAGGCAAACCTTTTATTTAAAACACGCAAGAGTTCTCAACCACATACATTTCATACAAACTCAAGCGAAAAAACTCGACAAGCAAACGAAACAACTCGACAAGCAAACGAAACAACTCAAACGAAACAACTCGACAAGCAAACGAAACACATGACATAGACCATAACAAAAATCGCCTATTCATTTTTTTTGCTGCTACTTGCCACTTTTCTAGAACCTGCACAATCTTTTCCTTTCATTGCTTTCCTTTGCTTGAAGAAATGTTCAAACATAGCTTCAAGATTTGTTATCCTATTTCCCAGATCATCAAGTTTGGTTTCCAACGTGCTTTCTCCTCCAACATCATTAGTTTGAGTGTCCAACATCTCTCTGTAGTATGGCATTTTCCTCAACCATTCCAGAATCTGGTCTATAATCCACGGGCTAATGTTCTTATAAGAACCATATCCATCATAAATTTCATAGCCATATGTATTAAGAACTTCATTAAAGAGATACATTGACGATAAAACCTTTGACCACTCCTCATCTGGCGTGTAACCAGCCATTGTTATGTGTGTTTTGTGAGAATTGACGATTGGGTTATTTGTGTTTTGCCGAATTGAGGATGATCGGTTAGGTTATATATAAGTAAAACTTTGGTGGGATAAAGTTGCAATGAGGCGGGAAAATAATACCGACGATATGTCGTCGGTACCAAACTAGCGGGAAAAAATCCCGCTCAATTATTCGCTATTATTCACAAGCGGGGGAAGCAAAAAATTGATCTAAATACGTCCCGGCGACATGTCGTCGGCAACATCTTGGCGGGTCAAATTTCCGCCCAATTATTCGCTATTATTGAGAGGCGGGGGAGAAGTCAAATTTGACCAATACGGTTCCGACGACATATCATCGGGATTTTAACATCCAAAAAATTCAACGCAGGATTAGCTCGGTCAAACATTTTTTTTGTCGTTTAGTGATAAATACCGACGACAATGTGTCGTCGGGATTTTTGCCGTAATCAGTTCTCCTGATTCTAGTAGTGGGGCCTGCATGCCACATGCATAATGCATTAACGTGTGCCACACGTGCACATGACATAATAACTCTAGACCATTTTTAGGATTTTGTTGTAAAAGTAATGAACAAGAGTAACAATAAAGATATAGAGGAATAGAGAATTCTATTATTCATCTCACAATGGGAGGATATTTATAATTACAAGTTGGAGTATTCTCCAAGATACAATCTTCTATTGATATACAAAGATATACTCACAATATTAGATGATATATAGACATCCATTCCATATATATATTTATAACACTTCCCATTGGATGTCCATTTAAAAGATTACGTCTCATCATAACCTTACAAGATAAAACCCGGTGGGACAAAAATCTTGTGAAGAAAAGAGCACATAATTCTTTCATACGCTTAGCGATGTTGCCTCATTAAAAACCTTACCAAGAAAACCCATTTGGGGACAAAAACATGGTCAAGGGAAAAAGAGTGCAACGCGTATTTCACTTCCCCGGATGATCACATCACTTGAATTATTTAGTTGGTGCAATCCATTATCATAAACCAACTTTTTCAATACCAATGAGCAAGTGTCTTCATAGAACAAACATGTTTAATTATAGCATGAAGAAGGGTTCTCCACATGTTGTTCACATATCCAGAAGGATTAAACATACGTCATAAATCTAATGCAAATACATCATCGTACTTCATACATTATACAATGCCAACAAATTCAAAGTAAATGATTTATTATATCATGTATGGACACTAGCGAGAATCATCCATGTTTCATATAATTTCAAATATATTTTGTGATCATCATCTTTATAAGTCAAAATGAGACTTTTCAACTTCATGTGACCTCATAGCCATGAGCGTCATAAAGTGCATTTAACATGTTATTTTAACTTTCTTAATGCACAAGGATTTTATCCCTAAGAAGTTCAATTCATAAACTTAGACAAACTTTGTCTTTTATTTCAAGTTTAGTTTCTAAGCATTCAATCGTCTTTATAATCTCTCAAAGAGTTTCATTGACATATCATAGTCAAATCCATATATCCTTATAAAATTTCATGGGCGAACATAATCATTTCCATGCCCAATTTTTAATAGATATTGACTAAGGCGATTGTAACAAATATGCTCATATTGCTTGATCTCATACAATGATTTATTCAGTTTAATCAAGTTGTGTTCTCAAAAAAATTTCTTATATGCTTTAAGCATTTCAAAGACATGCTTCACGCATTTTATATCCTTCTTAGAATCTCAACATCAAACGAGCTCTTACTTATATTCTTTTATACGCATATCAATATTTCACATATTGCCAAACTTATATAGTATTAAAATATTTATTAGATCCACCATATGAGATCATGTCTCATTATTATTTTCACGTCTTTGCGAAAATGTAAATTCAGTACATTGATTTCGCTTTCTTATAAAGACAAATATTTATCCAATAAGTTTACACATTCATGTTTCATGTGTATGGACTTCAAGTCTCACATGTCTCATCACAAGAGACTCCAATCTTTCACTAGTTACTTGCGTATTTACATTCTGGCTAATCATTTTACAATTGCGATTCTCGCAGAATTATTTTCAAGATCCTCACTGTTAATATAGCGCTATTTTATTTATAAATTCATTATCTTGCGCACCATTAGATACAGTAATACTATCGACGTCGATTCAATTCTTTTCGATTTCACATTTTACTAGACATTATATTTATTGAGATCTCATAGTTTTAAATGTACATGAGGTTCTTTTAGAATCCTCTTTATCTAGTGTCTTAGTACGAGACTATTATGGGGTCTTTATTACCTCGATATGACCATCTTAACTTCTTGCTCTATTTATATATCATTCGAGGATTTATATTTGGAATCGATTTTTCTATCACGCAATAGGCGTGCCATAAAATCACTAACAATCATTGGTTGTCCAATTAAGACACAAATATAAGTTGGAGCATTAGCAGCGTATAAAAGATCTAGTTACTCTGTTTAGGTCACCAAATATGTCTGGCATTTTCTAAATCAGAAAAATGAATTATATTTTGAACTTCAAGTTCATATTCATTAGTTTTGTGAGGATCAACATTTACATTATTATAATTCATTCCAAATTCTTGCTGCTCATTCTTTTCCCCTGAATGAATTATCATTCTTAATATCCCACCTTGTGCGTTGTGGTGGATTCACTAGAATATAAACCGCACAACTACATGAATCTTAGATGGGAGATATGGTTCGTGACCGAAAAACCATTAAAATGGGGAGAATCATTATAACTTTTGGCATGATGCAAATTCATGTTCTATCATTTAAATAACATGCCCCATAAATTATTAATTTTGCTCTTATAATTATTGGCTTTGTAATTAATTGAAAACGTTTATAAACGCTTCAACAAAAGCATTTCGCTTACCAACATGAGCTACAAGTGTTCAACACTTCTTTCAATAATTACCAGATACTTGGAATTACTAACAACCATTTCCAAAAATATAATATGGAAAACGTGCTCGCGTTCTTATAAGCGGAGCCACTAATCACGCTAACTTCATGTTGCGTTTTTCATGATCATTTTGACGATGCATCGATTTTAAATCAAAATGATCTAAATGGAACTTGTATAGGCATATAAATATCTCCTTTAGATATTTTCAAAGAAAATATAAGGGAATGAGCCATTATTCTAATTTGGTGGTGGCAGGTGAAGTATTAACTTCTATTGAGAGCAATAAAGACAATGAAAAAAAATCATCGAAGGAACTCATGGTTCTTTTATATATTCGCATCATCATTGACTCGGGATGGTCCAACCGGTCATGCCACATAATAATATAATTTTGTCACATAAACTTATGTTATGGCTTGTCGAGGAAGATGCAAGAGAATATAATGCATCATTAATATGAAATTTCATTCCTCGTAACAAGTTTTTATTTTCTTTTACGAAGCAAAAATATATTAGCAATAGATTCTTACATCTATAGAGATAGTGTGTAATATATTTGACACACTTGTATTTTTCTTACATGACATTTTTATTTGCTCCGTACTTATTTTGCCACTTTTAGTGGTTGGTCATCTTTTACTTTACTGTGACCATATTTATGACCTTAATAAATGATCGTTAATCGTTTATCGTTATATGATCACATTCACTTGAGGGAATTGAGATCTTATGTTGATCATTTTATCACATTCACTTGAGGGAATGGACATCTTTATATTGATCACTTCATCACATTCACTTAAAGGAATGGAGGTCATTATGTTGATCAATTCATAACAAAATAATATTTCTCTTGACTATTATGTTTAGCTCATTAGGAGCTATCAAGCAACTTACTAGCGTGAGCGTACGTAAGGAATTATCTTGATATTTTTTTTTTCACGTCACATAGACTATCAACGAGTCTCAAAGCAAGAGTGATTTCATGCATCACTAAATAATATATTTGAAAGCTTTGAATTTTACATTTTAACTACATAAAAAGAGCAAGCATATAATTTAGCATATATCACCACAAAATGGGTTTTAATATGTACTCATGATCTATATAATTACCATATATATAAAATAGTATCTTGCACAAATTGTAGCAACTAATTAAATATATAGATGTTTGTATATTGTAAATTGAATGTTGGTTAATACTTTAATAATTACAATCCAATCAAACTGTTTGATCTACAAACAGTTGATTACTCAGACAATGTTATATACTTATGTGATTATATTACACATATTATCTCATCATAGCATAACATGCTAACGGTTTCACGTTTTTGTACCAAATATTACAATTTTGCAAAAATATTCACTTACATATACAACTATGTATAACGTTAAAATAATGAAATAAAATATAAGAGTAAATAAAAAAAAATATAAACGAATGCAATAAACAATTACAAGATTAATAGCAATAGAACTTGAGGTTCTATAATATATAACAATAATGCGAGGTTATGTTATTTGATTCTCTTTAAGGAATCATAATAAAACATGAGGTTTTATTATTATTTTTTTCAAACACAACATGAGGTTATGCTCTAGATTCTTTTAAAAGAATCGTATTAGAACTCGAGGTTCTAATTATTTTTCTATAATATAACATGAGGCTATGTTATTTTCATTCTTTTGATAATCAAAATAGAACATGAGGTTCTAAAAAACATAATCATAATCATAACATGAGATTATGATTCTTTTTGATTCTCATGATGAGATCATTGTAGAACTTGAGGTTCTATTTTTTTTTTCTCTAACATAACATGAGGTTATGTTATTAATTCAATTGATCGGATCATATTAGAACTTGAGGTTCTAATTTATTTTTCTCTAACATAACATGAGGTTATGTGATTTTGATTCTTTTTATTTAGTCACAATAGAACGTTTATTGTTCTTGTAAAATAAAAGAGAATTTAAGAGATTAACAAGAATTAAAATACAATTCTCTTTATGTAATCACAATAGAACATTAATTGTTCTCGTAAATTACAAGAGTTTAAAGGATTAATGATAAGATATGACTTGAGAATTCCATAACTATGTTTCTCTTTTTGTCTTTTGTTTAGAGCAAAGTTGCATGGACAAAAATCAAGATTTCGTATATGCACTAAGATATTGATAAAGAAAACAAAATTGTTCTAACATCATGATTTACGTGTACTACACAACTTATATATGGAACAACATATTAACATTATAATGTTAACTAGAAGCAAACATTAATCTGTAATATGAAACACATTTTCTTGATATTCCAAATATGATAAATTGTTTATTTGTTAACTTGTACAGTAATGTTTAACATGTGAATTTCAATGTTTCTTTATATTTGTAATCATGTTACTTTTGTAAGAACCTACGAACATGATGATTCTTTGAAAATTATCTCAAAGTTAATGAAAAACAAATCGGTCTATTAATTTAAACCCACTATTATATGATTCATGATGTGTAAAATAAATCACATGGCCGTAACTGGTTAAAAGAATCAAATGAATTGTAATATCAAAACAATACTTAACGAGTTAACATGCAACGGAGTATATTATTATATAGTTAACGAGTTAACATACTATATTATTATATAGTTGGGGGTTTAAATTTACCTTTTGTAATTGAGCCACGATTATCAAAGAACATCAGATCAATATCATCATTGCTTACAACTAATGTCTTCTTGATCTCTTTATAGAGCTTTCGTGCTGATAACGTGTTGTAAAAGTAATGAACAAGAGTAACAATAAAGATATAGAGGAATAGAGAATTCTATTATTCATCTCACAAGGATATTTATAATTACAAGTTGGAGATATACAAAGATATACTCACAATATTAGATGATATATGGACATCCATTCCGTATATATATTTATAACAAATTTATATATCTCATGTTAATTTTCTCATAGCTTTCCACGATCGTCTGCCTCATAATTACAAGTTGCGATAAAAATTGACCAAGAGTGTTAATAACTCAGATATTAATGAGACTAATCGAATTTATCAAAACTATACTGAATCGAATTAAATATTTAGTTTTTGGTTTTGGCAAAAAGTAAACGAAACACAAATAAATGTAAATTTTATTTTCGATATTTACGTACATAAAATACCACTAAAACATTTCTTTTAGTATAAATAAATTAAAATCATAAGTTTTTAAGTTTCTTTCTTTACTGGTGATGTATCATTTTCACTAAGCTTTGAGTATATGTCGTCTAAGTATTATAATCAAATGTATTTGATGCGAAAAATTTATTAAATTAAATTATTAAAAAAAAAAAAGAAAAAAAAGAGAAAAACCTCGAGAATAGTGAGGCTCTTTTTCGGCTTGGCTTGGCTCAATGTGTAAATAGTGCGGTTCAAGCTTCTGGCTCCACAGTACAGCCTATTTTATAGCATTATGAAATCAACAATCCTGGCCACAACTTCCAGCAACTTATACACAGTTTATACACTTACGAACATTAAACCTCCTCGCATTAACAACATCGAAGACACAGATCTATAAATAATCGAAAAAAGAGAATCAATCCGCCATGTCTGCTAACTTAGTTACTTGCCCTGCCAAAACGCATATAATCTCAACTTTACTCAATCTTTAGGGTTAATCACATATTGATTAAAAAAAAGAGGCTCACAATTCCCACCGTTTATACATACTTTGTAACTTAAAATCTCTCCATCCGCAAGAAAATGGATGATGCAATGGTTCTAGAAAAAAATTGATAATGCAATAGTTTTATTTTTTAATCTCTCTGGTCCTCGTTAGTTTTTTTGATTAATAACATTTTCGATCAATAAAAAGCATCGCGCCTGCAAACATTAACCCGTTAGCCATATGCATATTACGCACGTATGATTAGTCCACATTAGTTTAACCTCCTATTATATTCAAACTACGTACTATGGAAATACACACATGTTCATATATTGTATAACCGAAACTTGTATGTATAAGTAATGAAAAATCAAGATTACATGTACCAAATAGGTAACCAAAAGAAGGGAAAGTCTCCATTAAATAAATGAGACAAATGTTGTGGTTGTTAGAGGAAGATGCATAAGAGCATTCGGTGTGGTTAACGCACCCCTGCGTTAAAACTTCACCTTGGCTGCGTTAAGGTGTGTTAACCACACCATCCTAGATGCGTTAACGCTGCATTAAGGGAGTGTGAAACCCTTAACGCAGCGTTAGGGGTGGTTTTGTGTTTAAAAAAAAAAAAAAAAAATCACTTTCAGCCCTCATCGTACCACAACTAGCCGTTGGAATTCAAAATTAATTTTTACAACTTTGGCCCTCCAAAGTACATAAACAGCTAGTTCATTAAAAAAAATATATATATTTTTAAAACATTTTTTTCACCACTATAAATAACCAATTAACATACAATTTTTTTTCATACTTCTACAACTCAAACTCAAATTTATATACTTCATCTCTAACCAAAAAAAAAAAAAAAAAAAAAAAAAAAAAAAAAAAAAAAAAAACTTGTTCATTCACAATGGATCCGAATCAAAGTCACGAAGAATTTAGCAACTAGTCAGATGTAGATGACGAAACTGACATTCAGTTTATGACAGCCGCGTACGAATATCAGCAACAGTTGGAACAAGCAG
Source organism: Artemisia tridentata subsp. tridentata (assembly GCA_021014915.2). Lineage (NCBI taxonomy): Eukaryota > Viridiplantae > Streptophyta > Magnoliopsida > Asterales > Asteraceae > Artemisia > Artemisia tridentata. The sequence goes on along the minus strand of CP139501.1, from coordinate 183,868,158 downwards.
CAGCTCAACCTCCGATGTCACGTAATGATATCTATCGTGAACGTGAGCTTGCTGTACAACGTTTGCGTAGCAACTATTTCAATCACGATTGTAAGTATCCGCTTCGGTATTTTCGAAGAAGATTTCGTATGAGCCGGAAACTATTTCTTCAAATAGTCGAAGGTATTGAATCTTATACCTCTGATTTTCTTCCGGATCATTTTAAATTCTTTAGGCAATCACCCGATTGTACAGGTCGAATGCGTATGAGTGTTCTTATGAAGTGTACATCTGCCATACGCCAATTGGCGTACGGCACCGCACCCGATGCGTTTGATGAATATTTGCAAATGGGTGAGTGTACTTCACGTGATTGTCTTGATAATTTTAACAAGTGTGTTATTGATTTATTTATGCCGGAATATTTAAGAAAACCAACATGGTCCGACATTCAAAGTATTTATGAAAGACATGAGGTGTACCATGGTTTTCCAGGAATGCTTGGTAGCATTGATTGCATGCATTGGGAGTGGAAAAATTGTCCGGTTGCTTGGCAAATTTGGTAGGGGTGATAAAAAAATACCCAACAATAATGCTTGAAGCAGTTGCTTCGCAAGATTTATGGATTTGGCATGCATTTTTCGGGATGGCGGGGGCGAATAACGATATTAATGTTTGAGATAACTCTCCGTTATTCGACGACATTCTTAATGACGTCGTCCCTACAACACCTTATATGGTTAATGGAACCAGGTATGAAAAGGGATATTACTTAGCTGACGGAATTTACCAACAATGGGCTACTTTCGTCAAATCTTTCTCGGCAACAACAGATGATAAACATTGTTATTTTAAAAGAAAACAAGAAAGTGCACGAAAGGATGTCGAACGTGCTTTTGGTGTGCTTCAAGGACGTTGGGGCATACTACAACAACCGACACGTCAAATGAAAATTGTCAAGATACGTAGAATCATGTTTTCTTGCATTATTTTGAATAATATGATTTTAAAAGATCAAAAGTTTGCACTACGTGAGTATGGCGAGATGTGGTTGGATCCGTCACCACGTATGAGGAAAGACAGGTGGGTCGACAGATGTGATGTCCAACGTCGAAAGGCAAAAGAAATACGCGACAGAGAAACGCATACTCGACCCCAACTAGACCTTATGGAGCATCTTTGGCATAAACATCTTCAACGACAACAACAAGAACAAGATTCCGAAGACGATGAATAAGTATTTGTTTCGTATTGTAATGTTTAATATTTAATATCATGTAATGTTTAATATTCGTATTGTAATGTTTAATATTCGTATTGTAATATTTAATATTTAATGTTATGTTAGTTATTAAATGAAGTATTAGTTTTAGTTTAGGGGTTGAATTTGAAAATAGTTGAGTTAAAGGTGAGTTAAGGGTGAGTTATGATAAGGGGTGTTTTTTTGAGTTAAAGGTGAAAAGGTTAAAACTGATGTGGCGCTGACGTGACAGTGTGTTAAAGTTTAGCTCTGTGTTACCACACTGAGTGCTCTAAGAAAGTTATTTGTGAAATCTGAATACGCGTTGTTGCATGCAGTGTTTTGATTCATACCGGTAGATATGCATAGCCCACGTGGACATAGCCGACGTGGACAGTTAGTAGTTAGGATATAGAGTAAACTCCAAAATACATCCCTGTGGTTTACCCCATTTCACACCATAAATCCCTCTCGAAAAAGTTGCAACATACACATCCCTCCGTTAGTAAAAGTCAAACACAGTACATCCACGAGGACGAACGGTGCAAATATTGTGTCGTTAACTTGGACACGTGGCAGTTAAGTAAGAGTATTCGTGTCATTTTATCTATCCCACCTACTTCATCTCTCTTTTTCAATTCAGTCAAACCCAGAAAAACACAAACTTAAACACAAACACAAATCCTAAACCCTTTTAATAATTTCAGTGATAAACCCAAATAAAACACAAACACAAATCAAAAGCAAAATTGTGGACTACAAATCTATTCACAGTGGACTACAAATCTATCAAAAAAAAAAAAACTGTGCAAAGAAGAACAACTATTTCTTTGTACTCACAATCTTTAAAAAAAAAAAAAAAAACGATTAGATCTACAATCTTTTTTCAATTGCACTATATTTCCTCAGATCTTGAACCATTTTTTTCCCCAAAATATGATTCTTGAATCAAACTCTTGTATCAATAGCTTCAAGAGTCTTCAACAACAACAACTAACTCTTGTAATTTACCCATTTACCCGACCCACCACTTCTCAACCCGATCCCAATTTTCAACAACACCCAAAAAAATGGTGTTTCTGCTATGCAATTGCTTGAGACAGGGAACTTAGTATTAATAAAAGATGGTGGTAGTATTGTTTGGCAAAGTTTTAGTCATCCTACAAACACACGTATGGCTAATCAAGATTTTATTAATGGGATGAAGCTTGTGAGCAATCTCAAGAACAATTTGACGCACTCATTACAATTTTGGAATGAAGATTTGATCTTGTCAGCTGAATTCAAGAACCCGCAACCTTATTGGTCCTTGGTGAAAGACAAGAGGACAATAATTAACAGGAGTGGTGGAGATGCTAATTCTACCACCATTGAAGCCAATTCATGGCAGTTTTATGATGAAAACAAAAATTTCTTATGGCAATTTGTGTTTGCAGATAAATCTTATGCAAATTATTCATGGGTTTTGAATAATTTTGAGTTTTTTTTTTGGTTTAATTTGAGCCATGGTTGATTGGATTGAATTGGATTTGGGAGAAAATTTATAAAATTGGATTGAATTGGATTTGGGGGAAATTTTGAGTGACTGACAATTGGTATTAAAAGAGAGATGAAGTAGGTGGGATAGATAAAATGACACAAATACCCTTACTTAACTGCCACGTGTCCAAGTTAACGACACAATATTTGCACCGTTCGTCCTCGTGGCTGTATTGTGTTTGACTTTTACTAATGGAGGGATGTGTATGTTGCAAATTTTTCGAGAGGGATGTATGATGCGAAATTGGGTAAACCACAGGGATGTATTTTGGAGTTTACTCTAGGATATATGATTGTCATAAGGGTCATATTAACCGGACCCTCCCTACCATGGGGGGTCCACCTATTTTAGTCAAATTGTACAAGTTTTAAAGCAGACAGTACAAGCGGCGTCAGCTGGTCAAGTCAACACACCCTCCCTAAGGGAGGGTCCGGTCAACATCAGCCTTGTCATAATGGTTAGTTTGGTTGGTTAAGTATATCAATCATAATTGAAAGTTGGAAAGAAAAATATTCCTTCTGTCTCTAAATAAATGTTCACTATTGACTTTAAAGTCTTTTTTTCTCAACTTTAACCTTAAATTAATTCATTTGTGTTAGGTAATAATTCATGAAAATTAAACCAATGAAAATACATTTAAAACCTATTCTATTCATATATTTTGCATCAAGTATTACATAACACAAATAAAATTATTTAAGGTCAAAGTTAAAAAAAGAATATTTTAAAAGTCAATAGTGGACACTTATTTAGAGCAAAGGGTACTCTTAGCTGATGGCTCAAGCCATGGCCACCAGCCAACCATGACCGACGGCGCACGGTACCGCCGGTCGCGCCGTAGCCACCAGCCCACGCCATGGATTTTTTTTTTTTTTTTTTTTTTTTTTTCTGTTGCAATTTTGAACTTTAGGAGGCTAATTACTGAAGAAAGAAAAAGAAATTAAGAAAAAAAAAAAAAAAAAAAAAAAAAAACTGATAATGAAGTTCTGCTATTCCTTTTTGAAGAAGGGTCATGACCTTGTGGGGAAGACAAAATACGCTACAATGCTACTTTTTGGGAAGATGGGTAGTGGTCAGTGGGGACTCGGGAACACAAAGATTAAAACAAAATAATGCAAGTATTTATGCTTTTTTGATAAGTGCCATTATTTTGGGCCTAAATTGAGATTTTTATGCATTTTTTTTTTTTTTTTTAATGTAATGTGTGTTTTTTTTTAATAAAATTAATGAAGTTTATTTTAGTTAATATTGTGTATGTTTTATCTTAAAAAAAAAAAAAAAAAAAAAGGGGGGACGACGGCACCACATTTTCTGGTGCCGTGAGTACCGCCCAGAATGTGGTGCCGTGGGATTTCTGGTGCCATAGAGATTTTTGCTGATGTGCCAGGAAATTTTGAGCTATGGCTCCAAGGTACCTAATGCTCTTAGGGACGGAGGGAGTAGAATCATAAGATGTTAGTTTCTATGATTGTATTGACTTTTATATCAACAAATGTATATCTGTAGAAAATCGAGTAAAGCTGGTTACGATTTTCGCATGGTGTTGCATGAACTTTGAAGTTCTACAGACAAAATAACTTTTTAAAGGAAGATAAAGTTTTTTTACAACATGAAATAACAGTCTAAGTATACTTGGTCAACGGTCGTAGACTTGTAGTTTTAGGTAATGTAATAACGAAATCCAAGATGTTATCAACTTATATTAACTACAATTTCATTAAAAATGATTATTTATTACTCCGTATTTTCAATAAGTTCATACTAAGACGATATGTAACTTAGTTGTAGAAAATTAATTATTCGATTAATTGCAAATTGCAAAGTATAAAATATTGAGCATCATTAGTACACGTTGCATTTTTAAATAATAATAGTTGTAATTGATGTTGAGGACGGTATCATATTAAGGGGCCGTTTGGTTTGTTAGTAGGAATTACAATTGATATCGGATTTGGTATGTGGTATAATAACAATAGATATGAAAAAGTGTATCATTACGATTGTTTAAGTTTGGATAACAAAATATGTATGAAAAAGTGTATAGATATTTGAATTTTGTATTAGAAAAAAGAGGGGCCCACAAAGTGGATTTCATAGACACCAAATTACTGAGTAATGAAACTATAACTATGATATACCTATTTCATTCACGGGCCCATTAAACAAACATCTTAAATCGGAATGAATTACATAGGCCTATTCCGATAGGACCATACCAAACGCACCCTAAACTATCATCTTGAGATGATGAGTTTATGACCACGAATAATTACATCCAAGGGTATATCTAGCAGATTCTTGAAATATCGAGGTGCTAAGATCAGTGGCGAAGCTTGGAAATTTTAAGTGGGTGGTTGGGATCTAAATTTTTTTTCTTCCTAAGGCTATTTTTCAGGTATACCGAAATTTTTGAGGGGTCGAAACCGAATATACCGAAATTTTTCTATACGAAAACTATATACCCCTACATCGCAAAAAAAATTTCGGGGGGTCGAGCGCCCCCCGCCCCTTAATAGCTGCGCCACTGGCTAAGATGATATAATCTAGGGTAGCAATTTCTGAGATATTTCCTATTTATGCCCCTTCAACATCTAAGTTTGGTCAAAAGTCACCCTACTGGAGAAAACGCGGGAAACATGCATGATCTCTATATATCTCTTGCAATTTCAACTCCATTTTGCAATCTCAACAAATATTTCTCCCTACAACATATCACACACTCCATAAGTAATCTAACTATATCTCCATAGTTACCCAATTGTGTTATTTCTTGCAAAACGCTAATAACCAGCAACGCTGCAACTACATTTCTCTGGTTACTCACTTGTCTATTTGATCGTATTTGTCAATTTTTATGGATAAAGAACAACAATACAAACGTGTGTTTGGACACTTGGATGCAAATGGTGACGGAAAGCTATCTCCACCAGAGCTCCAAATTTGCCTTGGAAAGATTATTGGAGGAGAGCTGTCATTGGAGGAGGCTGAGATCGCGGCTGCTTTGATGGATTCAGATGGAGACGGGTTGTTGAGCATGGAGGACTTGGTGAAAGTGGTTGAAAGTGCAAACGAAGAGGAAAAGATTGATGATTTGAAGATGGCTTTTAAGATGTACGAAGAAAAGGAAGGATGTATAACTCCGAAAAGCTTGCGAAGAATGCTTAGCAAACTGGGAGAGTTGAGAACCGTCAATGATTGCAAGGCGATGATTAATAAGTTTGATGTTAATGGTGATGGTGTCCTTAACTTCCATGAATTCAGGATAATGATGGCATGAATTCGCTTTATGTTCACATGCATACAAATTAATTACATTCTTTGATTGGTGTAGCATTCTTTTGTACGTTTTTTTGGCATTGGTATTATTCTATGTATCTATGAGTTCGTTGAACTTCGCTATGATTGATGTCATTTCTCATGTATTGATGAATTTCAAAAATTGGCTGAATGTAAATCAATGTTTTCAAAATCGGGATCCTACTTAGGATCGTTTTCGTCTTTGTAAGATCGTGATCGTAAAATCGGATCAGGATCCTAAGATCCTACTATAATGCTATTTTTTAATAATCTTTGTAATATTATTCAAATCTACAAATTATTATATATTATAAACATGAAATTATATGAATATTTCATGAAAATGTTGTCATAAATTATGAATATGGAATATTTAAGAAGAATCACCTATTGTTTTTTAAATTATATAAAACCATAAACTATAAATTTGTAGTTTTTTAGTTTGCGGTTTGTGAAAAGTAAAATCGGATTGGATTAGATCTTAAGATCCTATGGTCAAGATCGGGATCCTATAAGATCTTAAGCTTGTTAAGATCCTACGTAGGATCCGGATCGTTTTTGCTTCGTAAAATCGTAAAATCGCAAGATCTTAAGATCAGGATCGGGATCTTAACAACTATGATGTAAATATTTACGATATTATATTTTACTTCTAATACTACGTGCTGCATGCCACATGCATTAACGTGTGCCACACATGCACGTGACATAATAACTCGTCCTTTTTTAGGATTTATCTCATGCTAATTTTCTCATAGCTTTCCTCGATCGTCTGGCACTCTGGCTGATAATTACAAGCTGCGATAAAAATTGACCAAGAGTGTTAATTACTCTGGATGTTTGTCAAAACTATACTCAATCGAATTAAATATTTAGTTTTTGGTTTTGGCAAAGAGTAAACCAAAGCAGATAAATATAATTTTTATTTTATATATTTACGTACATAAAAAACCATTATTTCTTAGTATAAATATTTTAAAATCGTAAGTTTTTAAGTTTTTTTTCTTTACCGGTGATGTATCACTTTCACTAAGCTTTGAGTATATGTTGTCTAAGTATTATAATCAAATATATATGATGCGAAAAATTTATTTAATTAAAGTGAGGCTTATTTTTTATTTTATTTTTGCTTGGCTTGGCTCGGTATGTAAACAGTGCGGTTCAAGTTTATAGCTCCATAGTACAACATGTTTTATAGCATTTATGAAATCAACAATCATAACCACAGCTTATAGCAACTTATACATAATTTATACACTTACGAACATTAAACCTCCTCACATTACGGGCCTCGAAGGCTTAGATCTATAAATAATCGTAAAAAGAGAATCAATCCGCCATGGCAGCAAACTTAGTAACTTACCCTGCCAAGACTCACACTACAAGAAAAAATATCACGGGCGACGGACACCGTGCCGACGACCGAGTGTCGTCGGCAACATTCGCTAAACGACAAAAAAATGACTTGACCAAGCCAAGGTTGCGTTGAATTTTTCTGTCATTATTATACCGACGACGTTTCGTCTGTAACATTATTCTAGTGTTTGACTTGGTGAAAAACTGGGCGGGGATTTGACCCACCAAAACTATGTCGACGTCATGTCGTCGGCATAGTATAAACCAAAAAATAATTGTGATTAGCATGGGATTAGCGAATGATTAAGAATTGTTTTGCCGTTAGTTTAATGACGCCGACGACATGACGTCGGCACATATTTAAGTCAAATTTTTTGGCTTTTCCCTCTTGTGAATAATAGCGAAAAATTGGGCGGGGTTTTTCCCGCCTTTATTATGCCGACGACAGGTCGTCGGTGATATTTCCCGCCAAAATTTTCCTCCACCCCGCCAATTTTTTACTTATGTATATATCATATAATAAAATTATCACAAAACACGTAAATTCTCACATAAAACACACATAACAATGGATGGTTTAACGCCGCAACAGGAATGGTCGAAGGCTTTATCACACGAGCTCCTGTATAATGAAATTATACTTCATTGGGGCTGGGAAATTTTTGATGAATATGGTTCTTATGAGAACTGTGCACCGTGGTAGAGGGACAAGATTCTGGAATGGTTGAGGAGAAAGCCGTACTATAGAGAGTATTTGGAAGAGCTAGATGCTGCTGAAGCTCAACGTGCTGCTGAAGCTCAAGCTGCTGCTGTTGGAGGTGACGATGAAGCTGAAAGCATGTTGGACCTCAACACCGAATTTGGTAATCTGGAAAATAGAGTAACAAATCTCGAAGCTACGTTTGCATGTATCAAGGAACTGAGAGCAAGGAAGGGAAAAGATGGTGCGAGTTCCAGCAAAGCGGAAAGTAGCCGCAAAAAAAAATAAAAATGTTGTTTCGTTTGGTTGTCGAGTTGTTTCGTTTGGTTGTCGAGTTGTTTAGTTTGAGTTGTTTTGTTTGGTTGTCGAGTTTTTCGTTTGAGAACTCTTGCGTGTTTTAAATAAAATGTGTGCATTCGTGTTTGTTAATTGTGATGTTGTTTCTTCAAATAAGGTCATAAACCAAAACACCCTTTTGGTGCAGGAAATAAGCAATCCCAAACACCCCTATTTGGACAGCATAAACCAAACGGCTCTTGTGGGCTGTTGTTAAGAAAACAACATAAACCAAACGGCCCTGTTTGGACATCATAAACCAAACGACCCCTTATGGTTGAATCTTGATGGATACTTAAGTTTTCACAACGCCTCCAACATTAAAGCGTACAAATTAAAAATATAAAGCACGTTTGACATCAGTTTTCACAACAACAACAACATTTTATTAAACAACAATAATAACACAACAAACAACAACAACGACAATAACAGCAACAACAACAACAATAACAGCAACAACAACAACCTACATACGAAGATTTCCCATATCACCTACCATGTCATTATAAAGGTCGTGAAGTAAGGCAGCTGAATCAGTTGTGTGTTTGTTTGGATGCATATACACTTCTAGCATTTTATTGAGTACCATTATCTGGTGATTCAGTTTGATGCAGTTTGAGCACTCTGTATTTTCAGGACTTGATGTTGAAGGTCCTGCAGTGTATCAAGTTGGAGTTGTGGATGGTCTTGCGGAATGAGTTGGAGGCGTTGAAGCTCCAACAGAAGCGGTCATTTTGGCTAGTCGTTCATCCTTCCATAAAAAAAAAATCGCATCCATACTCCTTTGTCCCACCCTGTTAAAGAGTAAAAACTATAATTTTTAACGACAAACCAAATTATTTAAATAACACAGAAAAAAGTATGTAATTGTTCACCTTGGATAAAGGACACGCATAGCATTGTTTACCACGGGAGTGAGGTCGATGCGATTGTCGCAGAATTACGTCTCCTCGTCCACAAGGACAAGAAAAAGCTTCAAATTCCGCCATCTTCACCATGATAACAGTGTGTGTTTGTGGTTGTGAGGATTTGAGAGTGTATAATGTGTTTGTGTAGTTAAGAGCAGATCTGCTAACTGTTATATATGGTAAAAAAAAAAAAAGATCTTTTGGAGGGAAGTTTTGGGGCCATAACATCTAGTGTATAACCATAACATCTCGGCTCGTTCATTAAACATCTAGTATACAACCATAACATCTCGGCTCGTTCGTTTAACATCTCGTGTACAACCATAACATCTCGGCTCGTTCGTTAATCATCTCGTGTACAACCATAACATCTCGGATCATTCGTTTAACATCTCGTGTATAACCATAACATCTCGGCTCGTTCGTTAAACATCTCGTGTACAACCATAACATCTCGGCTCGTTCGTTAAACATCTAGTGTATAACCATAACATCTCGGCTCGTTCGTTAATCAGCTCGTGTAAAACCATAACAACTCGGCTCGTTCATTAAACATCTAGTGTACAACCATAACATCTCGGCTCGTTCGTTAAACATCTCGTGTAGAACCATAACATCTCGGCTCGTTCGTAAAACATCTCGTGTATAACCATAACATCACGGCTCGTTCGTTAATCCGCTCGTGTACAACCATAACATCTCGGCTCGTTCGTTAAACATCTCGTGTATAACCATAACATCTCGGCTCGTTCGTTAAACATCTAGTGTACAACCATAACATCTCGGCTCGTTCGTTAAACATCTCGTGTACAACCATAACATCTCGGCTCGTTCGTTAAACATCTCGTGTAGAACCATAACATCTCGGCTCGTTCGTTAAACATCTAGTGTATAACCATAACATCTCGGCTCGTTCGTTAATCATCTTGTGCAGAACCATAACATCTCGGCTCGTTCGATAAACATCTCGTGTACAACCATAACATCTCGGCTCGTTCGTTAAACATCTAGTGTATAACCATAACATCTCGGCTCGTTCGTTAATCAGCTCGTGTAAAACCATAACATCTCGGCTCGTTCATTAAACATCTAGTGTACAACCATAACATCTCGGCTCATTCGTTAAACATCTCGTGTAGAACCATAACATCTCGGCTCGTTCGTTAAACATCTCGTGTATAACCATAACATCTCGGCTCGTTCGTTAATCAGCTCGTGTAAAACCATAACATCTCGGCTCGTTCGTTAAACATCTCGTGTATAACCATAACATCTCGGCTCGTTTCTTAAACATCTAGTGTACAACCATAACATCTCGGCTCGTTCGTTAAACATCTCGTGTACAACCATAACATCTCGGCTCGTTCGTTAAACATCTCGTGTAGAACCATAACATCTCGGCTCGTTCGTTAAACATCTAGTATATAACCATAACATCTCGGCTCGTTCGTTAATCATCTCGTGTAGAACCATAACATCTCAGCTCGTTCGTTAAACATCTCGTGTACAACCATAACATCTCGGCTCGTTCGTTAAACATCTAGTGTATAACCATAACATCTCGGCTCGTTCGTTAATCAGCTCGTGTAAAACCATAACATCTCGGCTCGTTCATTAAACATCTAGTGTACAACCATAACATCTCGGCTCGTTCGTTAAACATCTCGTGTAGAACCATAACATCTCGGCTCGTTCGTTAAACATCTCGTGTATAACCATAACATCTCGGCTCGTTCGTTATTCAGCTCGTGTACAACCATAACATCTCGGCTCGTTCGTTAAACATCTCGTGTATAACCATAACATCTCTGCTCGTTCGTTAAACATCTAGTGTACAACCATAACATCTCGGCTCGTTCGTTAAACATCTCGTGTACAACCATAACATCTCGGCTCGTTCGTTAAATATCTCGTGTAGAACCATAACATCTCGGCTCGTTCGTTAAACATCTAGTGTATAACCATAACATCTCGGCTCATTCGTTAATCATCTCGTGTAGAACCATAACATCTCGGCTCGTTCGTTAAACATCTCGTGTATAACCATAATATCTCGGCTCGTTCGTTAATCAGCTCGTGTACAACCATAACATCTCGGCTCGTTCGTTAAACATCTCGTGTATAACCATAACATCTCGGCTCGTTCGTTAAACATCTAGTGTACAACCATAACATCTCGGCTCGTTCGTTAAACATCTCGTGTACAACCATAACCTCTCGGCTCGTTCGTTAAACATCTCGTGTAGAAGCATAACATCTCGGCTCGTTCGTTAAACATCTAGTGTATAACCATAACATCTCGGCTCGTTCGTTAATCATCTAGTGTATAACCATAACATCTCGGCTCGTTCGTTAAACATCTCGTGTACAACCATAACATCTCGGCTCGTTCGTTAATCATCTCGTGTACAACCATAACATCTCGGATAATTCGTTTAACATCTCGTGTATAACCATAACATCTCGGCTCGCTCGTTCGTTTAACATTTCGTGTATAACCGTATATATATTATGTATATATATAGATATATGTGTATATATATACATATAGGTATACACATATATGTGTATATATATATATATATATATATATATATATATATATCTATATTTTTATATATATATATATATATATATATATACATATATCTATATTTTTGTGTGATTATATATATATATATATATATATATATATATATATATATATATATATATATATATATATATATATATATATATATACATACATATACATATATCTGTATAAGTTACTTTATGACGTTTCCACTCACTCCAATTGCAGGATAAGGGCGACCCCGCCGAGGAGGTCGGGCCAGCGGGGGAGGCAGGGGTAGGGGAGATCAGAGTGGCGGTAGGCAGCGCCCACGCGAAGAAAATAAGAATGTGAAGCTCAAGAACGCCGTGAGAGATGGTGGCACACAGTCGATTGAGTTTGAGATTGGTGATAAGGGGACTTACACTCATCTGGGCCCGAACTCGGCAAGGTTTAGCAATTATGTCGGCGAGCTCATTCGGCGGCTGCCGCTCTCCTATGCCTCCTGGTACGATATAGAGCCGGAGAAGACGGCTGACTTCCTTCCACAGCTCGGGGTCAGTTATTTCATTTTCCTTTTATATATATTGTTATGTTATCGTGTTTATTTATTAAAATGTGCATATTTATTTAAATTTTGTTTATTTATTTATATATCTATATTTAATTATTTGAATGTGTACATTTATTAAAATTTGTTTATTTATTTATATCTTTATATTAATTTTAACTATATTTGATTGCAGCTTATGTTCGATTTGGAACGCCACAGGAGCAGACCAGACTGGGATACCATTCGCTCGGCGCTCACATCGTATTTCGCTGGTCGATACCGTGACAATAAATATGATATGAAACGCGATTACTTTACAAAAAAGGGTGGGGCTGCTAGAGTGGAAGAGATAAGAAGAAATCCTCCTCCGAGCTTGGAGATGTCTGAGTGCAACAAGTATGTCGATTTGTACATGTCGGAGGCGGCCCAGAAAAGATCGGCTGTGAACAAAGAGAATCGAAAGAAGAACAAGATTCTCAGCTGCCACGGTTCGAAGTCATTTGCGGCATCTCGACACGAATATGTAAGACACATTTTATTTTTATAAGATTATTTAATTTTAATAATATATTAATTAAAATTATTTATACTAAGTAAAATATATATGGTGTTTGATTTGTCATTTTAATTTGTTTCATCCTATATGCATGTGTATATATTTATACAGTTTGAGAGGAGCCAGGACCACCAGTATCCGTCCATGTTCGATACATATCTTGACACCCACTTCAAGAATGGTGCATGGTTGCAGGATGAGGCTAGAGCTCGGTTTGTAAGTATCGTTTTTTATTTATTTATTTATTTCCAAACACGCACTTAGTGATTTATTGAAACATAATCTAGTAATTAACCCGACTAATATATTAATTTTCTCATTTTTTTTCAACTACACAGGAAGAGATGGTCCGGCTGAGGCAGCCTAGATCTGATATGCCGGCAGACGAGTCGTGCCTCACGGAGGAGGATATATTTGCTCGGGTGATCGGGGGAAAGCAGCGTGGTCATATACCCGGCGTCGGCAAGGTGGTTCCCTACTTGAAGAGGCCACGGGTAGACATGCCGCCTCCAGCTCCACCAGGTATCTACAGTTGGATAATATTAATTGACGCATCTTATATATGTATTGAAATGACCGTTTTTAAATTTTGATTATTTCGTTTATAGGTACGTCCGAGCTTAAAGGGAAGCTTGCTGAAGCTACGGGGCAGATTGATGAATTTAAAAAGAGTCTGGCTGAAGCTGAGAAAAAGAGGAAAAAAGAGAAGAAGAAAGGCAAGAAAAATGAGAAGAAGCTCGAGCTTTTGACACGTTATATCTCGAGGATCCCAGACTGGGACTCGTTTCTTACCCAGGTTGGTTCTCGAGGTGACGCTGGAGGCTGCAGTGGGAGCGGCGCGGGAGGGAGCGGCTCAGGCGCTCTCGCGAGTGGCTGAGGCGGAGAGAGTAGCTCTAGCAGCGGGAGTGGCTCTAGGAGCGGGAGTGATGATGATGATCCTTATGACGACGATGGGCTGTAGAGGTATTATTTTGTATTGTTTTGTCTCTGGAACTATATTTTTGACGACCCCAATCTTATTATCTTTGAACACTTAGGATATTGCAACATTTGTACATATAGTAGCTAGATTTAGCGATTATAACACCCATTTTGTAAACTTTATGATGTATTTTGAGGGTGTTATAATGTTTATGGCCGTTTTGTAAAGTTTATTAAGTGTTTAGTGGTTATATATAGCCGTTTTAGCCGTTATAAACTTTATAGCCGTTTTAGCCGTTGTTTGTATTGGAATGTGTGGTTTATAACAGCAGGATTGAAACTGGAATTGGTAGATTTTTGCTGCACATTTTTGCGGCAAAAATCTGGGCAGTGCAGCTGCAATAAAACCTCCATACCGACGCCATGTCGTCGGTAGAATAATGCATATGTTTTATATTTCAAACTCTACCGACTAAATGTCGTCGGTAGAATAATGCATATGTTTTATATTTCAAACTCTACCGACTAAATGGCGTCGGCAACATTTTGCAATTTCTTGACTTTTCGTTGACTATTACAAACTATACCGACAAAAGGGCGTCGGCAACATTTACATTAATATTTGACTTTCGTTGACTATTGCAAACGATACCGACAAAAGGGCGTCGGCAACATTTACATTAATATTTGACTTTCGTTGACTTTATTTAGTTAATGTAATTAAGTCATTAAATATTTATTATGTTACCGACGACTCGGCGTCGGTAACAAATTGTCGAACAAAAACTAACGTTTGACCGAAAAACATGTGGGTCCCCCACTGTCGTCGGCGTCATTCGTCGGTATGGACGTTGCCGACGTGGCTCTGTTGACTAATTGTTGCCGACGACATGACGACGAGAAGGTGTGTTACCGACGTCATGACGTCGGCACGGTGGAAAAAAAGTCGACGCCGGAGCGTCTGAATGTACTAGTGTCAGATGATCTCAACTTTGCTCAATTCAGATTCTATCATCAAACCTCTTATAATCAATTTTTAGGGTTAATCACATGTTGATTAAAAAAAGGCTCACGATTCACACCGTTTATAAATACCTGTAACTTAAAACCCCCCATCCGTAAGAAAATGGATGATGCAATGGTTTTGGAAAAGAAAAAAAAAAGGATAGTAAAATAGTTTGTTTGTTTTTTTTTTTTTTTTTAATCTCTCTGCTCCTTAATTGTTAGTTTTTTTTTCCCAATAACATTTTCGTTCAATAAAAGCATCGCGCCTGCATACATTAACCCGTTTGCCACATGCATATTACGCGTGTATGATTACTCCATATTAGTTCAACCTCCTATTATATTCAAACTACGCACTAGGTAAATAAACACATGTTCATATACTGTATAACCGAAACTTGTATGTATAAGCAGGGAAAATTATCACTGCTGTAAACAGCCACTATTAGAGAAAGACCATTTTATAATAGCCTTTTAAAAACGGTTTTCAACTAAACCGTATTAAATAATTTAAAAAACATGACTCAAAAAGTAATATAAAATATTTCATTTAAAACGGTTACCTACTTTATCTAACTTTTTCTTATTATTTAAAGTAGACACCTACAAGTGCTATAAAAAGGAATTAGTATTTTATAATTTACTCTTACTATTTAGAATGGTTAAGTATAAGTGTTTTAAAAGATTTCATATTTTTTTAAGAGTAAACTGCAAAATACATCCCTGTGATTTACACCTATTGACACTTTACATCCCTGTCAGAAACTATTGGTAATATACATCCCTCGTTAGGCAAACATTTGCCACATTACATCCCTGAGGACTGACGACGCAAATATTTTTTCTTTAAGTGCTAACGGGAGTCTAATGGAAGGTTATTTTGGTCTTTTCACTTATAAGAGAGATGTATTTTGCAGATAACTTTTCCTACTTTAAAAGGGATGTATTTGGCAAATAAGTTTTATACTTTTTTTTTTTTAATTATATTTTTTATTTTTTTTATTTATTTATTTATTTTTTTTTAAATAAAGTAAATTTCATTAAACTTGAAAACTTTTATCATTATTATTATTATTATTATTATTATTATTATTATTATTATTATTATTATTATTTTTCGCTGTCTTACGTTTTCAACCATTTTTATCTGTGCTCGTCTCTTTTTTTACATTTTTATCTGTTTTTTACGTTCTAATCCATTTTTCTACTTTTTCATACGTTTTTTTACGTTTTTGTCCGTATTTTTTACGTTTTTGTCCGTCTTTTTTTACGTTTTTCTTACGTTTTTTTTTCGTTTTCTTACGTTTTCGTCCGTTATTCTTACATTTTTTCCGTTATCATACGTTTTTGTCCGTTTTTATACGTTTTCGCCCGTTTTCATTATTTTTTATACGTTTTCGTCCGTTTTTCTTTAGTTTTTGTCCCTTTTTCTTATATTTTTGTCCGTTTTATCCGTTTTGGTTCATTTTTCTTACGTTTTTTTCCGTTTTCCTAAGTTTTAACCGGTTTTTTTCCCATTTTTTTTGGCCGAATTTAAAATTAAAAAAAAAATAAAAAACGACAAAAATTTTGAACGTTTTTTATTTATTTATTTTTTTTAAATTCGGACCAAAAAAATCGGAAAAAATTTTGAACTTTTTTTTTTTATTTTTTTTTCCGAATTTTTCAAAAAAAATTTGACAAAAATTTTGAACTTTTTTTTTTTAATTTTTTGTCCGAATTTGTCAAAAAAATTTTGACAAAAATTTTGAACTTTTTTATTTTTATTTTTTTTCCGAATTTTTCAAAAAAAATTTGGAACTTTTTTTTTTAAAAATTTTTTTTGTCCGTATTTGTCAAAAAAAATTTGACAAAAATTTTGAACTTTTTTTTATTTTTTTATTATTTTTTATTTTTTAAATTCGGACAAAAAAAAATCGGAAAAAAAAAGGGATTAAACTTAGGAAAACGGAAAAAAACGTAAGAAAAATGAACTAAAACCGATAAAACGGACAAAAATATAAGAAAAACGGACAAAAGCTAAAGAAAAACGGACGAAAACGTATAAAAAAGAATGAAAACGGGCGAAAACGTATAAAAACGGAAAAAAACGTATGAAAACGGAAAAAATGTAAGAATAACGGACGAAAAAGTAAGAAAACGTAAGAAAAACGGACGAAACGTAAGAAAAGTAAAGAAATAGACTAAAACGTAAAAAAATACGGACAAAAACGTAAAAAATACGGACAAAAACGTAAAAAAAACGTACGAAAAAGTAGAAAAACGGACTAGAACGTAAAAAAGGGACGAGCACAGATAAAAATGGTTGAAAACGTAAGATAGCGTAATAATAATAATAATAATAATAATAATAATAATAATAATAAAAAAAAAAAAACTAAAGTATAAAAGTTATTTGCAAAATACATCCCTCTTAAAGTAGAAAAAGTTATCTGCAAAATACATCCCTCTTATAGGTAAAAAGACCAACATAACCCCCCATTAGACTCCCGTTAGCACTTAACGAAAAAATATTTGCGTCGTTAGTCTTTAGGGATGTAATGTTGCAAACGTTTGCCTAACGGGGGATGTATATTGCCAATAGTTTCTAACAGGGATGTAAAGTGCCAAAAGGTGTAAACCACAGGGATGTATTTTGCAGTTTACTCTTTTTTTAATTTAATTTTATCATATTTAACGGTTGATTAATACCCGTTTTAAAAGATCCAATATTTTATAATTTATGCTTGTTAATTAGAACGGTGTATAAGTAACGCGTAACAAAAAACATATAAAAATTTTCAATAGTTTTTCACCTCAAATGAGCGGGAATTTTCCCTCCTTTATATTTTCACCCTCATTTCTCTCTATTTATTAAGCTCGCTACTTTTTCATTCTTTATGTGTATTTTTTTTCTCTCTTTATTTATCCTAAAAGCCTAAACCAAACTCAAGTTTTTCATATGTTTTTTTTGCAGATCTTAAAAAAACAAATCTTTCACAGGTGTGCATCGTACGAACCATCACCGCCTCTACTAGCTGAACCATCACCGCCACTTCCCGGAAACCAAGAGCACGTTGTCTATCATCAACTGAACTTGTCGAACTCGTAACCTACATACAACCGCTAGTCTGCCACCTGATAAGGTTCCTTTGTTGTAGATAAATAAATTTATTTGTTATAGTTTTAAGATTTGTTTGTTTTAGATCTAGATCTAATGATTCGGTTTAATATATATAACGTTTGAATTTTTTACTTTTCTTTTGTTGCAGGTATTGGGAACTTGACATGGATTTAATTAGCCTTCCATTTGTAGATCTTATTCTCCTTTTCTCTTCTTCATTTTGTAGATTTTAGAAATCTGGGTTTAGTTTAGTTACAAGTATAGGTATATACCCATGTGAAAAATTCGGCATAATTTATCAATTTATGTAATAGTTGTTGATTATGATACAAGATGTATTTTAGTTTTTGGGTTCTATGTATTTGGTTGTTTGAATTGATACTCATATGGAATGAGCAATTTTGAGACTTGATGAAATTAATATTGTGCTTAGAATTTGTTCATGTGCGGTGGAGTAGTCAATGGTAATTTTTGTTTGATGACATGACAACTCAAATAACAATGAAGTATAATATATATATTTTTTAATGTATGAATTTTTAGAATGGTGTAAAAAAACCGTTAAAAAAACCGTTGTAAATAATGATATATTAATACTATATTTCATGAATCGAGTAATTTGGTAGCATGTTTTTTATAACGGTTCAAAACCGTTTTAAATAATCTTGCCCATTATTTACTACGCTCTATAATACAACGGTTCAATTCCGTTTTTAAAAATGTGTTTTAACCGTTCTTAAAAACCATTTGTGTACTAGTGAGCAGTGATGATTCACTGCTGTAAAGGCTTCATCAGGGACCATTTTTGTTGCAAAATGAACATGTAGTAACATCAAGGAGTGGGTTTTGTGTGGGTATAGCAGGTAACTCCCTGCTGTTTACAGCAGGGGGATGTTATCCCCATATAAGTAATGAAAAATCAATATTACATGTACCAAAAGAAGGGAAAGTCTCCATTAAATAAATGAGACAAATGTTGTGGTTGTAAGAGGAAGATGCATAAGAAAGTTATTTGTGAAATCTGAATACACGTTGTTGCATGCAGTGTTATGATTCATACCGGTAGATATGCATAGCCAACGTGGACAGTTAGTAGTTAGGATATGTAATTGTCATAATGGTTAGTTTGGTTGGTTAACTATATCAATCATAAGATGTTTGTTTTCTATGATTGTATTGACTTTTATGTTGATCCCTCAACACGCTTAGAGTTAACTAGAAATTTAATCTATTCGTGTTTATGACTAATACAATGTTATGATTAATTCTAACAGATTAATGAAACGTAAAAGTAAAAACACATAAGTATTTTTCAACGTTTAAATTCTTATTAGAAATGAATCAAAGAATCTATTACCCAAGTGTTTTGCGGAACAAACACTTGGGATTGAATAGACAAGGTATGGTGGTGTCTCCTATCTAAACTCAAGCTTTGCTTTGAGTGGTAACAATTCGACCCACTGAGCTATCTCAAGGATACGTTACTCTTTGTAGGAGAGAAGTTGCTTTGTAAAAGTCTAAGCTTTCAATGTACAAAACACACTCAACTTCTCTCCTTTTGAACCTATTTATACACAAGTATTAAAGAGTAAAAGTGATTAAAAAACTACAACTTGTTGAAGCAAGCGTGTCTGACAATTACAACAGTAATTGTCATTTCCAAGAACCAATGGGAATGGACTATAAAGTCTTTAGGAGTGGTTGGTCTGACACTCCATGACTTTTAGCCGTCTTAGGGAAAGTTTCTTCCTGACAAGATAAGATTTGATCTTATCTTAAAACTCTTCCCAGATCTTCCCGCCTTTCTTTCAGGCGTTGAGTTCTTCAGTCTTCAATCACTTAATGTTTTTGAAGAAACTGGGGTTCAGTGAGTTCTTGTCTAACACTCACTGAACCATCATCTTCTTCTTTGGCTTAAGTCCTACTCAGGGAGTACCGCCTTCCTGAGTAGTGAATCCTTCTTCTTGAATTCGCCTTAAGCATCCTAAAGATGACTCACTGAGTGACTGTTCACTCAGTGACTTGAATTGTTCTCGGTTTAAGTTAACACTTAGTTAATTTGTGTTCAAATCCGGTTTTAAGTATTCTTGGGTACTGATGGACCCAACAATCTCCCCCTATTTGGATATAAATTATACCTAAGTGTTTTGATCAGTAATGAGTGAGCTAACGATTTCTACTCATACTGAATGTACTAGAATGTAAATAAGGACACTGAAATAATAAAAACATCATCTTATTAATATCATTACAAGTCCTATCAAAACTAAGTACAAGAGGCAGTGGTGGTATTCAGGCAGATTCATCAGTTCAACTTAATACCAAGGGCTTCAAGCTTAGACTTCTTTGACTGCAGCTCATGTTGGTCTGGGTGCTCTCGGATTTTTCTTTTCAGTTCTTGACAAAACCTCACATTCTCAGGACTCTTAATTGGTGAGGCCATCATGAGGAAACCCATCATTGCCTTGATCCCTGATAGATCAATATCATTCCACCTCTGGAAGGCTGGGTCTCCGAACTCATCAGTTGTTGATACATAATCTGGCGCGGACTGATTCAACGACTCTCCCTGGGCCGTTAGTCGTCTTCTCGAGCCCTAAGTAGACCTGTTCAACAAAGAGAACCCGTTAGGAGTGGACCCGAGGTCGTAGCCCCGGGATCCACCTCCGACGGTCAAGTTAGTATTGGTGCGATATAGGTTGATTAGGGTTAGGTTTAGAGTAACCTGTTGAAGATCGTCCTGAAGAAGGGGATTCCACCCCTATATTTATAGGGCATGGATTAGGGTTAGGCGTAGAGTGGGCCGCTGTTTGCCGGGCCTGGCCCACTTGTCGTGGGTCAGTCCAGACCATACGTCTACAAGCCCCCCAAGTTTAGTATGACATAGTGCGTGGCTATGTTATGCTAGACTTAAGTTCTTGTTCATGGCCTCGTAGGCCCATGTGTGCGCAACTCAGGTGTGCACATGGGTTGGACCATACCGCGCAGCCCAAATGCGACAGTGCGCACTGGGTCTGTGGTGCAGTGCGTGCTGACCATGTTGGCGCGTCCTTGTTGGCGCGAATTTGTAGGCGCGTCCTTGTAGGCGCGACCTGAGTAACATTGACATTGCGATTGTGATTGTCTCACAATGGTGAAGGTGGATCTCGTATGCCGCATCCTGGGTAAGGGCATACCTTTTGTACCAGTAGTGGTGCAGCATGGTGCGACAGAAGACGTGCTTCTGTGGCAGAAGTGCGCGCTGTGCGCGACAAGGTGCGAACGTTACATCCGTCTTTACAAACGACAGAGGTGCGCGGTGTACGCGACAGAAGTGCGCGCTGGCTTGCAATACCTCTTTCGTACAATCTGCTTCCAAATATACCTGCGTGACGCGTACGGAAACAGTGTATACCCTGGTAGCCCCCCAAGTTTGATGGTGCTACTCGTGTAGGAGCATTAAACTTAGTTATCCAAATCCTGAAAAATACTTAATGCAAATATTAGAAGTATATGCTGCGCATCGCAACATATAAAAGGTAATGAAGTAAAAAATTAGCGCATAGCATATATATAGCACGTAGCATGTAAAATTAACACATAAGAGAAGTAGTACGTAGCTAATCTGCGAACGCAGTACGCTCATGATCGTTTTCTTTTTTATTATAATAAAAACAATGGCGCGGATGGATGTACCATGACCGCGACTAATAGTTTCAATCGCACGCACAGACGCAGATGGATGTATCGTGACCGCATAGACTCTAACGTTTGTGGATGATCGCAGATGACCACGGCTTTTGTCCAGTGCGCTCATGGCGATTGACTAGCATCGTGGTGCCTGTACGTGACAGTGCGCTTATGGCGCCGATCTGCGAAGATGTCCTAATGCATGGCCTAACGCGGGTAGATTTATCGTGACTGCGCTGTTCGCGGCTAAAAGATAAAGTAGGTCCGATCGTGCGGACTTAGTGCGTTATAGATAAAATCGTGTTTACCAAGTTAAAAGATTTACATAAAATCAAATCGCATGTCGAATCGTGTTGACCAATCAAATCGTGTTGATTTACATAAAAGATTTACATAAAATCGTGTTTAACCAATCAAATCGGCAAACAGTGAATAAATAAGATGCTTTTGCAAAAGTCTGTCATATGTTTAATTGCAGTACGATAATAAATAATAAAGTACCTTTACCAAGTCTAGTGGACCAGGAATGACCAATCAAATCGCATGTGCGAATCGATTTATAATTAATGATGGCAATGTATAATTAATGATTCGCAGTACGAATCGATAATAAATAATACCGGCTTTTGAAACCGATGGTTGCTTTCCGGTGATGTGAGAGCACGAAACATGTCGTTGGTCCCACGGATGGCGCCAACTTGTTGATACATAATCTGGCGCGGACTGATTCAACGACTCTCCCTGGGCCGTTAGTCGTCTTCTCGAGCCCTAAGTAGACCTGTTCAACAAAGAGAACCCGTTAGGAGTGGACCCGAGGCCGTAGCCCCGGGATCCACCTCTGACGGTCAAGTTAGTATTGGTGCGATATAGGTTGATTAGGGTTAGGTTTAGAGTAACCTGTTGAAGATCGTCCTGAAGAAGGGGATTCCACCCCTATATTTATAGGGCATGGATTAGGGTTAGGCGTAGAGTGGGCCGCTGTTTGCCGGGCCTGGCCCACTTGTCGTGGGTCAGTCCAGACCATACGTCTACATCAGTGAAGAACAAACCACTTTCAGGTTGTTCGATGACCAAGTTGTTCCTGAATGGAACTCCTTCAGGGATGGCTCTGTTGCAATCCAGACCAGGGACCTTGATCTCAGGCTCAGCTTCAATCTTCTTTCTCTTTCTTGAGGAAGACTGAGAGGGAGCAGGTAGCTGAGCTGAAGCAGGAAGAAGAGAGGGAATACCAAGTTCCTGAGGTATTTCAGCCAGTCTTTCATACCTCAGGCTTAGGGACTTCAATAGACCAGGGACCACAATATTTGACTTTTTCGCTAGAATTGGACCTAATTCATCCAATTCAGTGATCCCGAAGTCAGCGAATCTGAAAGGATTATGAACCTCAAAGATTCTTTTGTCAGCGCTTCTGTAGACAGTGACAACGGCAGGCTTGGTGTTTCTATGAATCATGATATCAGTGATTGGTTCTGGCTTCAACCTATTTGTCATGTACCACTGATATTTCTCAATCCTATTCTGCCTGATCTCTTCAGTCCTTTTCAATTTTTCTTCCCTCTTCTTCCTAAGAGCAATCATCTCAGCAGACTGGGCTTTCATGAAGGTCTGACCACCATTTCTTCCAGCGAGTTCCTTAGGATCAAGTCCTATCTTCTCAGCCTCTTCATGGACCACCTGAATGATAGCAGCCTTGCTCGCCCTTTCTTCTTCAACTGCCTTCTTCATTGCCTCCTCTTTCTCCATATGATCCTGAATTTCCTTTTCAGTGAGAAGTTCCATCACCCCATTGATTTCATAAGGAACCCTGACTGGTTCATCAGGGTCTGGCCTTCTTTCCTTGGAGGCAGGTACCAAGATTGTGGGCTCAGGCTCAGTGGTTGTGAGGATGCCTTTGCCTTTGTCCTGGTGTGATGAAGATGGGGTTTCTTCAGGATTCTCCCCCTCAGTGTGAGAAGGAGGTTGTTCTTCTTCAGTGACTTTGACTTTCTCCCCCTCAACTGTTGCTTGACCCACAGTGAGAGCAAGAGTTGGTTCGCTCACTGAAGTTGAGGGAGCCTGACCTTTGAAGGCCTGATAGATCTCAGTCATCATGGTCTTGATGTCTGAGGTGTCCTTCTGAAGAGTTGAGACCTTAGTCTCAAGAGAAGCCTGAGAAGCCTCCATTGCAGTCATCCTTGGCCCAAGATTCCAAGCCAGGGAGGAAGAAGACGATGCCAAAGAAGCCATGTGGGACTCCATAAGACCCAGGGAAGATCGGATGGAGTCCACTGAAGAGTTGAGTCCCTGAAGATTGGAGGATTTTAGCACAGTTACCAGCTCAGCCAACTGAGAAGTTTGTTGCTGGTAAGTTTCTGAAGCCTGAAGAATTTTCTTGTTTAGCTCAGGGTCATCTTTCACTGACTCTTGAATAGCGTCAACGCTCTTTTGTAAGTTGGTGAGAGACTCTTTGAACATCTTAAAGTTGTAATCAAGATTTGTCAGGGAGAAGGAGATAGATGACTTGTGCTCATTTACATCATCATGATAGGATTCCACTGATTCCTTCAGGTTGACATAATGAACAGCTGCTTCAGTGTGCTGGTCAAACATTTCTTCAGTCAGACCTTGGAAGAGAGCCTTGTTGGTCTTTAGCAGGAACTTGACCAATTGTCTCTCAGTGAGAGGAAGAATGTTGTCATACTTGCTGAGGATGTTGTCAGTATCCGAAGAACAAGCAGCTTGAGAATCTGATTCTTCACTTGGATGTGGAGATGACTGATGTGATTGTTCAGGTTGTACATCAGTTTCCATTTCCTCACCAGCCTCAAAGATTTCTTCCTCACTCTCTTCCTTGAGCTCATTATCAGAATCTTCAGAATCAAGAAGAGCCTGAACATCCCTCAAAGACTCAAACTCAAAGAGTATAACCGGCTCCTCCTCATAAAAGGACTTGCCTTGGTTTTGGCCAGGTCTTGACCCCGCCATAATAACTGATTTGGTTTTATCAGCCTGGCTAGTCATAATAACTGATTTCTCAGCCTGACTTTTGGGGGCAGTTCCTGAGAGACTGGATCCGCCTGAGGTGGTTGTGGGTTCCGTATAAGCGGGTGGTTTATATCCATCTGAGTCTTTGTCCCCCTGAGCGCCTTCAACTACTGACGGGTGTTTTCTAGTAGTATCACTAGGCACTTTTTGTGATGGTTGGTGGTCCCCCTTCCCATCAGGGTTGTACTGCCCTTTTGGGGATTTAGGGTCCTGACTGTGATTTGTCAGTACCTTCATTGGGATGTGATTGGGTGTGAGTCCCCTTCTCAGTTGAGTAGTGCTGCCCAACTGTGACATTTCGTAATTTCATGTCACTAATTTTTCTATTTTAATTACCAAACTATTTTATTTTATTATTATTATTTTTAAATAATTAACTTCGTCGGAAGTTATCCGCGTACGACATAACACGTTCAATTATTCAACCGACACTAGGCAATGTCCGGTCTACACTTTTTATACACTTTTGGTTCCTTACAATTCTATTTTAAAAGTCACTTTTCACTTTTTTTTATTTTTACGTAAACCTTGCACCTTTTACGTCTTACGCGATTTAAACCTACGTCTTTATGTTCTAACCACATTTAAATATTCCGATGAACTCACCACTCATCTAAATTACAAAAATAGGTTATGAAAACAAATTTTAATATTTTTGGAAGTTTTTCCAAGGTGGTTAAGGGCTGTAAATCTTAGGGTTTATCAAGGGTAATACTTGGTTAGAAAGGTTGGTTGAAAGACTTGGGTATTGGGTCTCTTGGTTGGTGATTATTAGGCTAGTTGTTCTTGTTCTTGATCTCTTGTTTCTCATCCATAAAATTCTTGTAAGGAACCAACCCTCCTCTTTTCATTTCACTACTGTATTTACATGTTACTTTATGTATTTCATATGTTTCGTAAGTTATTTATGCTTGATTATACTTGGTACATACTAAAAATCACTAGAAAACCCTAATAGCACTTGTATTGCAAAATAGTCTGCTGATCAGTGGCAAAAACGTAATTAACTGGACGAAACAGTAGACATTGGACCTAAACTAAAAATATGTCATTGTAGATCTATGTCTTGTGGTCATTTCCACGGGTGGTGATTCCCATGACGACACCCGATGATTAAACTAAAAATCTTTTCGTGAAACATGTCATATTCTGAGTAACAGATTTGAAACCTATATAAGTCATTTTTTTTGTACATGACCACCTGTTGCTCAAAACATAAAAGTTGTAGATAACATTTCAACTTAAAAGTGGCCACAAGAATGAGATTAATCGGGCTTGTAGAACTCAAGAAATTGTATTTTTCGTGGAACTGTTGTGATATTAGTGATTTCAGAACTGGGTAGTAAAGGGAAAAATAATAAATTCACTACTGTTACGAAACTTTTAAATTAGTGGGCCCCACAAATATTGTTAGTATGGTCGAATACCTTTCCGGGGACATAAAGAACATAATTTTTCGACTTACGGTTTGAGAGATATGAATTTTTAAAAGTGGTTAAGTTATGAAAATTCCATCAGATTTTGAGTTAAAAGTTATGAAAAGGTTAATAACTTATGAATTTGGACCCCTAAGTTTTATTTTGAACCACCTAATATAATTTGGACCTTTAGTCATAATCTGAACCTTTTGACTAAGAATTGACCCCTTTGACTAAATTGAACCCTTAGACTTAGATTGGACCTTTAGTACTTATTTTGGACTTAGGAATAAAAAGGGACTAGAAACATGAAATTTTGTAAGAAAAGTAAAATTTATACTTGTGAGTCATTTTTAAATACCAAATTAAATCTTGATGCTTATTTAAACTTTGTGTGCCAAGCATAATTGAGATCGTAATTTATATAGCATATAATAATGATTGTATCATTATTCATAAAAGCTAAGACACACGTATATATTCTAGGTTGCTCGTAGAGTACTTGCGGTTATTTCATCATCACTTCACTTGAACGTTCACTTTTGATTTCGGTGAGTTCATAGCCTCGCCTTTACTCATTTTAATGTTTTATAAACCTCGCGAGGGGGATACATGCTAGTTTTTAAAACTGAATACAAGTAGTTTTTGGTATGCTGGACCCGATTACATGATTATAGTAATTGAGTAGCTTTTGCCATTAAAGTCTCTAATTTCATGAACCGTTAATTCCGTGGGAAACGCTAATATTATGAATATGCATATTGGGCTTGACGAGTCTGCCCGGATGAGTATCGCTCATATTGAAACGGGTAGCATAATATTGAGAGATCAAGGTAAATGGAAAATCTTACCTTCGGAGGGGCATTATTAATTCTAGGTCAAGGTTCGGTGTCATGAGCTTGAAACTATTATCTGATTACACGACTTGTAGTGCATTACTTGTCGCCCGATGAATAATACTTGTATTCAACTTATTTCTTATTAAACTCTATGGATTTCACTCAACCTTTGTGTTGACTTTTTAGCATGTTTTATCTCAGGTCCGTTGATGTTTAATGCTTGGATGGGCGTGCAAGGACATGGATGGATGGACACGTGTCATTTCACACTTGATGGAACTTTTAATAACTCAAAAACTTATGTTGTGTTTAAATTATGTATCTTTTGGACTTTTGTCCTGGTCAAAACTTTTGGGACCTAACTTCGTTAAACTCTGATTTTATCAAATGTGAACTTTGTTTAAAAACATCTTTAATTATTTTGATGTTTCCTATGACTTGTACTATGTGACTAATAGATAACACCATATGTTGTATTCCGCTGCGTAACGAAAATGGGGGTGTTATACCAACCGAGGATATAGGACCCTTTTCTCCCTCAGGCTCTGATTGTGATTTATCAGTGCCTTCATTGGGATGTGAATGGGTTGAGGTTCTTGACTCCAATGACTTGTTTATGTCAGTGGAATCATGAGGAAGAGGGGGTTTGCCCGAGGACACTGAGGATGATTGCTCAGTGCCCTCCGTTGGCCTTTATTTTGTGGTCAGGGGGGTCTCTGTAGTGGGTGTCTCAGAGGTCTGGGCCACATTCAACCCTTTTTTAAGGTTGAGTTGGTTCTGGGCATCAGTCTCAGTGGCGAGTGGTTTGGGTCTAACCACCTTACTGGACTGACCCTTCTTTGTCTTCTTCACCTTCTTTGTACGTGAAGGTACTGGAGAAATAGCGTTCTCCCCCTGAATAACCTCTTGCATGTAGTTAGTCAGGGCAATGGGTTGTACCTCAGTGATGCCACTAGTGAAATTGTTCTTATGTAAGATGTCAGGTTTCATACCTAAGACGTCAGGCCTCACATAGTCAGAACCAAGAAGGTCCTGAAGCACACAGGAAATAAACCTAGGATAAGACAAGTGTTTTTGCCTAGATTTTCCTGAGAGCTTAGCAACAAGGTCACGGAAGATAATACCTCCGATATCTATTTTTCTACCCTCCAAGAGACTGAACAACATCAATTGTTGTGATGAGTTCAATTGCTCAGTGGAGGATTTATTCCCCCCAAGGACCTGAATGACGAATGTCATCAGGATCCTCCAGACTGGGTGGAACCAGGTTTTGACAATTGGAGCCTTTTCTAATAAGGCTCCAGCGGACTCCTTAGGACGTTTAGGGTCATGAGGTCCTAAGAATATCAACTCTCCTTTGACCTCTTGGTCAGTAGGATTGGGCTCAAAAGCCTCAGCAAAGGCCTTGATGAAGTCATTGTAACCCAGGGAGAGGGTCCTTCTCCCATTCATCACTGTGAAAGTGATGATGGATTCTTTGGTGTCTTTTGGGCTAGTAGCCACAGCAGTACACCAGAATTCCCTCAAGTAGTCATGGTAGATGACTGAGGGGGTTTTGG
This sequence comes from Artemisia tridentata subsp. tridentata, assembly GCA_021014915.2. Classification (NCBI taxonomy): domain Eukaryota; kingdom Viridiplantae; phylum Streptophyta; class Magnoliopsida; order Asterales; family Asteraceae; genus Artemisia; species Artemisia tridentata. The sequence continues at coordinate 183,839,598 of CP139501.1, read as the reverse complement.
TAAATGCTTTTGCAAGAAAACAGTTTTGAAGATATTTCATCACATTCTTGTAAGCATGGAACTTTTGTTGATAGGAAAAGTTTCCTACCACATTGTTCTTTGTCAGGTCGACGCCCTCTAATATGAAATGCACATTAGGAGCGTATGTGATAGCATTAGAAGAAGCCATTTGTATTGGTAGGTATGGGTTAACAAATGATTCTGGGTTTCTAAAGCCTAAGAACACACACACTATTAGTTTTGAGAGAAAAATGGGCAGAATTTGCTTAAGATTTCTAATAGACGTGTGTGTTGTTATTTTGGTTGGGGTATTTATAGGGAAGTGAAGTGGAGGGTATTTTAGGCATTAAGCGGATTTTATTTATTGAAAAAGAATTTTAGGAAACTGTTTTGAATAAAATGTTTTGGGATCCGCATTTAATGCCAACACTCCACATTCCCTGGTTTGGCGCAACAGTCAAGGTGAACAGTGGAGCAGTTATGCAAAAGTGTAATTTGCAGAGATGAGTCATCACATATCTGTAATGTGATTGGAGAGACATTTAATGCCTAGTGGGAATGTGGGGGCCCAGAGGTGGAAGCCAGAAAGGCAAAAAGAACAAATATTCTTAAATTAAATATGAGTTCAGTTACCAACCTCGGACATTTACTAACTAGATACTTAGAGCATTTAAGTTAGTATTTAATGTCTCTTGAGGACCCTGAATGACTTTTCATTCAGTGAACCTGAATGTCAGGACTTGGGTTTAGTCACTGATGGTTCTAGTGATCAGGAATTTGGGTCTAATTCCTGAGGTTCAAGGGTTCAGGAACTTGGGTTTAGTTCCTAAGGACCAAGAATTCAGGAACTTGGGTTTAATTCCTAAAGATTAAGGGTTCAGGAACTTGGGTTTAGTTCCTGAAGTTCAGTGAGCTTTCTCACTGAAGAACACATTGAGTCAGGGATTCAGAATTTACACATATTTGGATGGAGTCAATCAGTGGACTGATTCTCAATATCCAACATCCCTAGTTCAGCTTTCAGTCTAGTGAAAGTTGGTTCATCCAATGGCTTGGTGAATATATCAACTAGCTGATATTCAGTAGGAATGAAGTGTAATTCAATGTCACCATTCATGACATGATCCCTGATGAAGTGATATCTAATATCAATGTGTTTTGTTCTCTGATGAAGAACAGGGTTATTTGAGATGGCAATTGCACTTGTGTTATCACAAAAGATGGGAACCATCTTGTACTAAGTTCCATAGTCACTGAGTTGACTTTTCAACCAGAGTACATTTGCACAACAACTTGCTGCTGCAACATATTCCGCTTCAGCTGAGGACATGGCAACTGATTGTTGCTTCTTAGCACTCCAACAGACTAGTTTTTCACCAAGAATTTGGCAAGAGCCTGAGGTGCTTTTTCTGTCCATGTTGCATCCAGCATAGTCAGAATTTGAGTATCCTTTAAGATCAAGGCCTGAACATTTTGGATAATATAATCCAAGGTTTGGAGTACCTTTCAGGTACCTGAATATCCTTTTCACAGCAGTGATATGAGTCTCTCTTGGGTCTGATTGATATCTGGCACATAAGCAGACTGAGAATTGGATATCAGGCCTTGATGCAAGTAAATACATCAGTGATCCTATCATTCCTCTAAAAAGAGTTTGATTCATTGGTTTTCCAATAAGATCAGGACCAAGGTTTTTTGGGGGTACCATGGGAGTCTTGACTGAGGCACAGTCACTGAGCTCATACTTCTTCAGTAGGCTTTTGACATACTTCTCTTGACTGATAGAGGTTCCTTTATCAGTCAGCTTGATTTGTAGACCAAGGAAGTAAGTCAGTTCTCCCATCATGCTCACTTCAAATTTCTTTGCCATTAGTTTTTCAAACTATTTGCAAAGTTTATAATTTGTTGAGCCAAAGATGATGTCATCAACATACACTTGTACAAGTATGACATCATTATTTGTCTTGTAGATAACAATGTGTTGTCTATCTTGCCTCTGACAAATTTGTTTTGGATCAGGAAGGCTAAAAGAGTCTCATACCATGCCCTGGGAGCTTGTTTCAGTCCATAAAGGGCTTTGTTAAGCTTGCAGACATGGTCAGGAAACTCATGGCTTTGAAATCCAGGAGGTTGCTGAACATAAACTTCTTCTTTCAGTGAGCCATTTAAGAATGCACTTTTAATATCCATTTGGTACACCTTGAAGTTCATGTATGTAGCAAAAGCAAGGAAGATCCTGATGGCTTCCATCCTTGCTACTGGTGCAAATGTTTCTTCATAGTCAATGCCTTCTTGTTGATTATAGCCTTTGGCTACAAGTCTGGCTTTATTTTTAATGACTATGCCATTTTCATCAGATTTGTTTTTAAATACCCATTTCATGCCAATGACTGAAACATCTTCAGGACATTTGACCAAGGTCATTACCTTGTTTCTATCAAATTGTTCCAGTTCATCATTCATGGCTTGAACCCAACTTGGATGTTTTAGTGCTTCCTTAAGACTTTTGGGTTCAATTGTGGAAATGAAGTCCACAAATAGGCATTCATTGGCTGAGGTTGCTCTCTGTTTAGCAGCCATGCTTTTTGTGAGCATGCCTTCAGTAGGCTCACCAATTATATTGACAAGTTCTATTTCCTAAGACCTAGTCCAACTGTCCTGAGGTCTTGGAAACTGATTAGAACTTGTAGAGGCCTGATGGGTAGGATCAGGATCAGACACATGATGTTCTTCAGCATCATGAGTGTCTGAGTGGGTTGACTCATCACTGTGATTGTTTAGTTCCTGAGCACTTTGTACTGACTGAATGAATTCGTTAGTATTTTGTGCTTCAATAAACTCAGTGATGGTTGGGTAAGGAAGGTTGTGGGGAATGATGTAATAGGAGATGTCAGCATTTGCATGGTACTAAGTGGAAGGACCATTATCAGCATAATGTTCATCAGGAGGGTATCTTGATGATTCATCAATACCTATCTGTTCCACTGAGTTGTTAGAGACACTGATTGCATCAGTGCTCTCATCAAAGGTAACATGAAATGTTTCCTCAGCATGCTGTCTCCTAGTGTTGAACACCCTGAAGGCCTTTGAGACAAGGGAGTTTCCCAGGAAGTATCCATCATCAGCTTTGGCATCAAATTTTCCTAAGTGATCATTGTTATTATGAATAAACACAGGACACCCAAAGACATGAAAGTAGCTGATGTCAGGGATTCTTCCCTTGAATAACTCATAAGGAGTTTTGCTATGTCTCTTGACAATGATGGATCTGTTTTGTGTGTAACAGGCAATCTTTACTGCTTCAGTCCAAAAGTGTTTGGAAAGGACTGATCCATTTAGCATTGTCCTAGCTGCTTCAATGAGTGTTCTATTTTTCCTTTCAGCCACCCCATTTTGTTCAGGTGTGTAGGGTGAGGAAATTTTTTGTGAAATGCCTTTCTCATCACAGAAACATTCAAGTTCATAAGTTTTGAACTCTGTTCCATTGTCAGTCCTAATCTGTTTGACTTTGATGTCATTCTGATTTTCAATGTCCCTGACAAAGGACATAATTGTTTCAGCTGCCTAACTCTTTTTGATCAGGAAGTATACCCAAGTGTATCTTGAGTATTCATCCACAATGACCAGAGTATACTTCTCATGGTAAATGGATCTAGGACTAATTGGTCCAAATAGATCCATATGGAGAAGATGAAGGCAGTTCCTGATGGAAAAGTTGGTTTTTGTTTTAAAGGATGCTCTGTGATGTTTATCTTTTTCACAAGCTGAGCATGGTTTGTCCTTTGAAAACACAAGAGATGGTAAGCCAAGGACCTTGTTTTGTTTTACAAGGTTGTTTATGTTTTTGAAGTTCAGGTGGGAGAGTCTCTTATGCCAAAGCCAGTTGAGAGTATCAGTGGCCTTGGTAAAGAGACAAGTTCCATTCTGAGTCAGACTGGACATGTCTAACACATAAACATCATGTCTTCTTGGTGCAATAAGGACAACTTCCTTATTAGCATTGAAGATGATTCCTTGTTTATCATCAAACTGAACTATGTATTTCGCATCACATAGTTGACTGACACTTATCAAATTGTATTTTAGACCATTTACATAAGCTATCCTAGTAAAGACTATACCATTGCAGTTTACTGAACCATAACCTTCAGTGAGACATGATGAGTTATCAGCAAATATCATTTTGGATCCTGATTCATCCACATACTTGTGCAGATACTCCTTCACACCAGTCATGCTCCTTGAACATCCACTATCAAGATGCCAAACAGGATCCCTGGCATGTTTCTGCACAAATGGTAAACTGGGTCAGTTCTTTCTAGGACTCCACTTCTTGGAAGGCTTAGCTTTGAGGGTCTTATTTAATATTTTCAAGTGATTTATGGTCAGTGGTGGAGTGGACTGAGCTACCATATATTATGCATTTGATTGCTGATGTAGACTCAGTGGACTGAGAGGCTGACTTTGTCATACCTCTACTGGCCTAAATGGCCTTACCACGTCCTGAGGTGTTATGAGTGGAACTTCCACTATTTTCACAACAATTGTCAATTTGACAATCCTTAGGATGGTGGTCATTGAACCCACAGTAAGGGCAAGGTGCAAAAGGCTTTGCCTTTTGTTTCTGTTTATGTTTAGAATCAGAAGGATAGTTTAAAGACTGGGCTTTAAGACTTGCCATGTTTGATGTGACTGAATGTGTTTTGTGATCAGAGGTCCTGTGATCATCCTTTTTGCAAACCATGCAATAAAGAATTCTATAGCAATCATCAGTGATATGATTGGTATAGTTACACAGTTCACATCTTTTCAGGGGTTTTGTGGTTTTGGGTTTGGTCTTTGAGGAAACTGGTTTTTGTTCCTTCTTGTATTGAGAAGGTTTCTCAGAAGATGCAATCTTCTCTCCCAGCTTCCTGACCATTTCAGCCAACTAATCAAATTTTGAATCAGGGCTTTGGGTTGTTACTTCAGAAGGGACTGAAGTTGATGAGTCATCAGTATTTACTGAGACTTCAAGGGTTGGTCTCTTCAGGATGGTTGTTCCCATTCTTGATCTCTCCTTTGGAGAGTGTGGTGAGAAGACCATTGGTGGGAGGCCTGAGTTTGGTGCAGCACCCTGAAGGGTATTCAGTGGAGGAAGTGGTGGATATGATTCTGATTCAGACTCATTTACTGACTTAGTATTACTGAGTTGTTCAGTGAGTTCAAGCTTACTGAGTTGTTCAGTAAGTCCAAGCATATTTTTCAAAGCCTGACTTTCAGGAAGCAAGATATTTCTAGTCTCAAAGTTTGGTAACTTACTGACTGGGTTGTCCCTGACAATCCATTCATTTGACTTGGGAAGCATTTCTTGCTCAAAAGATATGCCAGCTGGAACAAAGGTCAGTTCACTGGGACTTACATAGGGGTTAACCATGTGATGGTCAATTCCTATAGTTTTCCTAGGGATTAAACCCACAGTATCAAAGACCTTGGGGTTCTTTTTGGTCCAGCCTTGGATGACAGCTTTTTCTTTGTTAAGTTCAGTTTGTAGGGCTTGGTTTTGTTTCAAAATTTCAGTGTTCTGAATTTGTAGAGTTATTGTTTCTAATTTGGCTTGCTTCAGTACAAGCAATTCATCTCTACATTTATTCAATTCTGACACTATGTTGTTATATTTTGAAAACATGTTAAGCTTTTGTTCCTCAACAAATTTAAGATCTACACAAATATAATTCATGTAAGACTGCCAATCAGAATCATCATCCATAGAAAGTAAAGTGTTTACCTTATTCATGGTGATGTTAACCCACTCTCCATTCCTCGCATGGCTTTTCCCAACAGCCACCTGATCACCTTCAGAGAGTGCCATCAGTGCACTCACTCTAATTTCCTCATCTGAGGATACCTCTTCTTCATCCCAATCATAGGCTTCAACAACTAAAACCTTGTTCTTTACCTGAACAGGCTTGGATGTTTGAGCAGCCTGAGACATAGAGGGATTAGTTTCAAGAATTGCAAGTTTAGCCTTGGCTTTCCTATATTTTGCTTCAAAGTCTTTTTGACCCTTTTTTTGAAATTGTTGGGTCGACTGAAACATTCTAGGTTGAAACTTGCTAGTTCCTGAGGAACTATTTCCTGAAAATTTGTAAGAGGGTTCTGAGGTGGTTTTAGAATAACAGTCCCTAGCAAAATGACCATTTTTACCACAATTAAAGCATTCAGTGGTTTCATTTGCTTTTCCTTTTGAAAAGTTGGACTGGTTTCTTTTGATGAAACGTTTTGAACTAGCAAGGAGTGCCCTCTCTTGGAATTCCAAGTTTAGATCTTTTAGGTACTCATCACTAGTCCTTTCATCAATTTCATCCTTAGAATCCTCTTGAAAGTCCTGCACAACACCATTAGTATAAAAAGCTGTTGATATGGGTGTGGAGGTTAAGGCCTTTTTGGACTCAAGAGCTTTTGAGTCAGGATATCTCCTTGAGATCAAGTTGTCCTCATAGACAAATTTCCCATAGATTTCAGGGAGCTCAAGGGTCTGAATGTGATTAGCATTCCTCAGGCCTTGTGAGAAGTTTAGCCACTTCTCAAGGAGACTGTTGACAAAGCCAACATTTGTCTCATGCTTAGATAATACTACACCATCATTTGATAGTTCGTTTATCAAAGTCTTGTATCTGGTATAAGTCTGAGAGAGACTTTCAGAGTCTTTTGCCCTGAAAGTATTATACTCAAGTTTCAGGTCCATGACCCTGTTTTCCTTTGTATCTGAGGGGCCCTCAAAGCTATTAACCAAGTCATCCCAAGTTTGCTTGGCTGTTAAGCAGTTGATGACTGATTCCATTATATCGTCAGAAAGACAAGATATAAGGATGCTTTTAAGGCGCTGGTCTTGATTGACCACCCTCCTCTCATCAATGGTCCATTGTGCCTCAGGATTGTTTAGCCCTGCAGCAATCTTAGGGAAAAATGGGTCATCCCTGATACATGTGATGTAGTAAGGTTCCATACCAGTTAAATAGCAAATCATACGTTTTTTCCATTTGCTAAATTTTCCAGCTTCTAGTCTGGGTGCAATAGCAGAATAGCTGCCACCCTTTTTATAGACCAGCTGGGGTACATTAATATCAGCCATAGTAGGATCTTGGTTTTAAAAACCTTGAGCACTCTTGGTTAGTTTTGAAAGATTTTATAAACCAGAAGCTCTGATACCACTTGTTGATCCCTCAACACGCTTAGAGTTAACTAGAAAGTTAATCTATTGGTGTTTATGACTAATACAATGTTATGATTAATTCTAACAGATTAATGAAACGTAAAAGTAAAAACACATAAGTATTTTTCAACGTTTAAATTCTTATTAGAAATGAATCAAAGAATCTATTACCCAAGTGTTTTGCGGAACAAACACTTGGGATTGAATAGACAAGGTATGGTGGTGTCTCCTATCTAAACTCAAGTTTTGCTTTGAGTGGTAACAATTCGACCCACCGAGCTATCTCAGGGATACGTTACTCTTTGCAGGAGAGAAGTTGCTTTGTAAAAGTCTAAGCTTTCAATGTACAAAACACACTCAACTTCTCTCCTTTTGAACCTATTTATACACAAGTATTAAAGAGTAAAAGTGATTAACAAACAACAACTTGTTGAAGCAAGTGTGTCTGACAATTACAACAGTAATTGTCATTTCCAAGAACCAATGGGAATGGATTATAAAGTCTTTAGGAGTGGTTGGTCTGACACTCCATGACTTTTAGCCGTCTTAGGGAAAGTTTCTTCCTGACAAGATAAGATTTGATCTTATCTTAAAACTCTTCCCAGATCTTCCCGCCTTTCTTTCAGGCGTTGAGTTCTTCAGTCTTCAATCACTTAATGTTTTTGAGGAGACTGGGGTTCAGTGAGTTCTTGTCTAACATTCACTGAACCATCATCTTCTTCTTTGGCTTAAGTCCTACTCAGGGAGTACCGCCTTCCTGAGTAGTGAATCCTCCTTCTTGAATTCGTCTTAAGCATCCTGAAGATGACTCACTGAGTGACTGTTCACTCAGTGACTTGAATTGTTCTCGGTTTAAGTTAACACTTAGTTAATTTGTGTTCAAATCCGGTTTTAAGTATTCTTGGGTACTGATGGACCCAACATTTTATATCAACAAATATTTGTAAAAAATGGAGTAAAGCTAGTTAAGATTTTCGCATTGTGTTGCATGAACTTTGAAGTTCTACAAACACAATAACTTTTTGCAGGAAGATAAATTAAGTTTTTTAACAACATGAAATAACAGTCTAAGTATACTTGGTCAATAGACGTAGACTTGTAGTTTTAGGTGATATAATGTAATAACGAAATCCAAGATGTTACATCATCCGTCTCATATTAATTGTACAATTTGATTTCTTTATGTCTTTTTTTTTTTCAACTTTAACATAAAATATTTTTGTTTGTGTTAAATAATACTTAATGCAAAATATATGAATAAATTGAATTTTAAATATATTATCATTGGTATAATTTATATTAAATATTATATAATACAATCAAAAATATTTAAAATTAAAGTTGAAAAAGAAATACTTTAAAAGTCAAAACTAGATAATTAATATGGTACGGAGATAGTATCAACTTATTAACTACAATTTCATTAAACCTGATTATTTATTACTCCGTATTTTCAATAAGTTCTTACTAAGACGATATGTACCTTAGTTGTAGAAAATTAATTATTCGACCAATTGCAAAGTATAAAAAATATAGCATCATTTGTACACATTGCCTTTTTAAATGAGATTGTCTAATGAGTGTCCACAAAACATTGCTTAAAGTGCAATAATTCATCTCGATTTTTTTTTTTAATTGAAAAATGCATTAATACACATTAATTGATTTTATAATTTACTTTAATTAGTTCCGATTTTGTAATTAATTAACTTAAAGTTTCATTATATAGTCATCTAAACTGATGCCTTGAAACCACTGGTTAAACAAGCCAATTTTAAATATATAATAGTTGTACTTCGTTGTTGATGGTGGTGTTATATTAAACTATGATCTAGATATGATGAGTTTATGACCACGAACAACTACAGCAAAGGGTGTATCTAGCAGATTTTTGAAATATTGAGGTGCTAAAATGATATAATTCCTGAGATGTTTCCTATGTTTTGCCCCTTCAACTTCTAATTAAGTTTGGTCAAAAGCCACCATACCGAGAAAACACAGGAAACATATATATATACATATATATATATATATATATATATATATATATATATATATATATATATATATATATATATATATATATAGTGACACTTTCTTGCGAGAACCATCTTATCTGCGAGAACTGACAGAACCACCAAAAACATACATGCACGCCTTCAATAATTGTATTTTTGCACATATGTTCTAAAAACAACATATATGTTTTAAAAAAAACATGATTGTTCTAAAGAATTTGATAAGAAATTGGAAATACAAAATTTTTCTTTGAAGGTGTGCATGTATGTTCTTATAAGGCGTGCAATGACAATATTGCGGCCGTGTGTAAGGTTTTTGTGAAAAAAGAGGATGAGTTCATGATGATATTGAAGAACATAGGTGGATATTTACGATTATTGATGATTTGCATGCATTTTTATTTTATTTTAAAAGGCATACATGTATGTTTTTAATGATTCTGTCAGTTCTCGCAGATAAGATGATTCTCGCAAGAAAGTCCCCATATATATATATGTTAGGAATATAAATATTCATATGAAGGTTCGGTCACCCCGAGCATCTAATTAGCATTTATATAGCTCGTAGGCTTATATATATTAGTTTAGTAGTATTAGTAATATTAGTATTATCTTAGTCGTATTTATATTTGTGGAGTGGGTCGGGGCTTTCCCCACTGTCAGCTCACTCCACAGCCCACTAGGGGCACCAATATGTAGTAGTATAAATACCCCTTCCCACACTTGGGAAGGGTTGGAACTCTTCACACATTGAATCTAACATTATCAGATTTTCTCTCAACAAGAGTCTCCCTCTCTCTCTCTAACATCTCACTAACTCAAATGGGTTTCTTGATCTTTCAAGATCCAAGACCACCCGAATAGATCCACACAATCAAGATGGTTATTTCCTACAATTGGTATCAAGAGCCATGGTTTCATCTTGGTCAGATCTGTGGTCAAATGGCTGTATATTCGGTTGGTTTCTTTTTGTGGTCAGATCTGTGAACAATATTAATTCTTTTTGTGGTCAATGGCTTGATACTTGTGGTTTCTTGTTTCTGTTCTTCAAGTTAGTTTGTACATATTTTCATCTTTAGGTTCACTGTCCAGTTTTTATTTGAATATCAAGTTTAATATCACTTTTGTGTCACATGTCTTTGGGTATTTTGGGCCTTAACTGCTTGTGGACGTGGGTTGCCTGTTCATTTTTGAGGTTAATATTGGTCATGGTTTGGTGATTTGGTAGCTTATGGCTGAGATTATAAGGGTGTGCTTGAAGATCAGCAAGTCGTATGTTTTTTGTCTCACACACAAATATTATACATCTTGGTCTTGGTTGCTTTGTCCAATATTTTCATTAACTTGTTGCTTTTAGTGACTTGTTTGGAGTTAAAAGTTGGTGGATTTGTGTTTGGTGATGAAATTATTTCTTGAAGGCGGTTTGTCTGTTTGACTTGTCATAAAAGTGAAAAACACAGATCCGGATTTTAAGGAAAGTACGAAAGTGACAGGTTTGACCGGTCAAATGCGGTTTGTCCTCGACTCGGTTTGTCCTGGACTCGGTTTGTCCCAGACGCGGTTTGTCCATTGGCTCACAGACTCGGTTTGTCTGTTTAACCCTGGACTCGGTTTGTCCATAGTCACGTACTCGGTTTGTCTGTTTGTCATGGACTCGGTTTGTGTATATGTGGTGAACGCGGTTTGTCTAAGACTCGGTTTGTGTACATAAAGTGTACTCGGTTTGTCTATACTTAGGAACTCGGTTTGTCTATCTGTTGTGGATGCGGTTTGTCTACCAAACCGGTAAAAGTCAAACCGAATCATAGATGATGAAGATGAAGTGGGAATGACACAACGACTCCAAACCAACTAGACCTCAACCAATAACAAGACTCAGTTAAACATCACTAGTCCAAGAAGTTTTCAGCAATCAAAATGAAAAGGAGAAGCAGAAAAACAAGTTACGACTACAACTACAAACGTAACTCAAACCGACAAACAATAAAGTCACTGATTGTTCTTCCATCCATCGTATAACCATGTCCCACAATTTATCCTAACTCATTCTTCTCCAAACCACTCAACCAAGGCTCGAATAAAATATGTAAGCTAAGATCTCAGTCATGTCTATTCGTGGGTCTATAAATATTACCAGACTTCATCATTCAACAAACACGAAAAGATTTAAACCATCATCGATCTTATCTTAGCTGAGGTTCTATTACTAGTCGATACAAAAGAAATAGAAAGATAACAACTTTGTCATTTCTTTTTCCTTGATCCGTTCAACAAATGACCCTCAAATAAATGGGAAAATACAAAGATCTCAACTTGTTTATTTGTGTGTTACAACAGCCCTCAAAGTTCTCAAAAGTCAATACACACGAAAGAAATAATCAAATCATCATCGATCTTTGTGAAGTTTAAACTTCCTCTCAATGTCCGAAAAATAATTAATAGAACGAATTCTAACAACATTGTTAAATTTGTCTATCTCTTTCGGCTAAATACAACAACAAAATCAATAACAACTCTTTGAGATCAAGTTGAGGACCAAGCCTCATGTTAATATCCGAACAGTTCAAGATCAAACTCAAAACCAATCGGTTTTAATTTGTCTTTCGTTCGTTGAATCAAAACACAATGAAGAAATACGTACTTACCTTTGATCTTTGAAAGATATTGATGTGCTTGTTTGTAAGAGATTAAGAGGGCATATTATACAAGAGACTATTAGGTGAGAGTATCGTGATTGGAGGAAGGGGGCGGATCATTAGTATGAGATTAGGGTTTGTTTAAGCGGCAGAGATAAAATTGTGGGGAAGGCACAGATTTGTTTGATGACCTAAAAGTGAATTAGGGTAATTAGGGGTGTTATATAACCCCTAAAGACGTGGGTTAAGATAACTGATGACTGGACAATGGGCCTTCGCATATTGTATCTCGATTTGATGTTGGACTATAATGACAATGGGCTTCTTATCAATTTACATGGACCGTGTTTGGTTACGTAATGTAATTGAACATTAACACATGGAAGGTGTTTGTTATTTGATTGGGCTAAAGTGGTGTAGGCTACATTGGTGATCTGTGTTATATGTTTGGAAGTACGACATTTCACGTAGGTACACGTGTCTCGGCTAGTATTGGGGTTTATGAATGTCTTCGTGGCTATAAAGTTGTGGAATTGTCAGCATTGTTCTATTAGTGCCTACGACTTGAGTGAGCCTGCAATTTGATATTTACGATTTGAGTTACAGTTGACAAATTGCAATATGATTAATTGTGATGTGTCAAGTTATGTGTTTGACTTATTGCAACTTGACGGATTGCTTTTTGACCAGTTACGATATGACGTTGCGAGCTAACACTTGCGATTCGACTTATTGTGATTTGGTTGATTGCAATCTGTCTTGGTGCAATTTGACAATCTGTGACTTGGCCTGTTGCAATTTGATCATGTTGTGATTTGACTTCTGTGACTTGAATTTCGAAGATTGGTATTGCACCTCACTCTTGGGTATTCTGATTGACTTCACGGTTTCTCTTGTAGTTTTTAGAAAATCCCGCGAAAGATTCGATTTCTCGGTTTAAATCTCAAGAGCTGTAAAATCCCGTGAAATTAATTTTGGACAAGTAGGCTGGACTTGGGTTTAGACTTATTGAAACTTACGGGGTGTGACTAATTTTTCGGGGATAAGTTTGTGCTTCAAGATCAGCAGGAATTGGGAAATTATGGTAACTTGGTTGGTTTGTTAATTCACGGGTTGGTGTACTTAGTGTCACAAACATCTCGGGGTGGATGGATGCATGATGTTTGATGACCCTTGCTCAAGCGTATTTAAGGTGATTAGACCTGGATGTTCAAGAAGTGGATATATACAATAAAGGATGGAAGGTTGGGTATATATCACTACCTATATTTAAAGGAGTTACGTTGTTGTGCTCAATATAGGTTCTAAATCACAATTTGCAATTTAAGGTGATTAGACTTGGATGTTCACGAAGTGGATATATACAATTAAGGATGGAAGGTTGGGTATATATCACTACCTATATTTAAAGGAGTTACGTTGTTGTGCTCAATATAGGTTCTAAATCATAATTTAGTGCAAGTTTAAGTCGCAAACTTGTTCTTTATCAAGCTTCATCAAGTGATTGTTGTTTCTCAAGCTTCTAATGGGATGGTTGTTCAAGATCTTCTCTAGAGATAGTCAGGCTTAAAGACAAGAGGTGATTTGTTTGGAGACATGTTTTAACCTTTTACTCACTTTAAAGTCATATGCATTTCATCAAGCGGTTTTGGCATATTACGAGCTTAAGTGAATTATTAATCCGCTAAACCATTGATGAGGAGGAAAGCAAGGGGTTACTACAAGAGAGTCTTAATCACCTTCTTCGTTGCTGTTGTTTCATTTGTCTCTCTCCATGTTTTGTGCCTGACAAATTCACATACATCACGGACTCTCAGCTTTGGCAAAAAGGTCATTTCATGTCCTTTTTGAGGGGGAGAATTATCGCAAGTTTCCTAGAAGTTCAGTCTCCAGCGGTTTGAATCTTAGCAGTGTCGATTACAGCGGGTCAGATCGTAACGATTCAGGATTCAGTGGTTCAGTCTACAGCAGTTTGAAGCTTACTGTTGTGCAGTTAGTTGTGCAGTTAGTTCTTGAATTTATTTCTTAGATAAATCTCAAGAACTGTAAAATCCTGTACACTGTACGACAACTATTCCACATCCAAGTAGCTGGATCAGACAGCTTTGTTTGATGGGACTGACTATGAGTCATGGGCTCTTCTAAGAATTTGCGCATGTTTCGTTTCCTTTTTGGCTAGTCAACAGCACAAGATGACCACGAAGTTAATCTGGTATTCTTTATTTGTGATTGAAGTTGTAGTTCTCGAAGGCGTCTACTTATTTTATCTTGAAGTCGGGGTTGGTTGGATGCATGACCTTCAATGATAACTTGCTCGTGCTTAAAATTTAAGTTGAAGACTTGGGTTATCTAGTTACCAGCAGTCGGGGTAACTATCACTTATGAGTCATGGGAGTACTCAGTGTCACACGTCAATGACGATGTCGATAATCGCAAGAGGTGTTAATGTCTCATACTTTGGTTGGGTATTGAGCACTTAGAGATCTGCTTGGAGCATTAATTCTCTACACCGTTCTTCCAACATTAGTGCAAGCTTAAGTAACAAATTTGGGGATTTATTCTTCAATTTTCAGTACTGGTGTATCGGGTTTTCTTCATCGAGTGGTCACTAATCTTTGTACAAGGTTAGTTAGTTGGCCAAAGGTGTTAAAAGTTGTGATGTGATCTGTATTTCTCACGAAATATTCTTAACCCAAACTGATGTTCACCAAAACCAAATCAGTCACGCCACATTCAATCGGTTACTGTCTCACGGTTTCTTCTTGGTTTTGTAAAATCCCGCGAAAGAACTTATTTCTCGGTTTAAACCATAGATTTGTAAAATTCCGTGATGATGGGCTATGCGCTCTTGACCAGGATCGGGTTAAAACCATTATCAAAGTTCATTCGATACATCATAAAGGGCTAGAGTTGGGCATTAACCAAAAGAAGCGACTACGGCGTTAATTCATTATTATTTATTTGAGGCTGAAGTGAAATTTCATGGGTGAGTGTACTTAGCATCTGAAGATATCGGGGAGGTTGGATGAAGATTCTTCGAGATCCTTGGTCGAGCTTTCAATACAATGACGAGGACTTGGATATCTAGTTATTTTGTCTTTCTCTCAATTACAAAATAACTATCACTTTAAGGAGTCACGTTGAAGTGCTCAGTGTCACACGAAGTTGTGGATATCCAAGAGGTGATGTGCGTCTTATACTCGATGGTTGGTTGGTTGAAGAGTATAGAGTACTTAGGGATTCGATGTTGCACGAAGTCTCTACACCGCTCTTTGTCACGCATTAGTACAAGTTTAAGTCACAAGTTCGGGTTATATTACTTCAGTATCAAGTTCATCATATTGGGTTTTTCTCCATCAGTGGTCACGACATCAAGCCAACAGAATGATAATGGGGTTGGTAACGAGTTAGATGAGAGAAGAAGTAAAGAGAGAGAGATGACGTCTGCACACATCAGTGCAGGCCTCGGTCTTCATCATTATGACGTCTGTACACATCAGTGCAGGCCTCGTTCTTCATCAGATGACGTCTGCATACTTCAGTGCAGGCCTCGCTCTTCAACATGATGACGTCTGAATACCTCAGTTCAGGCCTCGTTCTTCAAAGAAAAGAAAAGAGTACGCTTGAGTGCACTTTATCTTCAAAAGAAGAGGAGTCTTCTTATTAATGGCCATTCTCATCAACAAGATTCATGCTCTTTCCGTGCTTATTCAACCTTCAAGTGGATCGGCGCATATTGGAGTATTCTTTTATTCACGTATTCAACCAAAAATTGCAGTTGACAGGCATATGCAATTTTTGAGGGGGGGAAAGGGTGAATAAACAACATGTCAGTCGTCAAGAACCGTCAAGCGGAGCCACTTATTGTTGATGGTATTCATATTCACAAGTTCAATCATCAAAAAGTTGCAGTTGCCAGGCATATGCAATTTTTGAGGGGGGGAAAGGGTGAATATTAATCTACATGTTGGTTGATGAATGAGAAATGGTCATACGACTCCTGAATACGTCAGTTCAGGAGTCGTGCAAACCATGGTTCTCCAACACTACTTCTTCCTTCGTCTTTCAAGGTGTTGAAGAACATGGTCATGGAATGCTAATCTTCATATTCTCACGGGCTGGTTCAATCAGCAACAAAGGGTTTCTAGTCAATGCTTCATGCATACGTCATCAGGCTACATGTACACATCATGATGATGATTCCGATTAATCGTAACCATCATGGGGGAGAGAAATGTGTACACCAAGGACGCACAACAGGTTCACGTGATCAGGGCTTAATATCCAGGATGGATAAATACTGTAGATGATCAGTGGTTCAACTTGTTACCTTGGTATTATCGTTTCACTGCTACGTTATGTGCTGATTAATCGTAACCATCAGGGGAGAGAGAATGTGTACATCAAGGACGCACAACAGGTTCATGTGATCAGGGCTTAATATCCAAATATGGATACATTCTATAGATGATCAGTGGTTCAACTTGTTACTTTGGTGTTATACTAAAGACTGAAGAAGGTCGAGTCGTCAGTCTACTCTACATTCTCTGTTGGGAGTTATCATCTCATGTGTATGCTGCGGGCTGATGGGTTATATGTAAGGTTACTGGAAGGCAGTTGGTGAGATGTAGATGATTGGTATTCTGTTCCTCCACATTGGGCAATCTTGAAGAAGGTCGAGTCTTCAGTCTTCTCCACAGTCAAAAAATGTTGAGCTCTTTTCTTACAACTTGATTTTTAACTTAATCCCATGACAGTTCTTGTTTGATGAGTTGTGGAGTTAAGTTAGGGTCAAGTTGTTCTGTAGTTTAAGGTTTGGTTCAACTTGATTTTAACCTAATCTCATGACAGTTCTTGTTTGATGAGTTGTGAGGTTAAGCTGAAATCAAGTTGTTTCTGGGCTTAAATTTGTGGTTTAACTTAACCTCATGACAGTTCTTGTTTGATGAGTTGTGAGGTTAAGCTAGATTTCAGTTGAGGCTCAACTCAAACTACCGAAAAGTTGCCTAAGGTTTTTGACGGAGTCACTCTAGGACGGGAGTGTTAGAAGATTAAAGACGGCATGCATTTGGTTATCAAAAGACTTCTTCATATTTCGGGCGTTCATCCAAAGTCTTCTTCCTATTATGGGTGATCGTCAGAGGTTGTCAGATTGGGGGAGTGCACTAATTAGGGGAGAGTGAAAAGCCAGAATCATTCCCTGATTGAAAGTGCTCACATTGCTCTTCAGCAAGTCAAGTGATGAATGCGAAGAAGATTCAGAATGCTGAGGAGTAATGGTTTCTGGTTCGTATCCTTGTATATATTTTTCTTCTTACATTCTTTTTCATATCTTATACCATTTTGTAAATAGATACATAGAATTCATGCTAATTGTAAATAGAGAAACGTAAAACCAGAAAAACCATAAAAATTGAAAAATAGAAAATACCAAAAATAGTTTCACCTAGGCATGTCTTCTGTTTATCGATAACATTTACGGACTTAGAAATGTCATTCAATAATGGCACGGGTCTTTAAATGAAGCTCGAGCAGAAGTTAAAATGGAGGATTAAAACATGTCTAAATGGCTTGCTATTACTTTAGATAGCAACCCGCGCTTCACAATGGGGAAAGCACGTCGCCAAAAAGACGGCTGTTCCTCCAACTGGGTGATGTTCACCTGGGCATGGATTACTTTATATCCATGTTTCTTCGATCTGATGTACGTTTCAGTGCATCATTTCTTGAAAAAGAAGAGAAGTCTTCTTTGCATACAAATAGTTTTCATTCTATGATTCTTCTGAAAATTATTTGTGAGACACTTGGTGAATATGTGTTGTATGTAATTTGTTTAAACTTGGATTATGCATAAAATTTGTCACTCAATCAACGACTACAAAACCTCACGACAGTTCTTGTTTGATGAGTTGTGGGGTTAAGCGTGATTTTAGTTGAGGTTCAACTAGAATACGGGTCATTGATTGAGGGGGAGAGTGAATTCAAATTTTATATCATCAAACGGATTTATTGGTTAAATCATACTTGTTAGAAATGGTTTTGTAGTTAATGGGGAATTAGTTAAAGAGGATCTTGCTTAAATATATCAAATGACCAAGTGTGTTAGTTGCTAGAAAGTTTAGGACATTATGTGCAATTTGCTTATAGTTTCCTAGCTTTATGTATCTAGAAGGTTCATTTGTGTTACTTTGGAATCCTCGTATAATCCCCAAAATGCTTTAAGACTCAAAACCTAAAAGAAGTTAGAAAACCAGTTGTGTTTGATGTTTTTGAATACTCCACTGGCATTTGTATGATCTAAATGAATGAGTTTCAAATGTTGTTTGTCTCTGCTGCTTAATGGTTGTTGATATTGTGCATATGTTCTCAGGATTCGCTTAGGTAGATTGCTATTATGTTAGAATCATGTTCCTAAGATCCTGAATTGAATATTGAAATTCGTGTGAATTGCCATGTTCATGATTGCTATTTGCTCTTCTTGCTAGATAGTGGTTTGACGTAGTTCCTGATTGTGGTTTGATTATTAAATGAACTTGGTATTATTATGTGGCAAGCTGCTGAAGGGTAGCTATTAAGGAATAGTGTATCTGTATGCATGTATATCTGTGTTGATATTCTTATGCAGATTCCATAGCCAAAATGAATGTACCAGTTCCCATTCTAACCATTTGATCAGACGTTCAAATTCTATTGATTGGCTCGGAATTCACCACGACAACAACATCGGCAGCAACAACAACAACAACACCTTCACCTCCACCACCATTCATCTATGTTGGTCTCGCCAAGTGGGGATCAACGACATTTGCGAAAGACTTGTTGGTGGATGGATAATTGATGTTGACTACTAACTCAGAAAAGCGGGTGATTATATCATCTGCGCAAAAAGGTCAATATCATTTGTGTCATAATTGTCGAATTGTGCAAAATAAGCAGTGAATCTCCCTCTTAGATTAAGGGGGAGCATAGTATGTTCCATTATCAGAAAACATTAAATCGGACACATTTTCTCCCACATTTTCTAACTTATTTAAATCAATTGAGATCACAAATCTCAAATGGTTTGAAATTTTTGATCGGGGGAGAGAATGTGATTTAAATATGAAATCTGATAAAATGTGATGTTTGGACGTAAATGTAAGCTCTCCCATATGTGTTAAACCATTTTATATATCAATGCACATATTGAGGGGGAGCAAAATGTTTTTGATGAGAAAGTAAGCTCTCCAGTAAGTGCTAAACTCTTTTGTATACCAATGCACTTATTGAGGGGGAGCAAAGGATTTGGCATGCATCTTATGTGAGCAAGGCTCAGACTTCACCAATGAATTGACGATAGCTAAAGTCAGTAGTTGAAAGGACATGTCCTGGACAGGTAATAATTTCAAGCCAGTTTATCTGGTGATGTAAGCGTGTCTCGCAAAGGACGTGTCTGAGTAGAATGTACCGATTTCGAGCGATCTTCCTTGAATGTGATCTGGACGGGTAATAATTTCAAGCTAGTTTACTAGTGATGTAAGCGTGTCTCGCGATGATCATGTTCTTGGAAAATCAATCAATTCAAAAAGTGCGAGCTCTGCCTAACATGTGCAAATTTATAAAACAATCAACCGAGCACATGTTGAGGGGGAGCATTTGAAACATATAAAACTCTCAAGTGTTTGAAAAAAATGTGTTTCAAAATCATGAACACTTTGAGAGACTTTTCAAAGATTTGGTTTATGGCAATCGTGGATGTACACCAAAGACCGACCATTTTAATCAATGCATGGAGTTATAAGGATGGTTAGGTTAGGCTCAAGTTCCCACGATCCCGCCAGAGCCGGAGGGATCTACCCAGGGACAATCCACTAGTTAGTGTAGAAGTCCTTAGGTATGATGAAAAAGGAGAAAAGTGGATAAGGGAAGAGTGCCGACTGAGATGGAGCTAGTACTGGAACAAACCCAACAAGGTACTAGTAATGAAGTCTCGGTAAGCACTGAAGGGGTTGAAGAATGAAAAAGAATTGTAAAGATAAAGGGTGAAAAGAAACAGCCCTCCTTACAACTTAGGCAGAAACCGGGTCAATACATATGCTGTCAGAATCACTTAGTTGATTGCTGGCATTGAAGACAAAGTATCATGGACCCAGTGATACGCTGCACAACCCTCCCTAGCCACTCAAGGTCCCTCAAAGGATTCTTGTTTCAATTGTCACGGAGTTCAATACATTCCTATCGTCTCTCTCACTCCGAGTTAGATGATATTGAATAGGTGGCAGTCCTCTCCAGCCTCCGCTCACCAAATCAAAACGCACAATAGAGTCTAGAGCCACGAGATGCATAATAAGATCTCATAGGGACACAAATTATTTCTACACTGGGTGTTCAACATTAAGGACACCAGTTGTAATCTTAAGAGTCCTACGCAGATCTTAGCAATCTGCCAGAACATTTATGAGGGAATTTACAAATGTAATTCTCAATGATTGAATGGAAATTCCTGCCAGGGTCAACATCAAGCAGCCCTGAAAGCAGGTCACTTCGGTAATTCTTTATGGATTACGCTTAGTGGTCGTGGCGGTTTCAAACGGTCTACAGTCGTGGAGTGATCTCCAGCGACTCACCTAATCGTTGATGTGCTACGGTTCGATCTTAAAAAGCCCTCTGTGGGTTTTCGATTAGGAACGGTCTTGGTAAGGATTAGAGAGAGTTTTCACACTATGCTGTTAACAATCTCGAAGTCCGAACCTGTAAGTACCGGACGTTTTATTGCTAACTGTCGTATGCAGGAACTTCTGGCGATTGTAGCTGATTGCTGTTGCAGCTGTTTGCAGTTGTAGCTGATTGAAGTTGCAGCTGAATGCGGTTGTAGCTGGTTGCAGTAAAGATGCCAATCCTCTACCACATGTTCACACTACATCATCATTGTTCTTCAACAAAGTCATGATCAACTTAATAGACCTTTAACACGGCTTCTGCAAACTCTGATGCTAAAGATCATGACACCAAATAGTGTGAGCATGTCGGCTCAAAGATTTACACATCACATGGAAACATATTGCTGAAAGATGACTTGGAAACAAATGTTGGATGATAAAGTCGAAGAATACTCAAAGATCATCCAAGACAAAGAACGGTCATCAAAAGATCACTGCTAAAGGCACAAAGATACAAGACGTTGAAGAATCGAAGACTACGAGCTATGAAGTCAAGATCAAAAGATAAAATGCTAGAATTCAAGTTATTATTTCCGGGGTGACCTCCCTTAGGGGGAGATTGTTAGGAATATAAATATTCATATGAAGGTTCGGTCACCCCGAGCATCTAATTAGCATTTATATAGCTCGTAGGCTTATATATATTAGTTTAGTAGTATTAGTAATATTAGTATTATCTTAGTCGTATTTATATTTGTGGAGTGGGTCGGGGCTTTCCCCACTGTCAGCTCACTCCACAGCCCACTAGGGGCACCAATATGTAGTAGTATATAAGCCCCTTCCCACACTTGGGAAGGGTTGGAACTCTTCACACATTGAATCTAACATTATCAGATTTTCTCTCAACAAGAGTCTCCCTTTCTCTCTCTAACATCTCTCTACAAACTAACTCAAATGGGTTTCTTGATCTTTCAAGATCCAAGACCACCCGAATAGATCCACACAATCAAGAAGGTTATTTCCTACAATATATATATATATATATCTTGCAATTTCAACTCCATTTGGCAATCACAACAAATATTTCTTGCTACAAAATATCACACTCCATAAGTAATATAACTATATATATATATATATATATATATATATATATATATATATATATATATATATATATATATATATATATATATATATATATATATATATATATAGGGAAGGGTTCTTTTCAGAACAAAAAAAATGTACAGAACTGCGAGAACCGGCATCAACCAATCAGAATTTTTTGGATATTAATTATTATTATTTAATTCAAAAGGGTATCATGGTAAAATTACCTTTTTTATTTTCTTTTTGAATTTTTTTAATATAAAACGTTTTTTTAGTTCCTAAATTTTAGGATTTTTTATTTATTTATTTATTTATTTATTTTTTATTTTTTTGGTTTTTGGAAATACATTATGTGCACATGTGTTTTGTAAAAAAGAAGGTTAACCACTAACTATATTATGACAATTGTATTTTTCCTTTATGCATAGGTGTTTTGTATATGCACATGTATCTTTAAGTAATATCACATAAATATAAATACAAACAACAAAACTTGAACAATAGATTTATTCAATTTCAAAATTTACAAATTGTATTACTCTAGTGATATGATATTTAGTTTTATCACAAACATCCATTTGTTTACACTTGTATCCAATTTTAATACAAATATATGAAGCGTGCACATGTGCATAATCCAATGTCTTTAACAGTTGGTTCATCTTTTTGGCGTGCACATGTATTCCTCGCCTAGTTCAAGAACCCATGAAATCTGCACATGTATTAAATGAATTATTTAATCATAAAAATTAACAAAACACATATGCACTATGTATTTCGGACTTGTGCACACAAAACCATATGCACTCTTAACATTCAAACTCCGAACTATGTAAAAACATATATGCAATTTTAATACACTTAACATTCAAACTCCGAACTATGTAAAACCACATATGTACTCTTAACATTCAAACTCCGAACTATGTAAAAACACATATGCACTCCATTGAGTTTAAACTTCATAAACTGTAAAAACACATATGCACTCTTAACATTCAAACTCCGAACTATGTAAAAACACATATGCACTCCATTGAGTTTAAACTTCATAAACTGTAAAAACACATATGCACTCTTAACATTCAAACTCCGAACTATGTAAAAACATATATGCACTCCATTAAGTTTAAGCCTTGGTAACAATAAAATATATATGTACTGTGAATACATTCAAACTCCAATAATTGTAAAAATACATATGCACTTTCAGTACTTTTGTACTTTTGAACTTTGGAAACTATAAAAACACATATGCACTCCAAATACAATTTTCGTGAACCATCAGTTTAAATAAAAAGTTTCCGGTTACACAAGAACCAATTAGACTTCAAGATACAACAACTTTAACTGTTCAAAGATCTTAAAAATGACAATAATATAAAAATTAAAAACCAACAATCTAAAAGTTACATATTTGTAATGATTTTTGATGAACCATAACCCAAACAGTGCCATACATGATATTAAGAAATTAAAAAATGAAGCAAACAATGGCCATAAACCACAATTGCAATACACCAATCAGATCCATAACAGCCATAAACAACAAACGACAAACATCAATTTATTCAGTACGAGATTAATACCAAAATTAATTGACCACTGACTACAATTCCAAACATCCAATCGGTTACCACATATTTATGTCCCACGTGAGAGTAGATTTGATTTCAACGCAATACCACATATTGAAGTCACCGATCAATTTATTGCACATCAAATCAGTCAACAGTACCCACGATTGCCCAATTAATTATCACAGTACGAGGCTTGTTGTTTGTGGATGAACATGGTGGTCAGATCTGAAAGAAGGTCGCAACACAGATTGATCATTGGGAAGAAGGAGGCGGTCTCAAAACCTTGATCATCTCGTTTTTTTGTGAGGAGGTAATGATGGATGGATCAATTAGGGTGGTGGTTAGGAAAAAGAGATGAGAGAGAGGGAGAGATGGGTGACGGTTTTTAGGTTAAGAATGAAAAATGAAGATTAGTTGCCAGCTTTTTAGGGTTAATATGAAATTCCTTAGATACCCTTTCTTCAATTGCATAATTTACCCTACAATTTTAATTTATTACTTTTATGCCACCATCATTTATAGCCATTGATCAAATACTAGATGGCTCAGATCGGTTCTCGCAGTTCTCGATCTTTTTTTGGTTTTGAAAATAACCCTACACTATATATATATATAGGGAGACTTTCTTGCGAGAACTATCTTATCTGCGAGAACTGACAGAACCACCAAAAACATACATGCACGCCTTTTAAAATAAAATAAAAATACATGCAAATCATCAATAATCGTAAGTATCCACCTATATTCTTCAATATCATCATGAACTCATCCTCTTTTTTCACAAAAACCTTACTCACGGCTGCAATATTGTCATTGCACGCCTTATAAGAACATACATACACACCTTCAAAGAAAAATTTTGTATTTCCAATTTCTTATCGATGAGTATGGATGAGTAGCGATTAGTGGTCATTTTTGACACTATATATGAAGGAACTTAAGCTGCCGGTATTGTAAATATGCGCAACTATATTGGAAAATAATGTTGCTATTGTTGGCTTTCCGGCTGATGTGAATTGACCACTTTTTGTTGTATGAAGTTTAACGTTTATGCTTAAGAAACATCTGAACCCATGATTTTTAATGTGTTACTAGAAATATTCTGTTACATAAACGTGTTTATCACGCGAATTTACTATTGACCTGGTGTTTAACGCGAAATAATGTGTTTAACGCTAATTGTTTGATGCATTCGTATTCAATCCAAATGAATATGTCACACTTGTATTTGACATAGGAAATTTCCTGTTCGATTTGAAGTTGATCAAGATGCTTTTCTTGAACTTGTAATATTGCGAATATAAATTCTTAACCAAAAAAATGATGGGCATGATTATAAAATCTTAAGTCACGTTATGTTTGATTAAATCCAAAATAGTACTTTTTAATGCAAATATCAAAATAAGCTGACTTTGACCACCCTAAAAGTCTACTCTTGTGGCTGTTCTTTGAAGTTTGAATATTTGATTAGCTCAAGTGCTCAACACATCATATAATATATCTAATCTGTATTATTTCTCATTAGATTAATTGAATTAACGATTATAAGTTTTATCCTAAATGATATATATAACAAAATCATTTTAGTCTGGAACAATTCTAATATTTTGTTACAGTTTTTTGTATAATCATAATGTTCTAAGAGCACCCGGTGCAATTCAAAATTTTTTTTTCACATGTCCCGAAAAAAAAATTCTAAAAAAATTTATTTCAGAAAAAAAAAAAAAAAAAAAAAGAATTTCTAAAAAAATTTCAGAAAAAAAAAAGAATTTCGAAAAAAATGGGGACGGTGGATGCAATTTTCTCCAAACAACAGGGACTATTTATGTAATTTAGTCTATGGACGGTGGATGCAATTTTCGCAAACCCACAGGGACCATTTATGTAATTTGGATTGGTAAAATGGTCATACTACTTAAAGAAAGACAAAAGTGTCAACATTAGTGTTTACAAGAGTATTTTTTTTTTAATTCGCTACGTAGAACTGCCATTTTTAACAACTATTGTGCTTTTTTTTTGAGAATTAGCCCTAAACCATATGTATATTTATTTAAGATCCACGTTTTGGGTTTGAGTAATAAAACAGAAACAAACATACAATAGAATTCTAGCTATTGAAAACATATATGAATAGGAATATCATTTTCGTTTGACATTGTATCCTTCTAGTGCTGTCACATTAACGTGTGCCACACACACGTACATGACATAATAAGTCTAGACTTTTTTCAGTGTTTTATTTCATGTTAATTTCCTCTCAGTTTCCCCCTCAATTGTGTGCTTGAAATTTGCAAGTTGTGACAATGATTGACAGATTAAGAGACCATATTAAGGGTCCGTTTGGTATGTAGTTGGGTTTAGAATAGGATTTGGATTTTGTTTAAGATTTGAATTTGCTGTAAGATTTATTAAATGAGTAGAAAGAAAATTAATAATTATTTTATAAGTTAGTTAAAATGAAATTTATTATTTTTAATTGAAAAAATTAAATAAGACTAAGAAGTAGTCTATATGTGTAGCTGAGATATTTCTAGAAAGGCTTTGTGGGTTTATACCCCATCATTTTAGGAGGGCCACCTCACCACCACCCCATCATTAATAATTACCTAATCATTAGCAAAACAATTATTAATATACATCTATTGAATCAATAGCGACCGTATTAAACTTTTAGGAGACGCCATTTATTAGTAGCATTAAATGAATTTTACAACTTTTTTCAGCCGTGCTATTTTTTTCAACCGTGCCATTTATTTTTACTTTCAGTTTAATTTCTAATTTAGTGTGAGATATAGTAAAACCTTTATAAATTAATAGTGTTGGGGCCATAGTATTTTATTAATTTAGCGAAATATTATTAAATCGATAAATTAATAATTTATTAATTTAAAGAGGTTTTACGTATGGCTTATAAATTTTCAAGTTCTATATGTACTAGTCACAATGTATACTAGTTAGAGATAAAAAATAAATTAAAAAAACAAGTTCAATGTATACTAGTTAGAAATAAAAAATAAATTACAGCATATACTAGTTGTAGATAAAAAAAATATAAATTAGAAAAAACAAGTTACAATATGTACAACATTACAACGTATATTAATTATAGATGAAAAATTAATTATCACGTATATATATTTAGAATTTTTTTAGTTATTATTAATTTATAGTTTCCTTGGGACTAATAAATATACACTAGGGTTTCAAAAAAATTGTTATCTTATTATTTTATCGATTGAGATTCAAATTTGTACTAGTCTCAAGTTGGGACCGGACAAATTATTAATTTTATCAAAGTTATTAATTTATCGAGTATTAATTTATAGAGGTTTTACTGTATAATTAGTTTGTTATTATTGTTTAGAAGTTCTACAAAAAAAAGAAATTAATCACATACATTTTTAGAAGATTGATTTTTATGGTGTAGTACACCAGGTGTACCAATTTACTCGATTGTTATGCTTTTTATGGTGTACTGTTTGAGAATTGAGATGTAAATACGCAAGATTAAAATTTATTGCTAGTCATCATCGTAATTAAACCACATTAATTAAAGGCATTATGGGTTGAAAAACATGCACACAAAATTTGAGGTAAAAAAAAATAAGTCAATTGATAGTCAAACGGGGTATAAATCATAGGACCCTTCTAGAAATATAAAAGGATTTTTTTATGGCTATAGATGCTCAAAACCTTACATGCATAGTGGGGTTGAGATTTTGGCTTCACAGTGGCGCGTGAGACCAAAGTGAAAATACCAAACAATGAAATGTTAGGGGCCGTTTGGTTTGTTGCTAGGAATCACAATGGGTATCGGATTTGGTATGGATTGAAAGAAATAAAAATTGAATGATATAATTAATATTGTTTGTTTTATAAAATGTAATGGGAATTGGTTTTTATTTAATTTTATTATATAATAAAGAGGGCTCACTTAAAAATAATATTATAAAAAAAATAGCAATTTATTTAAAAGTAAAAAAGAAAATGAAATAAACTTGTGGCTAAAAAGTTAAATGAGGTACAAAAGACCAGTGGCTTTGTCAGAAAACCGAAGGAGCATGGCTGGTTTCCTCGAATCCCTTATCTAAGGGTATAATTTACTGTGTAAATACCCAAAACTCAAAACAAACAATTGTTTTCAACAATAATTCCCATCTTTGAATCCACGGGCGTCAAACAAACGGCCCCTTAACATCTTTCAGTCTAAACCCTTCTAAACCCATGCATCAAATGCACCCTAAATTATATCCACTCTTTGAATATCAGCTTGCGACGACTTTGAATATATAAACTGAATGGTGACGTGGGTCTTAGTTATTGGTTTCCAGAAAATTGTACTTGTTAGCTTCAAACCCAGCTAAACTTGACATATCTTGTTTAAACTTTAAAGCATTAACTTCTCATATCATATATAGGCATCAACAATGGAAGAGATGTGTCAATTCATATTTTTTGTCACTTAACTATAACCCTTTTGGTGTTATAAACTTTTGTTTGCTATGCATTAAACCTTTAAAGCTTTATAATTTCTCAATCACCCAAATGCTTTGAACCAAAGTGCATTAAACCTTTAAACCTTTGGTGTTTTAAAAATTTTCATGACATATAAGCATGATACCCAATATGATTGAAATGAAACATAAAACTTTCAGTGGGTTTTAAACATTTTCTTAAAACTCCGATTGTGAATGCTCTAAAGTATTAGTTTGTCCTGAAATAAAAATCTAAAATTTTATGTTTACACACTTATGGTTATTAGATGCTTTAAAATTTGTAAGTGCGCATTGAGTTGAACATTAAAACAAAAGTCACAACATACATGCAAAATTGTAACTATATTATGTATAATGGTCATTTAATATGCCAACTCCAAATTATTAACTATTGTAGGTCATAATAATATCAAGATCCAAGCCACAAAATTAAAGATATGAAGTTTTAGATAGAAAGAAAAGAGATATAAAAAATGGGAATCTCGTATTACTTGTGATGCGTGGTTTTGCGACCTTACAACAGGTTTTACCTTTCGAGGGATCTCAAGAGGCTTGCAATCCCCACCAGGCAGTGTACCTGACCGATGTAGTATAGTGAAGTGACAAGTACCGGGGGATTGATCGTTCTCTAGGGGAATAGTGTCGTTAGGATTGAAAAACTACTCTAATAGGTCTAAGGGTGAGGGAAGATTCTTTTTGTATTTTTATACTTTTATGAAAGCAAGTAAAATCTCGGGTTTGAAGGAGTGGGCGGAATTAGTTGCTAGTCAACTAACCCAAATAACTACAATTACAAATAAAATAAAATAACTGAAAATAAAAAGGTTGTGGAACTTATATGGAGAGAAATGTGTTTACTTAGATTTCCTTACTCCCTAACTATCTTTTACCGGTTGATTAGTGTGTATTAATTGCGTGGATGACGGGTGTATTCCTTAATACCAATCGTGGGGTGGCGTACGTACTTCCCCAACTCTATAAGCTCCTACTTCACTCCTATGTCGAGCCGGCTAAGAAGCTCCTAACATGGGATCACTAGAATTCGCTCATGCATTAAATACAACCATAATAACCTTAGTACGCATTGGTTCATGTTTCTTAAGACGTTCAAGCAAGTTACCGTATAGGATGTTAGCCAGTTTTCTTAAGCCTAACATCGATAAACAATCATCCAATACAATTAATAACACACCAACAACCAATAATCAATAGTTAGGTTTCATTAGATCTAAGCAAACACAAGATAAATCTAGCCTAGCATGTTACATAAAAAACAAGAACAAGATATAATCAAACAACACATAGACATATTGAATGATTAATTGATTACTTATCTTCAATTGCACATGGGAGATCCAAGGGTATAAAACCCTTAAAAATGGCAGAAAAATCGTCTTAGGGTTTCTCCTCACAAAGTTGCACACTAATGACTAAAAATTATGAAAATATATATAGGAAAACAGATCTGACGGCGTCACGTTATAGAGCTGACGCCGTCACCTCGCCGCGGTTAGGGTTTCTTGATGGCCTTCTTGACGCCGTCCCCTTTTAATCCTCCAAAATCCTCTCTGGCGCGTCAAGGGTTGACGCCGTCAGGCTTGGGCTTGACGCTGTCAAAGGTACTATTCCAGCAGATTTTTAAGACTTTGTCGTTTTCTTCATTTTTATGCTCCAAAAACGTCCAAAATGCTTCCTTTTCCAATTTTCTCCTCCAAAGTACCTAAAATGACAAAAGGAACGATTTAGGGCAATATTTGATCAAATAAATACGATTTAGGGCTTAAATGACCCCCTAAAAGCGGTACACTTTTCGCTTCATCAAATACCCTTACACTTGAGATTTGCTTGTCCTCAAGCAAATGCGCTTTTATTCTAATCAAAATACAAGTTAGGGGTCATTTAACGCTAATATAAAAGTAATTACAACAAATAGTCGTTCCCCTTTAATCATAATAAGCACGGAGATTACACACTAGCACCTCACAAGTAGTGTTTAGATACTCACATCTCTCAGGTGTCATAAAAGTATATCTCATAAATGAAAATGAATAATATCTCTCACTACCTATCATAGCAAAAAGATTACCATAGGCTTGGGAAAGGATCAAAAACCTCCTCCACTAGGCGTAAGCACCTAAGATAAATTATCAAAGAGGGATTTTAAGCGGGTTATAACGTTAGGTGTAGGGATATGATAAACACGGTTTTGTTGGATAAAGGACATTTTACTGGTGGCGAGTTAAAGATCTTGATTAATTACATGTACAATATGGCGTTGCTAAGCCAAGACTAGACTCGACTTAAGCTAATGAAAGAAATAACAAAAAGATAAAATAAACATAAAATGAAACGGGATGGTAGTCCGTATGTTTTTTTTTTTTTTTTTTTTTTTTTTTTTTTTTTTTTTTTGCATACACTCTTGCCCTACCATCCAAAATAATACATCGCAGGGGGGTTGTATCCCCCTGACACTTGAACTTTTACATAACTTTACAATTAACTATTCTAATCACTCGAATTAAGATAATCGAAACACTTGGAGTACTTTTAAAATATTTAGCACATATGGGGGTAATAATGTTGTTCTTCCCCATTACTCCATCACACTAGTACTTTACCCATGAGTCCCAATCGTCCCAAAACAATATGTACAAGGATATGACTCGACTTAGCAACCATGTAATTAATTAGATAATTAACTTGGGGTTTAAACAAATGTTGTCACAATAATGCACTAAAGATGAGTGCACACAAGGTAGGCTAAGGCAATTTGGGTGTACATTTAAGTGGGGTGTAAACAAATTCTTCCTTTAAGTAAAATGCTTAAAGGTCAAAACGAAAAGATAGGCTCTGAGGGGTGTACTAGGGGTATCATGTACTAAAAATGAGTACAACGCAAAGGGTGTGGGAGAATTACTTGACCAATGTAGCCAATGTAATTATAACCAAAACACAGGTGTAAAACAATGGGTTAATCCTAATGCCTCTTATCATGTAGTAAATCTAACTACACG
Organism: Artemisia tridentata subsp. tridentata; assembly: GCA_021014915.2. Classification (NCBI taxonomy): domain Eukaryota; kingdom Viridiplantae; phylum Streptophyta; class Magnoliopsida; order Asterales; family Asteraceae; genus Artemisia; species Artemisia tridentata. Next base: position 183,808,907 of record CP139501.1, on the reverse strand, counting down.
AATGTAGTCTCACTTGTGGCCTCGGAATGGTCATAACGCAAGTTCTAGAATCTAAGTGCTACCGGTACACACATCATAACATAAATGCTTTTCCTACCAATTCTAGGGGCGAACCTCACATATTTGGGGGTGGAAATTTTTTTTAGTGGTACGGTTTTGTGCTAGTCATATAACTCCTATCCGTGAGACGCTCATTAAGACCAAAGTTTCACTCCTAAATGTTGTAAAAAAATTTTAAATTTGGCACTAAAATTGCCTTAACAGGTATTTCTCTCAGTTTTATTACACATCTACCATTAAACAAACGAAAAATCAAGCGTAATAGCATTCTCTAAGGTATCGTACTTTACCCCCCCCCCCCCCTTACACTTAAGATGAACATTGTCCCCAATGTTCAAATAACAAGATGTAAAAGTAAATAAGGTAAAAGAATGAAATCAAATACTCCCCTGATTCGCTCGGTGGATAAAGGGGTAACATGGTTAGATCTTCTTCCAAGGTAATGTTGAAACTTCAAGATTAAAGCATCGCCAAAAGCTTGATTCCATATACATTTTCTTGTCCAAAATAACCTGTTAAACCTGAGAAAACAAACACGAAAACCTGCATAACATCGGCGGGATAAATCTGTATAAGGATATAATGCTTGTGGAATGATTATTTTGCAGATTCCTGGTTAAGTTAGGTTATAAACTTTATGATTCGTAGAAAAACAAAACTTTCAAAAATTTCAGAAAATTAAAACCTGACGCCGTCAGGTTGTAAAGCCTGACGCCGTCAGAAATGATCTGACAGATTTTTCATGTTAAGTTTCCGGAAAATTTCTGGAAAAACTCAATCCTTATTTCCTGGAAATCCTGCAAAATATCATTATGACTCGATACAAGCATTTGACTCAAACAATTACTAATATGTATGTTAATTTATTATTGTTATGATTCATGTTCATTTGTTCTAATAAACCGATTTGGATTTCCCTTACACTTAACTTTTGCAAAATACATTTATATGTAGTTAAGACGAAGTTAAAAATAAGATAAAGCATTTTCACAATTTAGTTTCGAACATGAATCAATAATAATACAAATTAAACATACATACGGAAGCAAATAAAATCAAACAAACAAATAAATAAACACACAAAGCAAATAAAGCTTGGGTTGCCTCCCAAGAAGCACTTTTCTTTATTGACGAGTCTTGTAGCTAGACTCAAAGTCAGGCTTATCTAGTGTCGCTTATGCTCACGTATCCGAGTGTGAGCCATCTAATTGTTGCCTCATCTTTCTTGTACTCATCATTCAGCTCCTGACATCCATGATAATATCTCTTATTTTTCTCATGTGGATATCTGAGCCCCTTTTTCTTATCATTCTCACTTAACAAGTCAATAGGCACAAGTCTATTACAAGATTCAATGGAGAAGTTTTTAAACCTAGGATGTGATCGGGGCATTTGGTAAACAAAATCTTCATCCCCATCCGAGAATGTAATTAACCCGTCCACAAGTTTCTCGTCAAGGTTGGTCAACCTTTTGAAGGGTTCTCCAAAAATGACTTGGGTTAATTTGTTATCAATAAATTCTCCTAAGTTCTCCATAACCATAAAATCCACCAAATACACAAAACTTCCTACGAATACGTGTAGTGGCTTAATCCTAGCAATAATGTTATCTCCTTGATATTCTAGCTCATCTACCATGATTTTATTATAATTAGCGCGAGAGATAATGTTCATAGGCAAAGACGAGTTAAGATAAGCATGAAAACTATGATAACCAATCTTACATGGAAATTGCATGTTAAAGAGGATATCCTTTTCGATCTTAGTCCTAGGGTCAACATACTTAAAGGGATCAATTTCCTCTTTTCTCCATTCCTCGTTAACTACTTCTCCATTACCAGCATCCTCATCGGAGTCTGAGTCGTAAAATGGACTAACTGCATAGTCATTCTCATGGTCAGACTCCTCCATCTCAGAATTGTTACCAAAGTGGTGGTCGGGTGAAAGGTTGTTGTTTTCTATGATGGGGGCGGGAACGGGTAGTTGGAAGTTTGCACGGCGGAAAATACGAATAACAGGGATCAAGCGATCACTATTACTCATGAGGTAGGTGGAAGGTGTCACAAACAAAAGTACAAAGAAATAAGATAGACTAAAGAAAACCTAGAAAAATAAAATAAAAATCTCACTAGAAGGGAATCTAGTGAGTAGACCTAATAAAATAAAAATTCAACCTAAACAATAACTATTCCCCGGCAGCGGCGCCAAAAACTTGATGCGTGGTTTTGCGACCTTACAACAGGTTTTACCTCTCGAGGGATCTCAAGAGGCTTGCAATCCCCACCAGGCAGTGTACCTGACCGATGTAGTATAGTGAAGTGGCAAGTACCGGGGGATTGATCGTTCTCTAGGGGAATAGTGTCGTTAGGATTGAAAAACTACTCTAATAGGTCTAAGGGTGAGGGAAGATTCTTTTTGTATTTTTATATTTTTATGAAAGCAAGTAAAATCCCGGGTTTGAAGGAGTGGGCGGAATTAGTTGCTAGTCAACTAACCCAAATAACTACAATTACAAATAAAATAAAATAACTGAAAATAAAAAGGTTGTGGAACTTATATGGAGAGAAATGTGTTTACTTAGATTTCCTTACTCCCTAACTATCTTTTACCGGTTGATTAGTGTGTATAAATTGCGTGGATGACGGGTGTATTCCTTAATACCAATCGTGGGGTGGCGTACGTACTTCCCCAACTCTATAAGCTCCTACTTCACTCCTATGTCGAGCCGGCTAAGAAGCTCCTAACATGGGATCACTAGAATTTGCTCATGCATTAAATACAACCATAATAACCTTAGTACGCATTGGTTCATGTTTCTTAAGACGTTCAAGCAAATTACCGTATAGGAGGTTAGCCAGTTTTCTTAAGCCTAACATCGATAAACAATCATCCAATACAATTAATAACACACCAACAACCAATAATCAATAGTTAGGTTTCATTAGATCTAAGCAAACACAAGATAAATCTAGCCTAGCATGTTACATAAAAAACAAGAACAAGATATAATCAAACAACACATAGACATATTGAATGATTAATTGATTACTTATCTTCAATTGAACATGGGAGATCCAAGGGTATAAAACCCTTAAAAATGGCAGAAAAATCGTCTTAGGGTTTCTCCTCACAAAGTTGCACACTAATGACTAAAAATTATGAAAATATATATAGGAAAACAGATCTGACGGCGTCACGTTATAGAGCTGACGCCGTCACCTCGCCGCGGTTAGGGTTTCTTGATGGCCTTCTTGACGCCGTCCCCTTTTAATCCTCCAAAATCCTCTCTGGCGCGTCAAGGGTTGACGCCGTCAGGCTTGGGCTTGACGCTGTCAAAGGTACTATTCCAGCAGATTTTTAAGACTTTGTCGTTTTCTTCACTTTTATGCTCCAAAAACGTCCAAAATGCTTCCTTTTCCAATTTTCTCCTCCAAAGTACCTAAAATGACAAAAGGAACGATTTAGGGCAATATTTGATCAAATAAATACGATTTAGGGTTTAAATGACCCCCTAAAAGCGGTACACTTTTCGCTTCATCAACTTGCAAGCATGAACCGAAACACATAACATGAGAATTATACCCCCTCATGTTGTCATGAGGGGGTATTTATACTACAACAAGCCCTAGTTTGACTGGTTGACTCTCTATGTCTAATTACTAAACGACCCTTATACAAAATGAGGTATGATCATCACCTCAAAACCTAGAGCATGAGCATTTGTGTCGTGCCAGAGTAACATCCCCTAATGTAGATTTCGAGCTCTAACATAGCTTTCAATCCTCTTTAGTTGTTCACGAGTTTCAATGCATGTCAAAATGGCTCTTTCCATCCTTCCAAGATTTGTTTCTTTGATGAGGCTTAACTTTGGCGTGATTATGTTCCAATCATTTTCTTTGATCTTCTTGTGAAGTATTGGGCATACAAATTCAAGCGTGTCGGTGGAGAACTTCTTGACTTCATTAATAGCCATGAACCTTTTCTCGAGTCTGTCATTCTCTTACACCATACCAAACATTGGTTCTTCAATTATCGATAGAGGTTCCATGTTATTGATTCCCGGTAGTATAAGTAATGGTCTTGTGAAATTATCCTCGAATTGGTAGCTCTCAATCCCGAGTTGAAAGTCTTCAACTCTCATCACAAACACCTTAGCCTTAATGAATTCTTTAAGTGCTTCAGTAAAGTAGTATTTCATCTCGTCGGACCTTCGTACATTAATGGAGACATAAGTATGTTCCTATTTCTTTTCACTTTCTACGTTAAAAATATTCATTATTCTGCTCTTGGAAGACACATCTACTAAAAGCAAAGGTTGACAAAGTCTAAACTTGTAGTCATTCCTTTTTGCTTCAGGCAATTACGTGATTCCGTGAAGTGCTTCAAACTTATATTCTTTGAAGAGTTTCTTCTTCAAGGAACTTCCCTTCTAAGGTGCTTGGTGATAGTTTAAAGATTGATGGAATTAGGCTTGGGTCTCCTCTTTTCATATACGCCAGATCGAAGTTTTTGTATTCATCCATACCCAAATTTGGATTTGTACGGGGTCCATAAAACACCCAATTCTCATAGTGAGATACCCATTCACTTCCTTCTATGTCATCATTAACCTTTTCTTCATAAACCTCATCATCCATTGCAATGTCTTTGCCTTTGTTTACTGCATCCGCTTCACTAACCGAGTGTTGTCATTGCTTGTTTTGATGTTGCTCTTCTATCGGATTTGAGTCTCAGTTTGAGTATGTACAGAAGAACTCTCCCCGCCTGTCTTTAGTTTCTTCTCCTTCTTCCCTTCATGATTAACACCTTTGTGATCATCATGCGGTCATTTGTGAAGAGCTTCTGTTCTGTATGTGACTTCAATATTTGAGAAAATCTTGCTCTAAAATTTGAGCAAACATCATCTCCATAAGCTCATTAAACTGAAAGTCCTTGTAGTTGTACTTTGGGTCGGATGTGGTACTTTGTGATGTTGTTGTTGGCTGAGAAGTGATGAGGTGTAATTTCATACTCTTTTTAGGTGTCATTTAGTCTCTTAACTCGTATACTTATTATCATATTCTATTTGAGTTTTAAGTACTTGGGAGAGTAAATGCTGTAAATATACAAGTTTTGGGTTCGACTGGGCGAAGAATGAAGAAAAATGACAACTTCAGCAACGCGACCAACATCTCTGATGCGGTCACCAATTCAGCCTAGAAAGTGCTATTTCAAGATTCTTTGTGACGGGTCAGTATGTGGAGACGGCCTCCAATGACGTCGTCAAAGGCATCCTCATGGCCTCACTTCCAAAAGGTGACGCTGTCACATATGGCGGTGGGCAAACGAAAGTCGAAGTGGACGGTGAGCTGACGGCGTCACAACTTAAAAGTGACGAAGTCACATCCTGAAATCGATATATACAAATGCATATTTTTCATTATTGTGTGTGGAACTTTGTGTGTAACTTGGAGTCCGAACCCTAGGCCTTTTTATCAGTTTATTTAGGCCTATTTGACTATTGAAGACTTCTTGTATTGTTAAGATAAGTATTATTCATTAATCAATAAATCATGTTTATCTTTAATTGCTTGGTTATGTTTAATTCTTGTTTCCTCATTGCTACGCTAGGCTAAATCTATTAGTGTTTACTTAAGAATACATGAAACCTAGTTGTTATTCACTTATCTATTGTCTCTTGTTTGTGGGGTGCGTGTTAGGAGTTGGAAAATTGGCTATATCATGTATCTTAGCTTGAACATCCACCAAAACACGTATAGTTAGTGCTTATGTCATAGGTTATCAACTATGATGGGTATTTATTGCGTGAATTAGTTATTTGGTGGGTTATTGACATTCAGATAGGCGTCGCTCACTTAAGTTAGTTTATAAACGCGGGAATGACAAACTCGCAATAGGTAATAGGAATCCTTCACATTGCATTAAACAAGGTAGTGACAATTCAGTAGATAACGTGAGAAACGACTAGGAAGTAATGCGTACCTAGGTAAATACGCTTTTCCTTATATAAGAAGTTCCCACAAATTTTACTTTTATCGTCATTTATTTTTCTTGCATTTTTAGGTTAATTATTAGTCAAAATATAAAAGCCCCTCAAAACCAGGATTTTTACTTGCTTTAATTAAATACATAAAATACCAAAACGACTCTCCTTTCGACTTATCCCGAAATACACTTTGAGCCTATCGCACTATTCCCCTAGAGAATGATCAACCCCCGAAATTATCTATACTGCACTACAACGATTCGGTACACTGCCTAGGAGGGTTGTAAAACTTAGTGTATTGCCACCCGACACATCAAGTTTTTATCGCCGCTTCTGGTGAATAGTGTAGGTTCCGATTTCTACCTCGTTTAGGTCTAGTTCACGAGAATCCTATCTAGTGAACATTTTTGTTTTACTTTTTAGCTCTCTTGTAGTCTATCTTATCTTCATTTCTTTTGTTCATAAACTCTTCTGTTCCCCATCATGGAGCACGGAAATCCACCCAATCCACCTAACCCACCAAATGCACCCATGCCACCTAGACCTTGTACTCTAGGTAAGTATTCCCGACCAAGCCATGAAGACTATCGAAATACCATTGAATTTCCTGAAGAAGACAATGTGTCTCATTTGCAATCTGATACCATCCGGTTAGTGCAAAATGAATGTGCATTTCATGGACTCCGTTCCAAAGACCCAAACCAAATATTGACGTTTATACCAACAAATATTTGTAGAAAAATAAGTAAAATTGGTTAAGATTTTCGCATGGTGTTGCATGAACTTTAAAGTTCTACAAATACAATAACTTTTTTGTATGAAGATACTACCTCCGTCCCAAAATAAATGTCACGTTTGACTTTTTAAAGTTTTTTTTGTTCAACTTTGACCGTAAATATTTTTATTTATGTTATATAATACTTGATGCAAAATATATGTATGGATTGGCTTTCAAATGTATTTTTATTGGTATAATTTTCATAAAGTATTATATAACGCAAATAAAAATATTTAAAGTCAAAGTTTAACAAAAAAGACACTAAAAAGTCAAACCTGACATTTATTTTGGGACGGAGGGAGTAATTTTTTTAATCAAACTTGAATAATAGTCCAAGTATATTTGGTCAACGGTCGTACATTTGTAGTTTTAGGTAATGCAATAACAAAATCCAATATGTTATCAACTTAGATTAACTACAATTTCATTAAAATTATTATTTATTACTCCGTATTTTCAATAAGTTCATACTAATTAAGACGATATGTGCCTTAGTTGTAGAAAACAAAATATTCTATCAATTGCAAATTGCAGAGCATAAAAAATTATCATTTGTAAACTTTGCCTTTTTAAATATATGATAGTTGTACTTCAATTCGATGTCGATGATGCCGTGTCATATCAAACTATGATCTAGAGATGATGAGTTGAGGACCACGAATAATTTTCTCGAAATATTGAGGTGCTAAAACGATACTAATTTCTGAGATGTTTCCTATAGTTTGCCCCTTCAACTTCTAAGCTTGGTCAAAAGTCACCCTACGGAGAAAACGCGGGAAACATGCATGATCTGTATATATATCTTGCAATTTCAACTCCATTTGGCAATCACAACAATATTTCTCGCTACAACATATCACACACTCCATAAGTAATCTAACTATATATCTCTATAGTTACTCAATTGTGTTATAACGTTAATAACCAGCAACGCTGCAACTATATTTCTCTGGTTACTCACTTATACTATTTGATTGTATTTGTTAATTTTTATGGATAAAGAACAACAATACAAACGTGTGTTTGGACACTTGGATGCAAATGGTGACGGAAAGCTGTCTCCACAAGAGCTCAAAATTTGTCTTGGAAAGATTGGAGGAGAGTTGTCATTGGAGGAGGCTGAGATCGCGGCTGCTTTGATGGATTCGGATGGAGATGGGTTGCTGAGCATGGAGGACTTGGTGAATGTGGTTGAAAGCGCTAACGAGGAGGAGAGGATTAATGATTTGAAGATGGCTTTTAAGATGTACGAAGAAAAGGAAGGATGTATAACCCCGAAAAGCTTGCGAAGAATGCTTAGCAAATTGGGAGAGTCGAGAACCGTCAATGATTGCAAGGTGATGATTGCTAGGTTTGATGTTAATGGCGATGGTGTCCTTAACTTCGAGGAATTCAGGATAATGATGGCATGATCTTAGATATACATGAGTTCGATCGATGTCACTACAACAAAACATAGAACGGGCGACCACTGTTTTGGCGGGGACGCATCTGTCCCCGCCGAAAGTCACTAAACGACAAAATATGTGCTGACCTGGCATAAAGTCTCGCTGACCATTTATAAAATTTTCAACGCACCTTTTCGGCGGGGACATGTCCCCGCCGAAAGTATTTCACATATTTGTTGAAGTTTGACCAAACTTGGAGCGCTTAATTGTTCCCGCGCATTTTTCCATCTCTACCTTTCTGCGGGGACATGTCCCCGCGGAAAAGCTTAATTATTTTGGCTCCAAAAGGTAAGTTTATTACCGTCAAAATTAGTGTCTTTTGGCGGGGACATGTCCTCGCCGAAAGTATTACAGCCAAATTTTCATTTTACCCCGCCAATTTTTTACTTATATATATCGTATAATAAAGTTATCACAAAACACGTAAATTCACACAAAAAACACACATAACAATGGATGGTTTAACGCCGGAACAGGAATGGTCAAAGGCTTTATCACACGAGCTCCTGTATAATGAAATTATACTTCATTGGGGCTGGGAAATTTTTGATGAATATGGTTCTTATGAGAACTGTGCACCGTGGCAGAGAGACAAGATTCTGGAATGGTTGAGGAGAAAGCCGTACTATAGAGAGTATTTGGAAGAGCTAGATGCTGCTGAAGCTCAACGTGCTGCTGAAGCTCAACGTATGTCGGATACGGAGATCCTGAGCCAGGTGATCGGTGGCAAGCAGAGGGGGCATATTCCTGGCATAGGTCCAGTTTTACCTGGAGGTGGTCATAGGACGACTCTTAGCTCCTCACGAGCTCGTGAGGAAGCCTCCTCGTCCTCTCTGCGCGAGACCGTGGCGCAGCAGGGGAGCGCGCTGGCGCAGCAGGAGAACACGCTGCAGATGATTCTGAATTGGGCGAGGAGACAGCCGGGTTTTCCTGGGGAGCTAGCAGCGGGATTGCCGGGGACATCAGGATCCCAGAATGCATCGCCGGGTGAGTCTAGACTTGCAGGGGAGGGTAGTCAGGGAGCTGGGGGTAGTGGGGGTAATGGGGATGGTGGGGAGAATGGGGATTAGTTTATGGGTCGGATGAGACACTTTATATTTGTTTTGGTTTATTGGACATAGCTGTGTATATTTAGATGGATTATTATGTGTTAGGATTCCCAACTAACTTGTTCCTCGCTAGCTTATGTATAGTTTTGTAGAATATCATGTGGATCACGGTTTTTGAACCGTTTTTGGCGTATTTGGATCCATATGATTATGTTTAGCGAATTTGGATTGTTTAGCGAAGTTAATATTATTTTTAGTGAATTTTGTTTGAATTTGGTGTTGTTGTATTTAGCGAATTTGGTTTTAATTTGGTGTTGTTGGCGAGTTTGTTGTTTTGGCGAAGTTGGTGAAATGGGTAACAGCAGGATTGTGTAATATATGCTGCATTGGAGAGGTTTTTTCTGCACCCATTGCGGAAAAAACCTGGAATTACCCATTTTGTAGCAATTTGCTGCAAAATGGGTCAGGTACTTTCGGCGGGGACATGTCCCCGCCGAAAGTAAAAAAGATTTATATTAAAATAGTTTTCTGCGGGGACTCGTCCCCGCTAAAAGTAAAAAGAATTTATATTAAAATGGTTTTCTGCGGGGACATGTCCTCGCGAAAATCCTATAATCAAATTAATTAATGAGTTGATTAATTAACTTTTTATTTAATTATATACCTTTTGGCGGGGACATGTCCCCGCCGAAAAGTATTGCCACGTTGGACTAACTTTGACCAACCAGAAACCAGTGGGACCCATGTGTCCCCGCGGAAAGTGTGTAAAAGTCACCGCGGGATGTATCAGCGACGGTCTAGCCGCGGCGGCGTTTCGGCGGTGACATGTCCCCGCCGAAAGGGTACTGGCGGGGACATGTCCCCGCCGAAAGGCAAAAAAAGTCCCAGCCGAAAGTGTCGAATGTTGTAGTGTGTACATGTATACAAATTAATTTAATTCTTTGACTGATTCTTTTGTTACCGAACATTTTTTTGGCATTGGTATTGTATGTCTTTCTCATGTATTGAGTTTCAAATTTTTGGGTATGTAAATTTTCACGATATGAATATTTCCTGTTAATACGTTACAGCCACGTACGTAGGAACATTAACGTACGTGTGCCACACATGTACATGCATGACATAATAATTCTAGACCTTTTAGGATTTTATTTCAATCTAATTTTCTCTCAGTTTTCCTCAACAAATGTCTGCTTGAAAATTGCAAGTTGTGATAATAACAAGGGTTCTAAAAGGCACGTCTTAGTGCCGCTAATGTGCGAGGCGTGACCTTGTACGAAACAGACCAAGGCGTCTTCTTAAGACGTGGCGCGTGATGAGGCGCGAAAAGGCGCGCCATAGCGCGAGGCGTGGCGCCTTATTTTGAATCTTTTAAAGGATTTACTAGTATTTGGGCTAGAATTACCGAATTACTAATATAAGGGACTTTGACTTAGGCATGGTAACTTTATACATCAATTTCAAGTTTTTAACTTATTTCTACGGTTCTACCACTCATATAACGAGTGAGGAAGGTTTTGACGACTACTCCGATGAAGAAGGTTTTATTTAAAGAAATGACGAAAGATGTAAGGATAGTTTAGTTTTTTGAGTTTATTTATTTTGTATAACGCTTTTTGTAAACTTGATGTATTATATATATATATATATATATATATGAAATATATATATATATATGTATATATGAAATATGATATAAATATAAAAATCTATATATATATATATATATATATATATATATATATATATATATATATATATATATATATATATATAGGGTCCCTTTCTTTTCAGAACCAACTTATCTACGAGAACTGCTAGAACCCTTCTAGACCAATGAGATTCTTTAAAGTATTAAAGATTTTTATTTAATTCATAAGGGCATAATAGTAAATGAAACTATTTTTTATTTTATTTTATTTTATTTTAATAAAATTCGTTTTTTTTAAACTCTTAATTTTCGGAATGCTTTTTTTTTTTTTTTTTTTGCGCTTTGTTTCCAGCATGCTTTGTTTTTAAAATTATTAGTGCATATGTGTTTTTACGAATTAATTTTTTTATTTTAGTTTGTGCAATAATTTTTACAACATGCATGTTTTTCAAATAGTAAAGTGCATACGTATTTTTTAGATAATGTTAATTTGTAACAAACCAAGAACATATATGTTAAACACAAAAGTCGATATCGATTGAAATACAATTAAAATACAAATTTCTAAAAAGAAAAAAATACTTGAATCCAATCGATCTATACATGTATGCTCTAATAATATTTAATGGAAACGGACATATGTGCAACTCATTGTTATCAACACTTTTAGAAGTCGAACATAATAATCGTATTTCTTCAAACCCCGCATATTATCATCATGTATCTATGTGTACATCCACTTCTAGATCTTCATTGCTATCACCATCTTCATTAATCTGGTACAAACATACTAGAAAACAATTAAACCTCAACTAAATAGGAAATGAACTTTTTAATTATAATAACTAGCATAACACATATGCACAATGTTCATGAGTACATGTATGTTTTAGGAAACAGACTTGTTTGACAAACACGAAGTCTTTAAAAAAAAATTTACACTTATTGAATTAAAAACATACATGTTTTAAGCATTCCGTTTATAGGCAATCAATTTTTTAAACAGACCTGTTTAAAACATACATGTTTTGAACATACATATTTAAAAAAATCATGTTCTAAAATATATATGGTTTTCATTAGTTAGATCCAACTAATTAAAACATATATGTTTTGAACATGTATGTTTTGAACATACATGTTTTGCACATTAAAACTGCAAGCTTGAATGATGTAGATCCAAGTCCAAACTTTGATGATTATTTACAAGTGCATAACCTAATCGACTCCTATTGTCCACATATGACAGGCTACTTGGCTGTGTAGACTCTACACACAAGAGGCTAATAATCAGCTAGTGAATACTTAACTCGTAAAAACTTAGCTATAACAGCAGAAACATGGCAAATGAGTACAAAAGCGCACATAAGTTGACTACAGTAAGAGTTACAGAACACCACTGTTTGTTTTGAACATATATGTTTTTTTTTTTTTTTTTTTTTTTTTTTTTTTTTAAAACACCCCTGTTTGTTTAAAGGTCACATACATCTCTAAGAGTTACAGAACCTGCAACCATCCAACAAAAGACCTCAACATCTTAGTCAACTATGCCATTATGAACCAGAAGGCATATTAAAGATAATCAAAATTAGATCCGCATATATACACTCCTTACCAACGTTACTTTGCCTTTGTCATCGAATAGCATTGGTTCAACCCTTCGACTTTCACCGAGCCTTTTCAAAACAAAAAATCACATAAACGAACCATATGAAATCATGTAAAATTAAAATAAAATAAAATAACAACAATAAAAACGAGTTGTAGAATCGAAACAAATAATTGAAAACTAGGTCGCACCTTTGATCAAAACTGAAACTTATACAAGTTGTATGTCTAACGTGATTTCACATCCCAACGTTGATATCCATATCATTCTGCTATTGCCAATTAAGATATTAAGCGGCCTTTAGAAAAAAAGGAGATTAAGATGGGGCGGCTAGGTTTTTGTGAGAGGAAGGGAAATAAATGTGAAAATTAAAACTGACTGAAAATAATGAAAAAGTCGTATACGTGAGTTGTGGGAGAGCGGTTTTAAAGGGATCAAAAATTACCTTAATGCCCTTTCTTCCTTTAAAAAATCAAACCTCCGCTTCTAATATTTTCAAAACTGCCATTATGCATTGACATGATGTACCTTATGTATTATTAGGAGTAAAAAAGGTGGTTCTCGCACTTCTCGCAGATAAGGTGGTTCTGAAATGAAAGGCCCACTATATATATATATATATATATATATATATATATATATATATATATATATATATATATATATATATATATATATATATATATATATATATATATATATATATATATATGCCGCTTTGAGTCACGCCTTAAAAAACGCCGTAGCTTCGCTATGGCTCGTAAGGCTTGAGGCTTGGCTTCGCCGCCAAGCCACGCCTCACGCTATTTATAACCTTGATAATAACTGACTAATTAAGAGACCAATATATAGTCCAAGTTGCATTTTAATATCAGCCTGGGACTTTGAATAAATAAAATGAAAGGTGACGTGGGTTTTAACTCGACGAATGTAAGCTTGAAATATGATCGACTTGATCTTGATCAGTCTAAGCTCGAATTTTGACTTGATCTATACGTAATCTCGATTCTCGAAGTTCGACTCAAGCCAATACAAATAACATAAAAGATTAATACTTAGATTAAACTTACTTGAAATCAAATATGCAATAAAAAAAACCGGTTTTTTTCTCTCTCTGGCGAAAAAAAAGAAACCCTAATCTCCTAATCGTTTTTCCAAAAACTGCTTCTAATCTTCTGTTTTCTGCTTCGACTTGTTAGAGTTAGTGATTTGCATTCTTGTTTATCATTACTTGATCAAGTTCGCTGCTTAAAACATATAGTTTTTAGGTTTTTTTTTTGGTATAATCGATTTAGGGTTTCGCTAAGGGTTTCTTGTACCCATTTATTGTAAGTCAACTAATCCTTATTACTCTTTTTCATTATTGATCGATTATAATTGCTGGAGGATAGTTCATTGTGGTGCGTACACGTTAAAACCCTGACTGTTTCAGTTAGGGTTTTCTTTTTTCCTTGTTCGATTGATTTGGTTTCTGCATGCTGTTTGATTAGTTGTGTTTCTTGTTGATTGTTGTTTTGGAGTTGTATTTGTAGGTTTAGAGAGAGATGGAAAAGGGTTTTTTGAATGCTAATAGCGTGACCAAAGGTACAAAACCTGTTGGTAAATATGATAGAGGTGTGTCGAGTGGTAGTGATGTTGCTAATTTGAGTTCTTCTTCTAGTTTGGCCGATCAAACTAGTTTGATGTATGGGAGGAATGCTATGCATGGTAATGTGCTGGTTAAACCGTTGCGTGATCCAAAATTTGATGCGTTTAGGAACGTGTCTGCTCGTCCTGTTCATGAACATGGTGGTCCGGTTATGCCTAGTGGTAGTGGTATTGATGGTGTTTTTGAATCTTTGGCTGCTAATATGGAGAATTCTGCTCCTATTAATGCGTCAACTTAAAGTGGAATTGGAACTATTATTGGTTCAATGGCTGCTCCTAACATACTGTTTCCTACACATGTGGCTAAATCATCTAATCCTTGGAGTTTAAATGATGCTACTACAGGTTATAATGAGTATATTGGGGATAGTGTTGGTAGGGGTTCTAACGTGGGGAATACTCTGTCGAGTGGTAGTAAGAATGATGGGAAAGAATTCACCAATGCTACTAATGTTTCTAATGGTAATGAGGGTGGTGTGTTGAATAAAAGGGGACTCGTAAAAAATCAGGGACGAATAATTTTATCCATATGGTCACTTCTTCATGAGTCGTGTTTCCTAGTCGTTGACCCTAAAAGTTATTTATAGATAATGATTGTCAACAAAACCGTCATATAAAGATATGAAAAATACAAAAATGGAATAAATGGAAAAATGGAGAGTTTTTAGAACCTAAAGATTTCTTAATCTCTTTTGAAAATTTTGCTACTTTTCAAAGATAGTAAAAAGAGGTTGGAAATTTTTGGTTTCAAAAACGTGTTTTTATAACATTGCGTGAGGACACTGCAATATCTTAGTCTGGGGAATTTTGGTATGTGCTTAAACATATACCTTTTCTTGACCAAATTAAGACCAAAACGACCAAAAACTAACCAAAATGCCAAAGATATTTGTGTTTTTGTGTTTATTATATGCAGGAACGGATATTTAGAAATATGGACAAAATCAAGCAAAAACCAAGAAAATGAGCATGAGATTTGGAAAAGTGTCGAAAGCCGAAACCGGGGAAGCAAATGATCAAAGTTTATGTTCATATGTCAGACAAGTCCTTAAAGAATCAAAGAGTGGCAAGAAAAGCCCTTGGATCAACTTTGGAAGAATTACAATTTCAGCGCTTCAAGTTTACAAAATTACAAAAATTATCCCAATCCTAAACTATCACTAAAACATAACGGGACACAACATAAACCCTTAGCCCAATCCATTTAAAAAAAGCCCACTCTCTTTATATGAAAACCGGATCCCAAAGCCCAAAACCCGAGCCCACTTTCTCTTTTATTAAAACCCGGTCAAACCCATACCTATAATTAATTCCCAGTTAAACAAATTTACCCGCCACCCTTTTTCCCCAATTACCCAGGCACATGAACCCTAAATTACCCATCCAAAAAATTAACAGCAATTAAGGGCAATTGTGTAATTTAAACGCATTTCTAGAAGAATTCTGACATGTCAGCAATCCCAGCGAATTCGAGGCTTGTGATTGGCTGATGATGCGTGGAGCTTTGATCCAAGGGCTAGAATTGATGGATTGGCGTCCAAGTATATGATCAAAGGGCCGATATCATCTCAAAGAAGCACAAAGGGGTGTGGATTGATGACATGGACAGCCTAGAAGCCTCCTCTTTCGGCTATAAATAGAGCTTCTCCCCTCCTCAGATTGATAAGTAGTTTTTAGTAGTGTTATACTGTAGTTTTGTTTACTGAATTGTAATCTCAAAGTTTTCATAGTGTAATCAAGCTTTTATTAATGAAATTCTAGTTTTACTTTTTAATCCAATTTGCTTATTTACTCTCATTCTCATTTAAGTTGTTAATTAAAGTTTTTTTTTACTATTACATAAGCTCCTAGTTTACTGTTTTATCACTTCATAAGCTTCATTTAGTACTAATCTCAGTTTTACTTATTGTTCACTTAATAAAAACAAAAATACAAAAAAAAAAAAATCAGGAATATCATTGAAAAAAAAAAAAAAATAGTTAAATAGTGTTCATAAGCTTTCACAAGCTTACATATTATTCATATAAGCTCATTCTAGCTGTTTATAGCTTTTGTGATGCTTAATAGTCACTAAATCAGTCCAAATATCAAAATCTATACCTATGCATATTGTGGAAAGCTTGAGGAAGTTGCCTGCAATAGAGGGGCAAGATGGACTTAACTAGCTTATTCTCTGAATAAGCTAGAGCTTGTAGCTGCCCTTTATTGGGAGCCCTTGTTTAGCTAGGGCCAAATAGTGAGTTTTACATTTCAATTTTAGCATAGATAGAGTAGTTTGCTTATTTTTTACTTATCATAGTGCTTATTTTGATTGTTAGTAGTTTATTTGATCATTCTTATGCTTATTTGATAGTAGTAGCTGTTAGATTTCAATTTGCTTAAAAAAGTTATAAATAGCTAAAAAATAGTCATATTAGAGTTAGCTTGATTAGTACTTATTGAGGTTTTATAAGTTGCTTATTAGGTGGTTTAGAAGTCAGAAAATCAGTAGTTAAGAAGATTCATGGCTTTATTTGGTGGTTTCTAGTATAAAAGTTCAAATCAGTTTCTAATAGGGGTGTTTGGCAAATTGCATTTCTGAGTATAAAAAGCTCATGCCACTGTTCATTGACCATTTGATGAAGTTTGATTGAGCTTATTTAAGGATAGATAAGCTGTTGTCATAAGGATTTAAGTTGTTTTGATGCCTTTTGAGGTTTTGAGTTGAATAGTGCAAATATAGATTCTCAACTGCTCATACAAGCTTCCCATAAGCAGAGGCTTGTTTGATCATATTTTCTAGTGATTATAGGTGTATTTTAGTTGTTAAAGTAAGATTCTAAGTTTTTGCATTGTTTCATTAAGAATTGAAAGAGTTGAGGTACAAATTCCACAACTGCTGCATCAGTACTCATCTTGCAGCCCTGCACCACCATATCTGATTAACCCAGCTTCTTGTTTGCTTTGCAACTGCTTATTCACTTGTGATAATTGCATGATTTTTGGTTTTCTAAGAAGTTTGTAGTACTGGCTTTAGGGATCTGAGCTTAGATTTCATTTTGAGAGCTTATTGTTAGCTTTTGAGGGTCTGCAAAACACCCTCAGACCCACTTCATTAGGCCTGCAACAGTTGGAGCTTTAGCTTTTTGGATTATTCTTGTGCTTATCTGTTGTTCTCATTATTGTTATGTGATTAAGTTGATAGCTCAGAGTAGAAATTGTTTGCCATTAGTTTATTCTTAGTCCCTTTTAGCTTTTCTTAGCTTATTCTCAAAATAGCAGTTTCATTTTTCCTTTTTAAAATCTTTTCATTAAAACTGTTTGTTTTCTTAGTTTGATTCTAGCTTATTTTTCAGTTTTCAGAAAAGTTGTTTTTGTAAAAAGTACTTATTTCCTACTTATAATTAAGTTTCAAAAAGAAAAAGTAAAAAAAAAAATAAGTTTAAAAAAAAAGCCAGACCTGGGACTCGAACCCAGGCCTCCTCACTCACACACAAAGGCCTTACCGTTATGCTCTAGTTATGCTCAGGTTTATTATTACAAAATTTTATTCTTAAACTAGTATTCCCTTTTAGCTTATTTAAGCTGTTTAGCTTATTTCTGCTTAATCCAGTTTAGCTTTTTCAAACCTATTATTTTTCTTTCATCTAGAATAGCTTAAAGTAATTTTCAGTAAATTTTCATAATTTTCCGAATTAGTTTGATATTTTTAATCATTTTATTTCTTTAAAATAGTTTTTAATTCATAAAAAATTAAATAAAAATCAAAAAAATATAATTCTTTTTTCTAAAATTTTCTTTTACTGATTAGAACTTAGGAAAAATATAACTTCATACCTAGAGTTGATATTTCTTAGATTTTACATTTTAAGCTCGGGTTTTCCCGGGTTTGATTCGTGTTTAGTTTTTTTCTACGTTTTTGGCCTCGTAGCTTTTAGTTTTATAATTTATTTTCTAGATTAGTTAATTTTAGTTACTATTTCATATTTGTAGTGTAAAAACCAAAATATCTCACTCTTATCTCACATTCACAACACAATCACGATCCCGAATCACATATTCCATTCAATCTTCAATCGGGACAACGAAACTCAGCTTTTGCATATTTCCTTTGCAATTCCTTGGATATAATTGAACGATATCAATTTTTGGCGCCGCTGCCGGGGAAGGTTGACGTGAATTCGTGATTCTGATTTTCGATTCGTGTTTTGAAGATCCTTCTCCCGGGAAGTTATCCTTTTTCTTCGTAAATATTTTTCAAAAATATAAAATCCAAAAAAATTAAAAATACCACTAACACTTTTCCAAAAGTGTTAACAATACCAAAAAAATCGAAAAACAACAAAAGAAATCGTGAAATTAATTGTTTTCGGATTATCTCGAGATTACAACCTATACAAGGGGTTTAAGGAGGTTTTAACATTAAATTGCAAACCGAAAAGAGATCCATTCTTCTCTTCCGCCACTCTGCGAGTAGTCTTGAGAGAAACGATTATCGATTAACGAATCGGTTACCAAAAATATTGTGTTTGTATTTTTCTTAAATATAAAAACCCAAAAAGATTTTCATTTTCAAATTTGTTTTTCTTTTTAAATTTTGTGTTGTTCTAGTGCATGCGCACTCGTTCTTCATCTTCTCCCAATCTTAATTCTCCTATATCAAACCCCGAGAGGTTATTACGTCAAAGTAATCGTCGTCACCCATCACTTTTCACTATGGATGATCACAACCAAGATGAGGGGCCACCCCCTCAAAATTTGGATAATCTGGCTCCCGATCTCCGACCAATGGAAGAATTACTCCAATCACCTTTCAATGGTGTTGGAAAAGCAATCGTGATACCCAATATGTTTGCAAATCAATTTGAAATTAAAACTGGGTTACTTAATCTTATCACCGGTATTTCCTTTCACGGCTTTGAAAATGAAGATCCTCATTCCCATGTCCAGAAATTCATCGACATCACTGAAACGCTTAACTTCAATCACGTTCCTCATAATGTGCTTAAATTGAAGTTATTCCCTTTTTCTCTCGTAGGAGCAGCCCGGACTTGGCTTGACAAGGAACCTCCTAATTCGATTTTTACTTGGGATGACTTAGCCTCCAAGTTCGTGAACTACTTTTATCCTCCTTCTAAAACGTCGAATCTCAGAAATCAAATCACTCGATTTCAGCAAGCTTTCGATGAATCGTTCAACGAAGCTTGGGATAGATTCAAAGAGTTGTTAAAGAAGTGTCCTAATCACGGATTTTCAACCTTGCACCAAATTGATACTTTCTACAATGGGTTGAATCCATCTGATCAAGATTCACTCAATTCTGCTGCGGGTGGAAATTTTCTGACTAGAAATACTCAAGAAGCTTTGACTATCATTGAAAATAAAGCCAAAGTGAGGAGTTCTAGAACCAAAGCTCAAGTTTCAAATATGAGTAACAAATCAGATGATGTTTTGACCCGAGCTTTTAGCAAAACAGAAGAGAATCTAGCCGCTCTCACTAAACAAATTGGGCTTCTAATTAAAGGAAGACCTTCTCAGCCCGTCAATGTTGTGAATAAAAAATGTGAGATTTGTGGTGGTCCACATCCTTATTATGATTGTCAAGCCTCCGGTGGCCAAGGTTTGAATGCTACCGTAGCATCAACAACCTACAATCAGATTCAAGGATTCCGTCCTCAAGATGCTAATAACCAAATGGGACCACCCGGTTTTTCTTCATTCCAAAACAATCAAAACCATTTCCCTCAAAATTACAATCATCAAGTCAATGTTGTAAACCAAAGTTGTGAAACTTGTGGTGGTCCACATCCGTATTTCGAGTGCCCAGCCGCCGGTGGCTACACTCAAGAGAGCGTTTATGCTGCTTCGGGATCCTATAATCATGGAGGTAACGGTTACCAACCACAAGGAGACCGTAATCTTCTCAGGTACCGTTCTAACAATTTTCTCGGACCACCCGGTTTTAATGCAAATCAAAATCAAAATGTGCCAAATAGAAATAATCAAAATCAAAATCGGGTGAATCATGGTAACCAAAACCAAGGAAATTACAATCAAGGTCAAACTCATGGTTACCAAAATCAGGAAAATTACAATCGAGGCCCGAATCAAGGAAATTTAACCAAGGAAATTTTCAAAACCAGGGAACTTTTAATCAGGGA
Source organism: Artemisia tridentata subsp. tridentata (assembly GCA_021014915.2). Taxonomy (NCBI): domain Eukaryota; kingdom Viridiplantae; phylum Streptophyta; class Magnoliopsida; order Asterales; family Asteraceae; genus Artemisia; species Artemisia tridentata. The sequence goes on along the minus strand of CP139501.1, from coordinate 183,788,539 downwards.
AATTTTCAAAATAACAACCAGGGTTTTAATCAAAACAACCGAGGGCCAAATCTTAACAATAATCAAAATCAAGGATTTGTGCAAAACCAATCGCCCTCGGATGAGTTGTTGAAACAACTAATTCTTCAACAAAAAAGCCCAGGAAGAAACAACTAGGATGTTGGTTAATCAGATGACAGAAATCAAGAAGTCTTTAAATGATCGACCCTCGGGCTCTGGAACTCTTCCAAGCAACACGATCGCTAACCCAAGGGGCGATGTTAAGGCGATCACTACAAGGAGTGGTGTATCATATGATGGACCCACGGCTCTGACTACCTCTTCTTCTCTACCTCCCAAGGTAGTCGTCCGTGAGACTGAGGTGACAAAGGACACGGAACTTCCTACTAACAGCGGAAGGACCGAAGACGTCCAACCTCCGGTTGTCCAACCATCTAAACCAAAGGTTGTGCTTGAGCCCGAAGAAGCTCCCGTAAAAACCAAACTTCCGTATCCTTCAAGATTGAATGATCAAAAGCTCCGCGAAAAAACTTCAAATCAAATGGAGAAATTCTTCCAAATCTTACAAGATTTGCATTTTGACATAAGCTTCGCGGATGCTTTACTTCTGATGCCTAAGTTTGCTTCTACAATCAAAGGATTATTGAGTAACAAGGAAAAATTATTTGAATTAGCAAAGACTCCTCTTAATGAGAATTGTTCAGCGGTTCTCCTAAAAAAGCTTCCGGAAAAGCTTGGAGATCTCGGAAAATTTCTCATTCCATGTGATTTTCCGGGAATGGTTGAATGCTATGCCTTGGCCGATCTCGGTGCAAGCATCAACCTAATGTCGTTGTCCGTTTGGGAAAAACTTTCTCTACCCGAACTCACCCCCACTTGCATGACCCTCGAGCTTGCGGATCGTTCCATAACCCGTCCTAAGGGTGTAGCCGAGGATGTCTTTGTCAAAGTGAGGAAGTTCCATTTCCCCGCCGATTTTGTGGTAGTTGATTTCGATGCCGACCCCCGGGTTCCTCTAATTCTTGGAAGATCATTCCTGAGGACCGGGCGAGCTTTGATTGATGTTTATGGTGAAGAAATTACATTAAGGGTGGATAATGAGGCCGTAACTTTTAACCTCGACCGAACGTTCAAATACTCCTCCAATCACGATTCCGTCTCGGTAAATCGAATCGATGTCATTGATGTTGCCTCGGAGGAGTATTCTCAAGAAGTTCTTGGATTTTTCGGTAAATCCTCGAGTGGTAATCCCACTCCTTCTTCTCAACCAATTCTTTCCGACTCTTCCCCTTCCCTTACTCCATTTGAGGGAAGTGATTTCATCCTGGAAGAGATCGAGTCTTGTCTCAAGAATGAATCAGTTTCACCAGAAATTGATGATTCAGACTTTGACCCGGAGGGAGACTGTAGAGACCAAGTTTCATATGTTTCGTGGTTCAAGTGGCCGGATTTGATGAAAGATGAAGATGTTCATCTTTCTAGAGAGAGAGTAGTGAGAGGGTGGAGAGAATCTGTCAAATGTTTAGCTTTATTGAAAGAAAACAAATGAATGGTACAATACTCCCACACACCCACATGGAGAGTCATGTGGGTACTTATAGGCCCTTTTACATCACAAGTTTGCCAATTACACATAAGTAGTCCCTGTGTGAGCTACTTAATACAAACCTAGTCCAATTCACGTGAGTGACGACATCTTTATAAAAAAACGAGTCTAACAATCTCCCTCCAAGATGTCGTCACAAGTGAATGGTTACAATGAGACCTATAAACAATACAAAGTAAATTACAATAATAAACTTTTGCTGAAGTGCAGAGTCTCTGTAGTCTAGATCCTGAGGCAGACTTGAAGTTCTCTATTCCGAAAGATCGCAGCTTCGATCTTTGGTGCTGACGGCACACATCCTTGTAGCTCTGAACTTCAACTATAATGTACTAGTTAGGTTATTACTCCCTCCTAACTAGTGAGCCCTTTATTCTTTTCTGCTCCCTCCTGAATCGACAACTCTCTTTAGCCTTTTAACCACGCATCGGAGACTGTAAGCACAATGGTTTTCGTTCGGGAGCATTAACATATCTCACAAAGTAATTGCATCAAAGTAGGTAATAAGCCGTACTTCTCTCTCCATTTCCTTTTCCCTCCTAAGGGCGTACTTTGGTAATAAGCCGTACTTCTTTCTCCATTTCCTTTTCCCTCATAAGAGCGTACTTTGGTAATAGCTGTACTTCTCTCTCCATTTCCTTTTCCCTCCTAAGGGCGTACTTCTCCCTCCTGATGATTGCGAGTCATCGTAATCATCATATAATAATGTACATGGCTTGGAGTACCTTGAACTTGAAGCAATACTAAATCCATGATAGCACGTCGACAACCCGTCGAAGCTTAATTATCGTGAGAGTATGTTAAAAAATACTCTCAATACTTCTCTCAAACCAACCTTAAAGTTCACCGGCTTTTATTAAATAACCACATGTGGAGACAACCCGATATGACCAATTTGAAAACGAAGTAAACACCTCCCCTCAAATGTGACTCAAGCTTGTACGAAAGTGTGACTAAGAACCTATACTGAGCACTACAATGTAACTCCTTAAAGCATAGGTCGTTTCATATACCCATCCATCCTTCCTTAACTGTATATGAACATCTCTTGAATTATCCACATCTTTGTGTGTCACTGAGTACTCCATCTCAGTTTTGATAGTTAACTAGGTCTTCGTCCATCCACCCCTTGACCTATGAAAACTAGATAACCCAAGACTTAATCACTATTCCCATGAGTGCCTGATGAAGCGAAAAGTGTACCGCTTTTAAGGGGTCATTTAAGCCCTAAATCGTATTTATTTGATCAAATATCGCCCTAAATCGTTCCTTTTGTCATTTTAGGTACTTTTGAGGAGAAATCTGGAAAAGGAGGCATTTTGGACGTTTTTGGAGCATAAAAGTGAAGAAAACGACAAAGTCTCAAAAATCGGCTGAAAGTTACCTTTGACGGCGTCACAATTAACTCTGGACGGCGTCATGCTTTGGCAAGAAAAAGTGGACGTGAAATTTACTCATGATAAGCCAGTGAAAATAGCATGTGAATTCTGACGGCGTCACGCTTTAACTTGATCAAGGGCGTCACGGCTTAAATCATAAGGGGACGGCGTCACGTTCACGAGCTGACGGCGTCAAGCCTTGATAAGCCAGAATGGATTTTTGAAGAGCTAAAGAGGGACGGCGTCAAGAAGGTCATCCGGGAACCCTAAAAGCGGCGAGGTGACGGCGTCACACTCCATAACGTGACGCCGTCAGATCCAAAAATCTATATATAGTTTTCTAATTTTTTGTCATTAAGAGAGAGCTTAGTGTGTGGAATTTTGGGAGAAAACCCTAAGACGATTTTAGCTACTTTTTCAAGGCTTTTTGCCTTGAGATCTTCCATGTTACATTGAAGATAAGTTATCAATTAATCATTCAATATGTCTATGTGTTGTTTGATTTTATCTTATTCTTGTCTTTTGATTAACATGTTAGGCTAAATTTATCTTGTGTTTGCTTAGATCTAATGAAACCTAGCTATTGATTATTGGTTATTAGTGTGTTGTTAGTTGTATTGGATGATTGTTTATCTATGTTAGGCTTAAGAAAACTGGCTAACTTCCTATTCGGTAACTTGCTTGAACGTCTTAAGAAACATGAACCAAATGCGTACTAAAGGTTTTTATGGTTGTATTTAATGCACAAGCGAATTCTAGTGATCCCATGTTAGGAGCTTCCTAGCCGGCTCGACATAGGAGTGAAGTAGGAGCTTGTAGAGTTGGGGAAGTAAGTACGCCACCCCACGAATGGTATTAAGGAATACACCCGTCATCCACGCGACTAATACACACTAATTAACCGGTAAAAGATAGTTAGGGAGTAAGGAAATCTAAGTAAACACATTTCTCTACACATAAGTTTCTCATCAACATTTTGATTTCAGTTATTTTATTTTATTGCATTCGTAGTAATTTGGGTTAGTTGACTAGCAACTAATTCCGCCCACTCTTTCAAAACCGAGATTTTACTTGCTTTCATAAAAATATAAAAACATAAAAAGAATCTTCCTCAACCCTTAGACCTAATTAGAGTAGTCTTTCACACCTAACGAACACTATTCCCTGTGGAGAACGATCAATCCCCCGTACTTACCACTACACTATACTACATCGGTCAGGTACACTGCCTGGTGGGGTTGTAAGCCTCTTGAGATCCCTCGAGAGGTAAAACCTGTTGTAAGGTTGCAAAACCCACGCATCAAGTTTTTGGCGCCGCTGCCGGGGAATAGTTATTGTTTAGGTTGAATTTTTATTTCTATTAGGTCTACTCACTAGATTCCTTTCTAGTGAGATTTTTATTTTATTTTTCTAGATTTTCTTTAGTCTATCTATTTTCTTCGTGTCTTTTTTCGTAACCATACCATCCGACATCATGGAAGATGGTAATATCCTTAACCACAACAACCCACCACCACAACAACCACCACCACCTCCTAGAGCCCGTACTTTAGGAAAGTATTCCCGTCCTAGCCACCATGGCTATCGAAACACCATTGAGCTCACTCAAGGAGCCAATATCACACCCTTGCGATCCGACACCATCCGGTTGGTGCAAAGCGGATGCGCATTCCATGGACTTCGTTCTGAAGATCCTAATCAACATCTCAAGGACTTTCTCAAAATCGTTGATTCTATAGACCTTGATGTTGCCACTCGAGAGACGACCCGATTGCGTCTCTTCCAATTCTCTTTGCGGGACCAAGCTAGTCAGTGGCTAGAACGTCAACCCGCAGGATCCATTACCTCTTGGGATGATCTCACCACTCGTTTCCTTGCTCAGTTTTTCCCACCGGGAAGAACTACCAAGCTAAGGAATGATATCTTGATGTTCCAACAACGTCAAGGCGAAACTCTCTACGAGGCATGGACTCGATTCAAGGACTTACTCCAAAAAGTCCCTCACCATGGCATAGAACTTTGGCTCCAAGTCCAAATCTTCTATGACCATATCAATCTCTCCACGAGGCAAACCATTGACCAATCGGCCGGTGGCAAGCTACGTGATCTAAGTGCGGAACAATCATGGGCTCTCCTAGAGGATCTTGCTCTTTATGACAACGAAAGTTGGAGTGATCCCCGTGATTTGAATAAAACGGTCAAGGCAATATCTTTGCCTTCTAACAATTCAAGCACTTCCGACCGTAGGATCATAGAACTTGAAGACCAAGTCAAGTTTCTCATGAAATCCTACGAGGCTCCTAAACCTCCAAGCCAAGTGAACAAAATCACTTCTTCATGTGAATTATGTAGTGGCCCCCACGACACTCGTGATTGCATGGAACTCCCCGAACAAGCTTTTGTGGACTACGCATCCTCGCGTACCGACGGAGCGGGAGACAAGTGGTACACTATCAAACCCGAGCCAAACCATTACGGTGATACATACAACCCCTCATGGAAAAATCACCCGAACCTTAGGTGGAAACAAAACCAAAACGCACAACAAACCAATTCTTCCAACCCACCTAATCGTTTCCAATCAAGCGGTTCCAACTCGAACCGTACTTTCAACGACAATCCGTCCGGCAATGGTAGTACCAATAACTTTGAAGGATTGATGTCCCAATTTATGGCATCTCAAGAAGCTCGTTTGGCTAAGTTTGAATCCGAATTCAATCAACAACAAATGGAGATGACCAATAAAATTGACAACTTGTTGAAAGCCCTCAATGACCGAGAAATGGGAGCACTCCCTAGCAACACGGTCAAGAACCCGAAACTAAACGTCAACGCTATTTCATCGGTTTCGTCCCCTAGTTCTTGTCCACAATATTATTCGGTCAATTCCATGAGCACGTGTTTCAAACAAACCCAAGTCGTTCCAAATGACCAAGAAGTTATGACATCCAAATTGGTCAACAACATAGTTGAAACACCTCCCACTCAAAACCTTGACGAAGAATTCAAGGAGCTCCACCTTGAAAGTCCGGTTGTTGATGAGTTGGATGAGAAGAAGCTCAAGTTAGGCGAAAAAGGGACCGCCTTTGTTCAAAACAAGCTACCTAAGAAGTTAGATGATCCGGGCTTATTTGTTCTACCTTGCAAGATCGGTAATTCGGAGGCTTATGACACATTAGCCGATCTTGGATCAAGCCTTAACCTACTTCCGTTACCTCTCTACACCTCTCTAAAACTTGGAAAACTTGAAGAAACCGAGGTAATAATAGGCTTAGCGGATGGAAGTGTTGCTTACCCGGTTGGAGTAGTTAAGGACGTGTTAGTGCACATTGGAAAACTAACCATTTTAGCCGATTTCCACGTCCTTGATATGGTTAGCGACCCTACATGCCCCTTGTTGATAGGTAGAGGATTTTTGGCGACCGCTAGTGCTATGATTGATTGTAAGGAATCCAAGATAGCGGTAGGAGTAGGAGATACTTGGTCAGTCTATGATGTAAAGAAACATGCATATGATACTAGTGATGAACCGACACCCCATTGGTTAGAGTTGAATAGGAGACCATCTAGATATGGACCTTGGATAGATAGAGGCTTCATAGGACCCCAACGCCCATTTTACCTAGAAGAGGACTTTGTGAACCGAACACATACGGTAGAACAACTCTTGGCTAGGGACACCGAATTGGATCCATTTGAAGACTCTCTAGTTTTTAGGAAGATGATTGATTTCCTAGGAGTTTTGCCAATTAACCTAGGAATGAATAAGTGGAGTTGTGAGGAAGATGATCATAAGTGGAATTGGGATAAACCACCCAAAGATGGAGATGGGTCATGGCATATCAAGATGACATTGTATGACCCGGATGGAGAGAAGTTTGAAAAGACATATCGTACTAAGCGGACCAATAGGAAACTTCAATCCAAGCTTAACCCTAAAGACGTCCTCGATGACGAGCTTACTTACATAGGGTAGCGTGACTTTGAGTCTAGCTACAAGACTCGTTAATAAAGAAAAGCGCTTCTTGGGAGGCAACCCAAGCTTTATTTGTTTTATTTGCTTTGTGTGTTTATTTATTTGTTTGTTTGATTTTATTTTCCGTATGTGTGTTTAATTTTTATCATTATTGATTCATGTTCAAAAGTAATTTGTGAAAATGCTTTATGTTGTTTTTAACTTCGTCTTAACTACATATAAAGGTATTTTGCAAAAGATAAGTGTAAGGGAAATCTAAATCGGTTTATTAGAACACAAATTAACATGAATCGTAATAATAATAAATTAACATACATATTAGTGTGTGTTTGAGTCAAATGCTTGTATCGAGTCATAATGATGTTTTGCAGGAATTCCAGGAAGTAAGGTAAAGGTTTTTCCAGAAATTTTCCGGAAACTTAAAATGAAAATTTTTGTCAGGTCATTTCTGACGGCGTCAGGGTTTATAACCTGACGGCGTTAGATTTAATTTTCAGAAATTTTGAAAGTTTTGTTTTTAAAGAAAAATTTTTATTAAAATCTCCAACTTATAATCTCCAGGAATCTGCAAAATTATCATTCCACAAGCATTATATCCTTATATATAGATTTTTTCCCGCCGATGTTATGCAGGTTTTCGTGTTTGTTTTCTCAGGTTTAACAGGTTATTTTGGACAAGGAGATGTTTTTGGATCAAGCTTGTGGCGATGCATTAGTCATGGAGCTTCTACATTACTTTGGAGGAAGATTTAACCGTGTAATTTCATTATCCACCGAGCGAATCAGGGGAGTATTTGATTTCATTCTTTTACCTTATTTACTTTTACATCTTGTTATTTGAACATTGGGGACAATGTTCATCTTAAGTGTAAGGGGGGTAAAAGTACGATTTTAGAGAATACCATTGCGCTTGATTTTTGTTTGTTTAATAGTAGACGTGTAATAAAACTGAGAGAAATACTTGTTAGGGTAATTTTAGTGCCAAATTTAAAATTTTTTACAACATATAGGAGTGAAACTTTGATCTTAATGAGCGTCTCATGGATAAGAGTTATATGACTAGCACAAAACCGTACCACTAAAAAATTTTCCACCCCCAAATATGTGAGGTTCGCCCCTAGAATTGGTAGGAAAAGCATTTATGCTATGATGTGTGTACCGGTAGCACTTAGATTCTAGAACTTGCGTTAGGACCATTCCGAAGCCACAAGTGAGACTACATTCGTGTAGTTAGATTTACTACATGATAAGAGGCATTAGGATTAACCCATTGTTTTACACCTGTGTTTTTGTTATAATTACTTTGGCTACATTGGTCAAGTAATTCTCCCACACCCTTTGCGTTGTACTCATTTTTAGTACACGATACCCCTAGTACACCCCTCAGAGCCTATCTTTTCGTTTCGACCTTTAAGCATTTTACTTAAAGGAAGAATTTGTTACACCCCACTTAAATGTACACCCAAATCGCCTTAGCCTACCTTGTATGCACTCATCTTTAGTGCATTATTGTTACAACATTTGTTTAAACCCAAGTTAATTATCTAGTTGATTACATGGTTGCTAAGTCGAGTCATATCCTTGTACATATTGTTTTGGGACGATTGGGACTCATGGGTAAAGTACTAGTGTAATGGAGTAATGGGGAAGAACATCATTTATTACCCCCATATGTGCTAAATGTTTTAAAAGTACTCCAAGTTTTTCAATTATCTTAATTCGAGTCATTAGATTAGTATTTGTAAAGTTATGTAAAAATTCAAATGTAAGGGGAATGCAATGCCCCTATGATGTATTATTTTAGATGGTAGGGCAAAAGTGTATGCAAAAAAAAAAAAAAAAAAAAAAAAAAAAAAAAAAAAAAAAAATCAAGAAAAACACAAAAAAATGAGAAAATGAAAAATAGAAAAAACATACGGACTACCATCCCGTTTCATTTTATGTTTATTTTATGTTTTTGTTTTTGTTATTTCGTTTCTAGCTTAAGATCGAGTCTAGTCTTGGCTTAGCAACGTTGTATAGTACATGTAATTAATCAAGATCTTTAACTCGCCACCAGTAAAATATCCCTTATCCAACAAAACCGTGTTTTCCTTTTCCCTACACCTAACGTTATAACCCATTTAAAAGCCCTCTTTGATAGTTTATCTTAGGTGCTTACGCCTAGTGGAGGAGGTTATCGATCCTTTCCCAAGCCTATGGTAATCTATTTGCTATGACAGGTAGTGAGAGATATTATCCGTTTTCATTTATGAGATTTATTTTGATGACACTTGAGAGATGTGAGTATCTAAACACTACTTGTGAGGTGCTAGTTTGTAATCTCCGTGCTTATTATGATTGAAGTGGAACGAATATTTGTTGTAATTACTTTTATGTTAGCATTAAATGACCCCTAACTTGTATTTTGATTAGAATAAAAGCGCATTTGCTTGAGGACAAGCAAATCTCAAGTGTAAGGGTATTTGATGAAGCGAAAAGTGTACCGCTTTTAAGGGGTCATTTAAGCCCTAAATCGTATTTATTTGATCAAATATCGCCCTAAATCGTTCCTTTTGTCATTTTAGGTACTTTTGAGGAGAAATCTGGAAAAGGAGGCATTTTGGACGTTTTTGGAGCATAAAAGTGAAGAAAACGACAAAGTCTCAAAAATCGGCTGAAAGTTACCTTTGACGGCGTCACAATTAACTCTGGACGGCGTCATGCTTTGGCAAGAAAAAGTGGACGTGAAATTTACTCATGATAAGCCAGTGAAAATAGCATGTGAATTCTGACGGCGTCACGCTTTAACTTGATCAAGGGCGTCACGGCTTAAATCATAAGGGGACGGCGTCACGTTCACGAGCTGACGGCGTCAAGCCTTGATAAGCCAGAATGGATTTTTGAAGAGCTAAAGAGGGACGGCGTCAAGAAGGTCATCCGGGAACCCTAAAAGCGGCGAGGTGACGGCGTCACACTCCATAACGTGACGCCGTCAGATCCAAAAATCTATATATAGTTTTCTAATTTTTTGTCATTAAGAGAGAGCTTAGTGTGTGGAATTTTGGGAGAAAACCCTAGGACGAATTTAGCCTCTTTTTCAAGGCTTTTTGCCTTGAGATCTTCCATGTTACATTGAAGATAAGTTATCAATTAATCATTCAATATGTCTATGTGTTGTTTGATTTTATCTTATTCTTGTCTTTTGATTAACATGTTAGGCTAAATTTATCTTGTGTTTGCTTAGATCTAATGAAACCTAGCTATTGATTATTGGTTATTAGTGTGTTATTAGTTGTATTGGATGATTGTTTATCTATGTTAGGCTTAAGAAAACTGGCTAACTTCCTATTCGGTAACTTGCTTGAACGTCTTAAGAAACATGAACCAAATGCGTACTAAAGGTTTTTATGGTTGTATTTAATGCACAAGCGAATTCTAGTGATCCCATGTTAGGAGCTTCCTAGCCGGCTCGACATAGGAGTGAAGTAGGAGCTTGTAGAGTTGGGGAAGTAAGTACGCCACCCCACGAATGGTATTAAGGAATACACCCGTCATCCACGCGACTAATACACACTAATTAACCGGTAAAAGATAGTTAGGGAGTAAGGAAATCTAAGTAAACACATTTCTCTACACATAAGTTTCTCACCACATTTTATTTTCAGTTATTTACTTTATTTGCATCCGTAGTACTTTTGGGTTAGTTGACTAGCAACTAATTCCGCCCACTCTTTCAAACCCGAGATTTTACTTGCTTTCATAAAAAATTATAAAAACATAAAAAGAATCTTCCTCAACCCTTAGACCTAATTAGAGTAGTCTTTCATACCTAACGAACACTATTCCCTGTGGAGAACGATCAATCCCCCGTACTTACCACTACACTATACTACATCGGTCAGGTACACTGCCTGGTGGGGTTGTAAGCCTCTTGAGATCCCTCGAGAGGTAAAACCTGTTGTAAGGTTACAAAACCCACGCATCAGTGCCCAAACAAGTATCTCTAAAAGTCATGCATCCAACCAGCCTCTAGACTTTGAGATAAATAAGTACACATGCACGAAAAATGTTACTTCATGATTCACCCAAAAACAACACTTATAATTAAACAAATGCAGAGACGGTGAATGCTCGTGAATCAATACAAACTACCCCTTTGTGAAAAAGCATAACTTGCAAAGACTCACGTTGTGTTGTGTGTAGTGTGTATACTGGGTAAGTGATTTCCCAGGTCGTTTCCCAACGAAGTGCGAAATTGACGATTGCTTAGAATTTGGATTAGAGTGATTGATGAATCAGATATTTTTTATTTTTGCTTTTTTATCTACTGAACAATTTAAATATACAAAACAAATGTAACGCGATTAAACTACAAACGCGCAACAGGAAAGCTAAAATGGGACAAAAACTAAAATTTATGAAATTTAAAACCTAAAAATGTAAAATTACTTAAAACTTATTTAAAAACTTAAATTATATTTTTCTACACTTTTTATTTATTTATTATTAATTATTTATTATTTAATTACTAATTAAACTATTTAAATTTATAAAAAATACTAAATGAACAAAGAAAATTCTAAAACTTTTTCTAAAAATATTATAAGATGAGAAAAAGCTAATAAAATTATAAAAATGAAAATTACTTAATTAAAATTTAAAAAGATAAATTCAATTAAATAGAAGCTATCACTATATTTCTATTTTTGATTTTTCTTAAGGTCTAAAAATATTATTATATTTTTCCTAGATTAAAAATGACAAAAGAAAATTATCAAAATTGAAATTATATTTTTCTGATTAATATTCTATTTATTATGATTTTATTACTAATAGAAACTAATTAAAATGATTAAAAATATTAAAACTATTCAAAAAATTATGAAACTTTACAGATAATTCTAAAATATAAATTAAAAGATAGGAAAAATAAAATGAAAAGTTCACTAAGCTTATAAGGCAGATTTGGGCAGATAAGCAGTTTAGGAATAAGCCCAAAATAAGCTAAATGATATCCAAAAATTCCCAAAAGCTCAAGAATGGATTAAACAACAATATTAAGCACAAATCAACTTAAAAATGCAAATAAGCACTAAAGATAAGCAAGATAAGCACTTGGCTGTTACAAACTATACACAGAAAACTTAGTGAAAACAGCAAACTTGTAGACTAGATTAAGCACACCAATAAGCTGTTAAGAGGCAACCTAATGGGGGCAAAAGCAAGCTAGAACTACTGGCTATACAAAAAACACAAAAGCCCTATCAGAATCACCCCAATTGATGTCCAATTGAACCCTAGTTCAGGTGTCAGGAATCAGCAATAAGCTGATTCAGGTTCAGGGCAAAAATTGGGGAAAAGTGCAGGCCTAGAATTAAGCTGTGAAATAAGTTGTACAATGGAATCAGGGCACAGAAACTTAAACACTACTAGGTGAACTACTCTCAAACTAAAAATCAGACACAGAGCTTAAGTGAATAAGCTAATGGACAGCTGAGAAAAAGCTGTCAGACAGCCTAATTGGTCTGTTTGTGCAGACTTTGCACAAAACTTAGCACAGACCAAAGCAGCTAAAACCAACTATTATGAATCTACTAAATGGACTATATGTGACTCAAAACAACCAAGAACAAGATCAAAATCAGCTTGAAGCTGCTGATGGCTTATTTGGCTTTTTGACAGCCTAATATGAACATAGGCTGCACAAAACTACAAATCCAACCTATTGGACTTAGAACAATTTACAAACAGCTTCTAATGACTTATTTAAGCTAATCCAAAGTTGGGATTAAGGTAAATCTACAGTACACAGTTGTTTACACCTAATGACAATACAAAACCAAACAGTCCTTTATGAATGACTGTCTTGGATTTTTCAAATGAAATTCAATTTTTTAAACTAAAAGCCTATATATTATTGATCTACTAACTTATATTACTACTGATGAACAACTTTTATAACAAAATTAAGCACACTAATCAGCTATACTAGATGTGACTGTTTTTGGCTTTTTAGTGATTTTTTAAGCAAAGTAAATAAAAAGCTATTAACTACTGACAAACTGAATCAAGGGTACTCAGAAACTAACAAATAGCTTATAAGAACAATGATCAGCAGAAAATAAGCACTAGTACAGTGCTTAGTGAAATAATGCAATAAATGAGGAAAATCTTACAACTGTCAAGCTTAATGGAACAATAGAACAAGGATCAAAACCCACTCCTAGCTTGTTGTCAATAAGCTAAGAACCAGAAAAACCATCCAGCTTAGCTTTTAAACCCATTAATCAGCTTATTCCACTTCAGTTGACTTTGTTTGACTTTCTTCAATTCTTGAATTCAGAACAATATTACACTATAATAAACTTATAATAAGCTATGTAAAGCTTATATAAGTTATTAAAAACAACTGAGAAGTTGTTTTATATACTACTTATCAAATTTCACATTCACAGAACATATGAAAATCAGAACAATTGGAATAAATTATTAACTACTGACAATGATCAAGGAACAACAACAAATACACTAGAATTACTTTGTATTGATTGATTGAAGCTTGAAATTACAAATTAAACTACTGAAGATGGAAATACGATTATTCTAAAATTACACTACTTTTCCACTTAGCTTTTAAAAGCTATATTCTTATCTATTTATACTAAAATTAAAGTGGGATAATCCTCAGTCGACATCCTCAATACATCCCCACCATTCAATTGCTCTTACTTGATCTTATTCGTCCATTTTACCTTTTTGGCGGGAAAAGTGGAATTTGGCTATTTCTCTGATTTAGCTAGTGGGGAGTGGGAGAGAAGCAATTAATGTTTTTGGCATGTTAGGTGGCGTGTATTAGGAGGGGGGATGAGGTGGTGGGTGGTTTTGGTGAGCTGGGGGGGTGAGTAACTGGTATTGGCGGGATGGTGGTATAAGGGAGACGGGTCAAACATGGTTTGACTGAGTTGTTAACTCAGGCAATGGTTTTGGGCTTATTTTTGTTGGGCTTGGGTATTTGGATTGGGTATGGGTAATGGATAATAGGCTGGGTTGTGTTTTGGATTTAATGGGATAAGTATTGGATCCGGATTTAGTTAATTAGATAATCCTAGGGACCAATCTTGTAATTCTTGCATTCTTGAGGGGCTGAAACTGTAATTTCACCATAGATATCACAAGGACCAATTATGCCATAAATGAATAGTACAAGGTTTACTTTTGATAATTTTCCAATTTTAAAACCTTAAGGACCATTCTTGACAGTTTTCAAACTTGGGGGACCAAAGTTGCCATTTTGCTATTTTTAACTTTAAAGGATTTAATTTGACAACTTGTGAATCTCCAAGGACCTTTTATGATATTTTACAAGTTTTGAATAACCAGGGACTAGATTTGCCAATTTGTGAAACTCCAGGGACTGAAAGTGACAATTAAGCAAACTTTGTTCGTTTTTTCACTTGTTTTCAGTCTTTTTGATCCTGAGTTATATAAAAACACATTTTATGATATTTTCAGTATTATTTGATTTTTCAAAGTGTTTTTGACTGTTTTGTGGGTTTAAACAAGGTAATACATATGTGTTTTTAGACACATATCAAATCCCCCACACTAAACTATTGCTAGTCCCTAGCAATCATTTATGAAGACTTAATGGATTTTAACTCTTTACCAAAAGCCATCACTTCTGGAGTAGCCAATTGTTTCAGTTCAAGTAAGAACTTTGGTACACTGATAACCAAATGATTTTGAGCAAATCATCAGCTGTCAACGGGTTTGATTTGTCTTTACCAGAAGCCGTTTGCTTCTGGACTAGCCAACTCTTAGATAAATTATTAATATTATCTTTGGTGAGCTGATTACCAATCATGGTTTTTCTACTGCCTTTACCACAAGCCATAACCTTGCGGGCTAGTCAACTCTTCACTTTTTAGGATATGGTGAGTCGAATACCATACAATTTTTGGCAAATTGCAAGCCATAAACGGATTTGAGATATCTTTACCAAGAGCCGTTTGCTCCTGGATTAGCCAATCCTTATGTGGGTTAGACATGGCGGACTGATAACCATTTATTGCGTTCTAAGTGAGAAATTTTTTAAATTTTGGCTAAAATGGGGTACTAGATGGTACATTTGATCAAATTCGCGAGAATTCCCCCCCACACTTAGAACTGAATATTGCCCTCAATATTCAAAGCACCGGTTGTTAAACCAACACTTAGAACGGAAAAGGAAATACTAATAGCCATTATTTTTATATACACACACTTTTTTTTTTTTTTTTTTTTTTTCACTATGTACATATTTACAACATGTGGGGCATCTCCCCCACACTAGATGGTAGAACAGAGAAAGAAAACAGAGACACGGGTGAAAACCCATGTTTTGCTAATGTTTTTGATCACCGAGTCACTAGCTTGACTCGACCCCGAATTGAGTTGATTCCTCCCGAACAGTCAGGTTTATCACGCAAGCTAACCGCTTGTGAACGGTTAACTGTAACAAAGGGTTCCTGAACAGCCCGGGAGAAAAAGCAATTTAAAAGTCTATGGGGAAGTAAGTGGAAGAAACCATCTCCATCGGACTTTCATTTTGGAAAAATTTTGAAGTATGTGAAAGTTCCACACCGATGAGATAATTCCGGCATTTAAACCAATGTTAGATGGACAATGCCGGGGTCAAACGTAATATCCTCACTCCCGAATGAGTGACAGATAGGGGAAATCACCAGGTAGGTGAAGGGAAGAAGAGAGATCAGAATAGCACTTAAGATAAGAACTTCCTCCTCAAGAATTGCATAATCAAGTGGAGGAGGCAAGTCCTTAAACTTGATCTCTGATGTTTTATCAGTTTTCTTAACTGATTTGATTTGGCCATTATGAAGTTGCACGGGAGGGAGAGGAGAAGAATTGTCCTGATTTAACAATTTCTCAAGAAGAAGAATATCTCCCTCCAGATCAATCTCAGCGTTATCAATTCCGTCAAGAAATGAATCACACTTGAGAAAAGCCTCGATCTCTTCCAAATTGGAATCACTTCCCTCAAACGGAGGGAAAGAAGGGGAAGAGTCGGAAAGAATTGGTTGAAAAGAAGGAATGGGACTTTGAGTGGTATCCACAGAATCAACAATTTCGACACGATAAACTGACTTCGGAGGTGGGACAAGTGGTGCGCTCTTAGAGCTAGCAGTATTCACCACTTCCGATGTTAACTCCGATTCTTCTTCATCATAGTCTAGAACACTTTTTACATCTGCGGTACAACTTTCAAACCATTGGTTTGAACCAGGAATGATTTTCTTTGCTTTAAGCTCAGCACGTTTTTGGGAAAGACTCTTAACCTCAAATTTTGAAAGAAATGAATCACTCTTTTTGGAAGCAATTACGGTTTCAGATTTTTGAGAAACCGTAGCAACGTTGAATTTGGTGGTTAGAGGTTTAGAGTTTTGATTTATGTTAAACGTGATTTCTTCATTATCAGCCCGAATGGTTAATTCTTCGGCAAAAACATCAATGTTAGCACGACTTGTTCTTAAGAAAGATCTCCCTAATATGAGCGGAACTCGAGGATCGGCATCGAATTCTACTACAACGAAATCAGTAGGGAAATGGAACTTTCCTACTTTTACAATGACATCCTCAGCTATTCCGCGTGGGTATTTTAGAGTACGGTCAGCTAGCTCGAGTGTCATGGACGTATCGGTAAGCTTTGGAAGAGATAATTTCTCCCAAACTGAGAGTGGCATGAGGTTAATGCTTGCGCCAAGATCGGCCAAGGCAGAGCACTGAACCATCCCTAAGAAATCACACGGGATTAAAAATTTGCCGGGGTCTCCTAACTTCTCGGGAAGCTTTTTAAGGATAACCGCCGAGCATTGTTCGTTTAGATTGGTTTGTGCCATCTCAGACAATTTATCTTTGTTGCTCAGTAGGCTTTTGATTGTAGATGCAAACTTGGGCATGAGCATGAGAGCATCTATGAAGCCTATGTCGAAGTGCAAATCACTGAATATTTTAAAGAATTTCTCCATTTGTTGATTTGTTTTGTCTTTGAGCTTCTGGTCATTAAGCCTTGAAGGATAGGGAAGAAAAGGCTTAGGATTTGTCTTCGGAACATCGAGTTCCGGAATTTGAGTTTGGTCATTTTGAGGTTGGACGTGTGCGGTACTTGGTGGGATTGGAATTTGCACTTTGTCCTTGGTCACCTCAGTGTCTTGATTCACCTTCCTCAATGGAGGAGGTATAGGGGTCTTGGGTTCATTAACTTTTTTACCACTTCTTGTTGTGATCGCCTTCACATCGCCCCTCGGGTTAGCGATCGTGTTGCTAGGGAGTTTACCCGAGCCCGAGGGTCGATCATTTAAAGCCTTTTTGATTTCATTTAATTGGGCAATCACAAATTGGTTTGTCTCATATTGAATCCTATTTGTCTCGCTTTGGATCCTATTGGTTTCATCTTGTTTTTTCATGAATTGCTTAAGCAACTCATCCGAGGACATATGATTTTGGTTTGATCCTTGGTTTTGATTAAAATTTTGACCTCGGTTTTGGTTTTGGACATTCCCCTGATTTTGGTTAAAATTGTTCCGGTTTTGGTTGAAATTCTGAGAATTCTGAGAATTGTTTCCTTGATTTTGAACAAAGCGATTTTGATTGTTTCTATTTGGACCGGGTGGAAAACCAGGTGGCACTGGTCGGTACTGATCGTAGTTTACTGCAGCTACGGGAGCTTGGTAAACAGAAGCATCGGTTGCTTCACAATCGTAATACGCATGTGGTCCACCACAAGTTTCACAAACTTTGTTTATTGCTTTGATTGGTTCCGGTTTATGTTTTTCACTCTTTAATTCATTTAATTCCTTCATCATACAACGCATTGAGTCCGTTAGAAAGGCTAACTCTGAGGAGTTACCGGATGAAGAAGCAGCAGGAGTGATTGGAACCTTCACTTTGTTTCGGGAAATAGGAACTTTTGATTTATTCTCACAAATTTCAGTAACATCTTTAGGTTTACGATTCAAGATATTGCCACCGGCGGCTGCGTTATGTGCATCTTGATCGTTTTGGTTCAACCCATTATAAAACGTGTTTATCTGTTGTAACTCAGTGAAATCGTGATGTGGGCATTTTCGTAGGAGATCTTTAAATCTGTCCCATGCCTCTCCGAAATTTTCATCAAAACCTTGACGAAATCCAGCAATTTCATTTTTTAGATTTGTCGTCTTTGATGGAGGGAAGAAATGATTGACAAATTTCTTTACGAGATCTTCCCAGGTTTCAATGGATCGAGGGGGTTCTTTATCCAGCCAAATCCGGGCTGCCCCCTCAAGTGAGAATGGAAATAGCATCAATTTGATCACTGTTTGTGGCACATTCTTGTAATTGATTGTAGAGGTCAACTTATTGAACCAACGAATGTGTGCATAAGGATCCTCTCGTTCAAACCCGTGGAATTGGTTGGTAGAAACGAGCTGAATCAAATGTGTTTTTAGTTCAAAATGATCAGAATCGATGGCCGGTAAAACGATGGCATCTCCGTAACCCTCGGTGGGTGCCTGGAGCATTTCAGCCATTGTGCGTTCGTCTGCCATATTATCAGTGAGAACAGTACGAATCTCGGGTTCGACTATTTGGGCAGCACGTCTACGATTACGTCTTCTCGGAATATCTGCGAGTTCACGTAAAGGGCTTGATGACGTGGAAGAACGAGTGCGCATGCACTAGATAAAATATACCAATTAAAACAAGACTGAGGCAAAACACAAGGAACTTAAAACCTTAAATCGAACAAGCGTACGGTAGCTCTATAAAAGATAAACGCACAGGGTGGCGGAGAAGCAAAGGTGGGCAATTAATGCTCCTTAAAAACCCGCTTCTTTCAGCCCGACAATTTAATGTCAGACTATCCTAGAACCTCCGTAGAGTTTGTTTATCAATCAAAGGTGAGCCGGAATCGCAAGTGACACAAAGGCAAGTTTTAAATCTTTGGTTTGGGAACTTATTATGGCCGTACCCCCAGTTAGGTAGTACTCTGTCTTGGTTTTCGATGGTAAATTTTTATTGTTATTATTATTAACAAAGAAAACGGAAAATGTTTTTGGGTTTTTATTTTTATCTGATAATATATATACAAAAAGAAAAGAAAAAATATATATATATATTTTTTTTTTTTTTTTTTATGGGTTTATAGAAACAGAAACTTCACAAAGAAGGATCTCAAATCACTAATCGCTTGATTTCAAACAATATGGTCGCAACACACCTCCCCGGCAGCGGCGCCAAAATTTGATTCACCCAAAAACAACACTTATAATTAAACAAATGCAGAGACGGTGAATGCTCGTGAATCAATACAAACTACCCCTTTGTGAAAAAGGATAACTTGCAAAGACTCACGTTGTGTTGTGTGTAGTGTGTATACTGGGTAAGTGATTACCCAGGTCGTTTCCCAACGAAGTGCGAAATTGACGATTGCTTAGAATTTGGATTAGAGTGATTGATGAATCAGATATTTTTTATTTTTGCTTTTTTATCTACTGAACAATTTAAATATACAAAACAAATGTAACGCGATTAAACTACAAACGCGCAACAGGAAAGCTAAAATGGGACAAAAACTAAAATTTATGAAATTTAAAACCTAAAAATGTAAAATTACTTAAAACTTATTTAAAAACTTAAATTATATTTTTCTACACTTTTTATTTATTTATTATTAATTATTTATTATTTAATTACTAATTAAACTAATTAAATTTATAAAAAATACTAAATGAACAAAGAAAATTCTAAAACTTTTTCTAAAAATATTATAAGATGAGAAAAAGCTAAGAAAATTATAAAAATGAAAATTACTTAATTAAAATTTAAAAAGATAAATTCTATTAAATAGAAGCTATCACTATATTTCTATTTTTGATTTTTCTTAAGGTCTAAAAATATTATTATATTTTTCCTAGATTAAAAATGACAAAAGAAAATTATGAAAATTGAAATTATATTTTTCTGATTAATATTCTATTTATTATGATTTTATTACTAATAGAAACTAATTAAAATGATTAAAAATATTAAAACTATTCAAAAAATTATGAAACTTTACAGATAATTCTAAAATATAAATTAAAAGATAGGAAAAATAAAATGAAAAGTTCACTAAGCTTATAAGGCAGATTTGGGCAGATAAGCAGTTTAGGAATAAGCCCAAAATAAGCTAAATGATATCCAAAAATTCCCAAAAGCTCAGGAATGGATTAAACAACAATATTAAGCACAAATCAACTTAAAAATGCAAATAAGCACTAAAGATAAGCAAGATAAGCACTTGGCTGTTACTAACTATACACAGAAAACTTAGTGAAAACAGCAAACTTGTAGACTAGATTAAGCACACCAATAAGCTGTTAAGAGGCAACCTAATGGGGGCAAAAGCAAGCTAGAACTACTGGCTATACAAAAAACACAAAAGCCCTATCAGAATCACCCCAATTGATGTCCAATTGAACCCTAGTTCAGGTGTCAGGAATCAGCAATAAGCTGATTCAGGTTCAGGGCAAAAATTGGGGAAAAGTGCAGGCCTAGAATTAAGCTGTGAAATAAGTTGTACAATGGAATCAGGGCACAGAAACTTAAACACTACTAGGTGAACTACTCTCAAACTAAAAATCAGACACAGAGCTTAAGTGAATAAGCTAATGGACAGCTGAGAAAAAGCTATCAGACAGCCTAATTGGTCTGTTTGTGCAGACTTTGCACAAAACTTAGCACAGACCAAAGCAGCTAAAACCAACTATTATGAATCTACTAAATGGACTATATGTGACTCAAAACAACCAAGAACAAGATCAAAATCAGCTTGAAGCTGCTGATGGCTTATTTGGCTTTTTGACAGCCTAATATGAACATAGGCTGCACAAAACTACAAATCCAACCTATTGGACTTAGAACAATTTACAAACAGTTTCTAATGACTTATTTAAGCTAATCCAAAGTTGGGATTAAGGTAAATCTACAGTACACAGTTGTTTACACCTAATGACAATACAAAACCAAACAGTCCTTTATGAATGACTGTCTTGGATTTTTCAAATGAAATTCAATTTTTTAAACTAAAAGCCTATATATTATTGATCTACTAACTTATATTACTACTGATGAACAACTTTTATAACAAAATTAAGCACACTAATCAGCTATACTAGATGTGACTGTTTTTGGCTTTTTAGTGATTTTTTAAGCAAAGTAAATAAAAAGCTATTAACTACTGACAAACTGAATCAAGGGTACTCAGAAACTAACAAATAGCTTATAAGAACAATGATCAGCAGAAAATAAGCACTAGTACAGTGCTTAGTGAAATAATGCAATAAATGAGGAAAATCTTACAACTGTCAAGCTTAATGGAACAATAGAACAAGGATCAAAACCCACTCCTAGCTTGTTGTCAATAAGCTAAGAACCAGAAAAACCATCCAGCTTAGCTTTTAAACCCATTAATCAGCTTATTCCACTTCAGTTGACTTTGTTTGACTTTCTTCAATTCTTGAATTCAGAACAATATTACACTATAATAAACTTATAATAAGCTATGTAAAGCTTATATAAGTTATTAAAAACAACTGAGAAGTTGTTTTATATACTACTTATCAAATTTCACATTCACAGAACATATGAAAATCAGAACAATTGGAATAAATTATTAACTACTGACAATGATCAAGGAACAACAACAAATACACTAGAATTACTTTGTATTGATTGATTGAAGCTTGAAATTACAAATTAAACTACTGAAGATGGAAATACGATTATTCTAAAATTACACTACTTTTCCACTTAGCTTTTAAAAGCTATATTCTTATCTATTTATACTAAAATTAAAGTGGGATAATCCTCAGTCGACATCCTCAATACATCCCCACCATTCAATTGCTCTTACTTGATCTTATTCGTCCATTTTACCTTTTTGGCGGGAAAAGTGGAATTTGGCTATTTCTCTGATTTAGCTAGTGGGGAGTGGGAGAGAAGCAATTAATGTTTTTGGCATGTTAGGTGGCGTGTATTAGGAGGGGGGATGAGGTGGTGGGTGGTTTTGGTGAGCTGGGGGGGTGAGTAACTGGTATTGGCGGGATGGTGGTATAAGGGAGACGGGTCAAACATGGTTTGACTGAGTTGTTAACTCAGGCAATGGTTTTGGGCTTATTTTTGTTGGGCTTGGGTATTTGGATTGGGTATGGGTAATGGATAATAGGCTGGGTTGTGTTTTGGATTTAATGGGATAAGTATTGGATCCGGATTTAGTTAATTAGATAATCCTAGGGACCAATCTTGTAATTCTTGCATTCTTGAGGGGCTGAAACTGTAATTTCACCATAGATATCACAAGGACCAATTATGCCATAAATGAATAGTACAAGGTTTACTTTTGATAATTTTCCAATTTTAAAACCTTAAGGACCATTCTTGACAGTTTTCAAACTTGGGGGACCAAAGTTGCCATTTTGCTATTTTTAACTTTAAAGGATTTAATTTGACAACTTGTGAATCTCCAAGGACCTTTTATGATATTTTACAAGTTTTGAATAACCAGGGACTAGATTTGCCAATTTGTGAAACTCCAGGGACTGAAAGTGACAATTAAGCAAACTTTGTTCGTTTTTTCACTTGTTTTCAGTCTTTTTGATCCTGAGTTATATAAAAACACATTTTATGATATTTTCAGTATTATTTGATTTTTCAAAGTGTTTTTGACTGTTTTGTGGGTTTAAACAAGGTAATACATATTGTTTTTTAGACACATATCAAATCCCCCACACTAAACTATTGCTAGTCCCTAGCAATCATTTATGAAGACTTAATGGATTTTAACTCTTTACCAAAAGCCATCACTTCTGGAGTAGCCAATTGTTTCAGTTCAAGTAAGAACTTTGGTACACTGATAACCAAATGATTTTGAGCAAATCATCAGCTGTCAACGGGTTTGATTTGTCTTTACCAGAAGCCGTTTGCTTCTGGACTAGCCAACTCTTAGATAAATTATTAATATTATCTTTGGTGAGCTGATTACCAATCATGGTTTTTCTACTGCCTTTACCACAAGCCATAACCTTGCGGGCTAGTCAACTCTTCACTTTTTAGGATATGGTGAGTCGAATACCATACAATTTTTGGCAAATTGCAAGCCATAAACGGATTTGAGATATCTTTACCAAGAGCCGTTTGCTCCTGGATTAGCCAATCCTTATGTGGGTTAGACATGGCGGACTGATAACCATTTATTGCGTTCTAAGTGAGAAAAAAATTTTAAAATTTTGGCTAAAATGGGGGTACTAGATGGTACATTTGATCAAATTCGCGAGAATTCCCCCCCACACTTAGAACTGAATATTGCCCTCAATATTCAAAGCACCGGTTGTTAAACCAACACTTAGAACGGAAAAGGAAATACTAATAGCCATTATTTTTATATACACACACTTTTTTTTTTTTTTTCACTATGTACATATTTACAACATGTGGGGCATCTCCCCCACACTAGATGGTAGAACAGAGAAAGAAAACAGAGACACGGGTGAAAACCCATGTTTTGCTAATGTTTTTGATCACCGAGTCACTAGCTTGACTCGACCCCGAATTGAGTTGATTCCTCCCGAACAGTCAGGTTTATCACGCAAGCTAACCGCTTGTGAACGGTTAACTGTAACAAAGGGTTCCTGAACAGCCCGGGAGAAAAAGCAATTTAAAAGTCTATGGGGAAGTAAGTGGAAGAAACCATCTCCATCGGACTTTCATTTTGGAAAAATTTTGAAGTATGTGAAAGTTCCACACCGATGAGATAATTCCGGCATTTAAACCAATGTTAGATGGACAATGCCGGGGTCAAACGTAATATCCTCACTCCCGAATGAGTGACAGATAGGGGAAATCACCAGGTAGGTGAAGGGAAGAAGAGAGATCAGAATAGCACTTAAGATAAGAACTTCCTCCTCAAGAATTGCATAATCAAGTGGAGGAGGCAAGTCCTTAAACTTGATCTCTGATGTTTTATCAGTTTTCTTAACTGATTTGATTTGGCCATTATGAAGTTGCACGGGAGGGAGAGGAGAAGAATTGTCCTGATTTAACAATTTCTCAAGAAGAAGAATATCTCCCTCCAGATCAATCTCAGCGTTATCAATTCCGTCAAGAAATGAATCACACTTGAGAAAAGCCTCGATCTCTTCCAAATTGGAATCACTTCCCTCAAACGGAGGGGAAAGAAGGGGAAGAGTCGGAAAGAATTGGTTGAAAAGAAGGAATGGGACTTTGAGTGGTATCCACAGAATCAACAATTTCGACACGATAAACTGACTTCGGAGGTGGGACAAGTGGTGCGCTCTTAGAGCTAGCAGTATTCACCACTTCCGATGTTAACTCCGATTCTTCTTCATCATAGTCTAGAACACTTTTTACATCTGCGGTACAACTTTCAAACCATTGGTTTGAACCAGGAATGATTTTCTTTGCTTTAAGCTCAGCACGTTTTTGGGAAAGACTCTTAACCTCAAATTTTGAAAGAAATGAATCACTCTTTTTGGAAGCAATTACGGTTTCAGATTTTTGAGAAACCGTAGCAACGTTGAATTTGGTGGTTAGAGGTTTAGAGTTTTGATTTATGTTAAACGTGATTTCTTCATTATCAGCCCGAATGGTTAATTCTTCGGCAAAAACATCAATGTTAGCACGACTTGTTCTTAAGAAAGATCTCCCTAATATGAGCGGAACTCGAGGATCGGCATCGAATTCTACTACAACGAAATCAGTAGGGAAATGGAACTTTCCTACTTTTACAATGACATCCTCAGCTATTCCGCGTGGGTATTTTAGAGTACGGTCAGCTAGCTCGAGTGTCATGGACGTATCGGTAAGCTTTGGAAGAGATAATTTCTCCCAAACTGAGAGTGGCATGAGGTTAATGCTTGCGCCAAGATCGGCCAAGGCAGAGCACTGAACCATCCCTAAGAAATCACACGGGATTAAAAATTTGCCGGGGTCTCCTAACTTCTCGGGAAGCTTTTTAAGGATAACCGCCGAGCATTGTTCGTTTAGATTGGTTTGTGCCATCTCAGACAATTTATCTTTGTTGCTCAGTAGGCTTTTGATTGTAGATGCAAACTTGGGCATGAGCATGAGAGCATCTATGAAGCCTATGTCGAAGTGCAAATCACTGAATATTTTAAAGAATTTCTCCATTTGTTGATTTGTTTTGTCTTTGAGCTTCTGGTCATTAAGCCTTGAAGGATAGGGAAGAAAAGGCTTAGGATTTGTCTTCGGAACATCGAGTTCCGGAATTTGAGTTTGGTCATTTTGAGGTTGGACGTGTGCGGTACTTGGTGGGATTGGAATTTGCACTTTGTCCTTGGTCACCTCAGTGTCTTGATTCACCTTCCTCAATGGAGGAGGTATAGGGGTCTTGGGTTCATTAACTTTTTTACCACTTCTTGTTGTGATCGCCTTCACATCGCCCCTCGGGTTAGCGATCGTGTTGCTAGGGAGTTTACCCGAGCCCGAGGGTCGATCATTTAAAGCCTTTTTGATTTCATTTAATTGGGCAATCACAAATTGGTTTGTCTCATATTGAATCCTATTTGTCTCGCTTTGGATCCTATTGGTTTCATCTTGTTTTTTCATGAATTGCTTAAGCAACTCATCCGAGGACATATGATTTTGGTTTGATCCTTGGTTTTGATTAAAATTTTGACCTCGGTTTTGGTTTTGGACATTCCCCTGATTTTGGTTAAAATTGTTCCGGTTTTGGTTGAAATTCTGAGAATTCTGAGAATTGTTTCCTTGATTTTGAACAAAGCGATTTTGATTGTTTCTATTTGGACCGGGTGGAAAACCAGGTGGCACTGGTCGGTACTGATCGTAGTTTACTGCAGCTACGGGAGCTTGGTAAACAGAAGCATCGGTTGCTTCACAATCGTAATACGCATGTGGTCCACCACAAGTTTCACAAACTTTGTTTATTGCTTTGATTGGTTCCGGTTTATGTTTTTCACTCTTTAATTCATTTAATTCCTTCATCATACAACGCATTGAGTCCGTTAGAAAGGCTAACTCTGAGGAGTTACCGGATGAAGAAGCAGCAGGAGTGATTGGAACCTTCACTTTGTTTCGGGAAATAGGAACTTTTGATTTATTCTCACAAATTTCAGTAACATCTTTAGGTTTACGATTCAAGATATTGCCACCGGCGGCTGCGTTAAGTGCATCTTGATCGTTTTGGTTCAACCCATTATAAAACGTGTTTATCTGTTGTAACTCAGTGAAATCGTGATGTGGGCATTTTCGTAGGAGATCTTTAAATCTGTCCCATGCCTCTCCGAAATTTTCATCAAAACCTTGACGAAATCCAGCAATTTCATTTTTTAGATTTGTCGTCTTTGATGGAGGGAAGAAATGATTGACAAATTTCTTTACGAGATCTTCCCAGGTTTCAATGGATCGAGGGGTTCTTTATCCAGCCAAATCCGGGCTGCCCCCTCAAGTGAGAATGGAAATAGCATCAATTTGATCACTGTTTGTGGCACATTCTTGTAATTGATTGTAGAGGTCAACTTATTGAACCAACGAATGTGTGCATAAGGATCCTCTCGTTCAAACCCGTGGAATTGGTTGGTAGAAACGAGCTGAATCAAATGTGTTTTTAGTTCAAAATGATCAGAATCGATGGCCGGTAAAACGATGGCATCTCCGTAACCCTCGGTGGGTGCCTGGAGCATTTCAGCCATTGTGCGTTCGTCTGCCATATTATCAGTGAGAACAGTACGAATCTCGGGTTCGACTATTTGGGCAGCACGTCTACGATTACGTCTTCTCGGAATATCTGCGAGTTCACGTAAAGGGCTTGATGACGTGGAAGAACGAGTGCGCATGCACTAGATAAAATATACCAATTAAAACAAGACTGAGGCAAAACACAAGGAACTTAAAACCTTAAATCGAACAAGCGTACGGTAGCTCTCTAAAAGATAAACGCACAGGGTGGCGGAGAAGCAAAGGTGGGCAATTAATGCTCCTTAAAAACCCGCTTCTTTCAGCCCGACAATTTAATGTCAGACTATCCTAGAACCTCCGTAGAGTTTGTTTATCAATCAAAGGTGAGCCGGAATCGCAAGTGACACAAAGGCAAGTTTTAAATCTTTGGTTTGGGAACTTATTATGGCCGTACCCCCAGTTAGGTAGTACTCTGTCTTGGTTTTCGATGGTAAATTTTTATTGTTATTATTATTAACAAAGAAAACGGAAAATGTTTTTGGGTTTTTTATTTTTATCTGATAATATATATACAAAAAGAAAAGAAAAAAATATATAATATATATATATATATATATAATATATATATATATATATATATATATATATATTATATATATATATATATATATATATATATATATATATATATTTTTTTTTTTTTTTTTTTTTATGGGTTTATAGAAACAGAAACTTCACAAAGAAGGATCTCAAATCACTAATCGCTTGATTTCAAACAATATGGTCGCAACACACCTCCCCGGCAGCGGCGCCAAAATTTGATTCACCCAAAAACAACACTTATAATTAAACAAATGCAGAGACGGTGAATGCTCGTGAATCAATACAAACTACCCCTTTGTGAAAAAGGATAACTTGCAAAGACTCACGTTGTGTTGTGTGTAGTGTGTATACTGGGTAAGTGATTATCCAGGTCGTTTCCCAACGAAGTGCGAAATTGACGATTGCTTAGAATTTGGATTAGAGTGATTGATGAATCAGATATTTTTGATTTTTGCTTTTTTATCTACTGAACAATTTAAATATACAAAACAAATGTAACGCGATTAAACTACAAACGCGCAACAGGAAAGCTAAAATGGGACAAAAACTAAAATTTATGAAATTTAAAACCTAAAAATGTAAAATTACTTAAAACTTATTTAAAAACTTAAATTATATTTTTCTACACTTTTTATTTATTTATTATTAATTATTTATTATTTAATTACTAATTAAACTATTAAATTTATAAAAAATACTAAATGAACAAAGAAAATTCTAAAACTTTTTCTAAAAATATTATAAGATGAGAAAAAGCTAAGAAAATTATAAAAATGAAAATTACTTAATTAAAATTTAAAAAGATAAATTCTATTAAATAGAAGCTATCACTATATTTCTATTTTTGATTTTTCTTAAGGTCTAAAAATATTATTATATTTTTCCTAGATTAAAAATGACAAAAGAAAATTATCAAAATTGAAATTATATTTTTCTGATTAATATTCTATTTATTATGATTTTATTACTAATAGAAACTAATTAAAATGATTAAAAATATTAAAACTATTCAAAAAATTATGAAACTTTACAGATAATTCTAAAATATAAATTAAAAGATAGGAAAAATAAAATGAAAAGTTCACTAAGCTTATAAGGCAGATTTGGGCAGATAAGCAGTTTAGGAATAAGCCCAAAATAAGCTAAATGATATCCAAAAATTCCCAAAAGCTCAGGAATGGATTAAACAACAATATTAAGCACAAATCAACTTAAAAATGCAAATAAGCACTAAAGATAAGCAAGATAAGCACTTGGCTGTTACAAACTATACACAGAAAACTTAGTGAAAACAGCAAACTTGTAGACTAGATTAAGCACACCAATAAGCTGTTAAGAGGCAACCTAATGGGGGCAAAAGCAAGCTAGAACTACTGGCTATACAAAAAACACAAAAGCCCTATCAGAATCACCCCAATTGATGTCCAATTGAACCCTAGTTCAGGTGTCAGGAATCAGCAATAAGCTGATTCAGGTTCAGGGCAAAAATTGGGGAAAAGTGCAGGCCTAGAATTAAGCTGTGAAATAAGTTGTACAATGGAATCAGGGCACAGAAACTTAAACACTACTAGGTGAACTACTCTCAAACTAAAAATCAGACACAGAGCTTAAGTGAATAAGCTAATGGACAGCTGAGAAAAAGCTATCAGACAGCCTAATTGGTCTGTTTGTGCAGACTTTGCACAAAACTTAGCACAGACCAAAGCAGCTAAAACCAACTATTATGAATCTACTAAATGGACTATATGTGACTCAAAACAACCAAGAACAAGATCAAAATCAGCTTGAAGCTGCTGATGGCTTATTTGGCTTTTTGACAGCCTAATATGAACATAGGCTGCACAAAACTACAAATCCAACCTATTGGACTTAGAACAATTTACAAACAGCTTCTAATGACTTATTTAAGCTAATCCAAAGTTGGGATTAAGGTAAATATACAGTACACAGTTGTTTACACCTAATGACAATACAAAACCAAACAGTCCTTTATGAATGACTGTCTTGGATTTTTCAAATGAAATTCAATTTTTTAAACTAAATGCCTATATATTATTGATCTACTAACTTATATTACTACTGATGAACAACTTTTATAACAAAATTAAGCACACTAATCAGCTATACTAGATGTGACTGTTTTTGGCTTTTTAGTGATTTTTTAAGCAAAGTAAATAAAAAGCTATTAACTACTGACAAACTGAATCAAGGGTACTCAGAAACTAACAAATAGCTTATAAGAACAATGATCAGCAGAAAATAAGCACTAGTACAGTGCTTAGTGAAATAATGCAATAAATGAGGAAAATCTTACAACTGTCAAGCTTAATGGAATAATAGAACAAGGATCAAAACCCACTCCTAGCTTGTTGTCAATAAGCTAAGAACCAGAAAAAACCATCCAGCTTAGCTTTTAAACCCATTAATCAGCTTATTCCACTTCAGTTGACTTTGTTTGACTTTCTTCAATTCTTGAATTCAGAACAATATTACACTATAATAAACTTATAATAAGCTATGTAAAGCTTATATAAGTTATTAAAAACAACTGAGAAGTTGTTTTATATACTACTTATCAAATTTCACATTCACAGAACATATGAAAATCAGAACAATTGGAATAAATTATTAACTACTGACAATGATCAAGGAACAACAACAAATACACTAGAATTACTTTGTATTGATTGATTGAAGCTTGAAATTACAAATTAAACTACTGAAGATGGAAATACGATTATTCTAAAATTACACTACTTTTCCACTTAGCTTTTAAAAGCTATATTCTTATCTATTTATACTAAAATTAAAGTGGGATAATCCTCAGTCGACATCCTCAATACATCCCCACCATTAAATTTCTCTTACTTGATCTTATTCGTCCATTTTACCTTTTTGGCGGGAAAAGTGGAATTTGGCTATTTCTCTGATTTAGCTAGTGGGGAGTGGGAGAGAAGCAATTAATGTTTTTGGCATGTTAGGTGGCGTGTATTAGGAGGGGGGATGAGGTGGTGGGTGGTTTTGGTGAGCTGGGGGGGTGAGTAACTGGTATTGGCGGGATGGTGGTATAAGGGAGACGGGTCAAACATGGTTTGACTGAGTTGTTAACTCAGGCAATGGTTTTGGGCTTATTTTTGTTGGGCTTGGGTATTTGGATTGGGTATGGGTAATGGATAATAGGCTGGGTTGTGTTTTGGATTTAATGGGATAAGTATTGGATCCGGATTTAGTTAATTAGATAATCCTAGGGACCAATCTTGTAATTCTTGCATTCTTGAGGGGCTGAAACTGTAATTTCACCATAGATATCACAAGGACCAATTATGCCATAAATGAATAGTACAAGGTTTACTTTTGATAATTTTCCAATTTTAAAACCTTAAGGACCATTCTTGACAGTTTTCAAACTTGGGGGACCAAAGTTGCCATTTTGCTATTTTTAACTTTAAAGGATTTAATTTGACAACTTGTGAATCTCCAAGGACCTTTTATGATATTTTACAAGTTTTGAATAACCAGGGACTAGATTTGCCAATTTGTGAAACTCCAGGGACTGAAAGTGACAATTAAGCAAACTTTGTTCATTTTTTCACTTGTTTTCAGTCTTTTTGATCCTGAGTTATATAAAAACACATTTTATGATATTTTCAGTATTATTTGATTTTTCAAAGTGTTTTTGACTGTTTTGTGGGTTTAAACAAGGTAATACATATGTGTTTTTAGACACATATCACTTCACAATCAAATCAATAATACCATTCTTCTCCGTAGTCATTCTTCTTAACCATATTAGCCGTGAACGATGTATCTCCGTGATTGTTGCGATGGTAACCCTATATCCCTCATTTTTTTTTTTTTTTTTTTTTTTGACATAATTTGAAATACACTAGGAAATGCCGTTACAAGAAGGCTAGAAAAATTTGAGTATAACCGATTTTGACGTCAATTTTCACCTAAAAATTCGAATTTTGACCAAAAAATTTGAATTTTGGGCCAAAATTTTCACTATTATACCAAAATTTGAATCTCGCGTAAAAGTTGAACGTTTAATCACTTGAAAAAATTAAATTTTACTCGCGTAAAAAGTGGAAGGATTAGAAGCGGACATATTACTCAATTGCGATAAATCCCATTTGCAATAAATCTCAAATGCGATACAAGCTCAAATGCGATATAAGCTCAAATGCGAAATATCTCAAATGCGATAAAGCTCAAATGCGATAAAGCTCAAACGCGAAATATCTCAAATGCGATAAAGCTCAAATGCGATAAAGCTCAAACGCGATAAGCTCAAACGCGATAAGCTCAAATGCGATTATCTCAAATGCGATAGAGGCGTTGACTTTTATCGCATTTCGTCCAGAAATTGAGTCCAATAATTGAGGTCCGCTGTTCACTTTCCGACCATTTTCCGACCATCTTTTTCTGCCAAGATCTGACCATAACACCCATTTTGAGCCTAAAACTCGACCATATAACCATCAGATCTACCACATATCACGGATTGAAGGACAAAAACGAGCTCAAACAAAACTTTAAGCTAGAACTGTTACCAGATCCAACCTCGTATGACCATGGATTTGAGATGTTTTTGACCAGTAAAGATACATAAGACCAGTAATAGGACTGTTTTTATTGTATGACACGGAAATAAATTCCGATGACTGGAAAAAAAAATTTCCGATGACTAAAAAGGAGATAAAAACGCAGCCTAAAACACATAAACGAACCACAAAAATCAGTAAACTCACCAAGAATCTCCCCCGGTTAGCTCTTGATACCAATTGTAGAGACCAAGTTTCATATGTTTCGTGGTTCAGGTGGCCGGATTTGGTGAAAGATGAAGATGTTCATCTTTCTAGAGAGAGAGTAGTGAGAGGGTGGAGAGAATCTGTCAAATGTTTAGCTTTATTGAAAGAAAACAAATGAATGGTACAATACTCCCACACACCCACATGGAGAGTCATGTGGGTACTTATAGGCCCTTTTACATCACAAGTTTGCCAATTACACATAAGTAGTCCCTGTGTGAGCTACTTAATACAAACCTAGTCCAATTCACGTGAGTGACGACATCTTTATAAAAAAACGAGTCTAACAGAGACCTTCTCCTCCTTGAGAAGTTACTAAATGATGATCCGTCATCTTCTCTCCCTCCGGAAGAAATTCAAAAAGAAGAAATCAAAGAAGTAAGGCCGTCTACTGAGAATCCTCCGGAGCTCGAGCTCAAGGATTTACCTCCTTATCTTGAATATGCTTTCTTAGAAGAAACCGACAAATATCCCGTCATCATTTCTAAAGACCTAAAAGATGAGGAGAAGACCCAACTCTTAGACGTGCTTAAAAAGCATAAGAGTGCCATCGCTTGGCAGATCTCCGATATAAAGGGCATAGACCCTCGGTTCTGTACTCACAAGATCTTGCTAGAAGATAATTTTAAACCCGCCGTCCAGCAACAGAGATGGGTTAACCCAAAAATCCATGATGTCATCAAAAAGGAAGTTATTAAACTCCTTGACGCTGGAATGATTTATCCAATCTCTGATAGCTCATAGGTTAGCCCGGTCCACTATGTGCCCAAAAAGGGTGGAATGACCGTAGTAACAAATGAAGAGAATGAGTTAATCCCCACACGTCTCGTCACCGGATGGAGAGTGTGTATCGATTACTGAAAACTCAAGGATGCTACCCGTAAAGACCATTTCCCGCTACCGTTTATGGACCAAATGCTTGAGCGTTTGGCGGGAAATGAGTTCTATTGTTTTCTCGATGGCTTTTCCGGGTATTTTCAAATACCAATTGATCCCCAAGATCAGGAAAAGACCACCTTCACGTGTCCTTATGGAACGTTTGCCTACCAACGCATGCCTTTTGGCTTATGCAATGCTCCGGGCACGTTCCAAAGGTGCATGATGGCCATATTTCACGATATGATCGAGAAGACAATGGAAGTCTTTATGGATGATTTCTCGGTCTATGGAAATTCTTTCTCATCTTGCCTCTCCCATTTAGACAAAATGCTTCAAAGGTGCGAAAATAGCAATCTTGTTCTAAATTGGGAAAACTGTCACTTCATGGTTAAAGAGGGCATTGTCCTCGGCCACAAGATTTCCAAATTCGGGATTGAGGTAGATAAAGCCAAAGTTGATGTTATCGCAAAACTACCTCATCCAGCTACCATTAAAGGAATCCGAAGTTTCCTTGGTCATGCCGGTTTCTACAAACGATTTATTCAAGACTTCTCTAAAATCGCCCGGCCTCTGACCCATTTTCTTGAAAAAGATGCTCCGTTCTTCTTCTCTCCCGAATGCATCGAAGCATTCAAGGTTCTTAAAAAGGAATTGACTGAAGCTCCGATATTGGTTGCCCCCAATTGGGACTTGCCCTTTGAGTTAATGTGTGATGCTAGCGATTATGCTATTGGTGCAGTCCTGGGGCAATGCAAATCAAAGTACTTTCAGCCGATACACTATGCTAGCAAGACAATGACTGACGCTCAATCTCACTATACTACTACTAAGAAAGAGTTGTTGGCCGTTGTCTACGCTTTTTAGAAATTTAGACCATATCTTGTCTTATCCAAAAGCATAGTGTATACGGACCATTCTGCTCTCAAGTATCTCTTAGCGAAGCAAGATGCTAAGCCGAGGTTACTGCGGTGGATTCTTCTGCTCCAAGAATTTGATATTATCATTCGTGATAAAAAAGGAGCAAAGAATCTAGCCGCTGATCACTTATCCAGACTTGAAAATCCCCATCAAAGTGTTCTCGAGAAAAAGGAAATTACTGAAACATTTCCTCTCGAGACACTTGGTATGGTATCTTCAAAGAATGATCCAAGTAACCCATGGTTTGCCGACTATGCAAATTACCATGAGGGGAATTTTGTGGTAAAAGAGATGTCGTCCCAGCAGAAAAAGAAATTTTTCAAAGATGTTAAACATTATTTCTGCGACGACCCTATTTGTTCAGAATATGTGCAGATCAAGTGATAAGACGGTGTGTGCATGGCCAAGAAGCCGTTGACATCCTCACGGCTTGCCATAATGGACCCACGAGGGGACATCATGGTGCCAGCTACACCGCTAAAAAAGTCTTTGATTCTGGGTTTTATTGGCCAACAATCTATCGCGATGCCCACGACTTGGTAAAGTTATGTGACTCTTGCCAACGTCAAGGAAAAATCTCGCAAAAAGACGAAATGCCTCAAAATGCAATTCAAGTCTGTGAGATTTTTGACGTGTGGGGCATCGATTTCATGGGGCCATTCCCGTCTTCACGAGGGAATAAGTATATCCTCGTGGCCGTCGACTACTTGTCTAAATGGGTTGAAGCAAAAGCGCTTGATGAACTCAAATAAGTACATTTTATTATCATCATTTATCCTATTTATTTGACTTGTTTTATTATATTATCTGTGAGAATCGATACGTTAATATTTACTTTTGTAATTCTCAGGTAAAAACAAGTATTATGTGAAACTTGGCGATTTTGGACTAATTATGGAGCAAAACAAGCAAGAAGTTAAGAGTCTACTGAAATGTACAAGATCAAGATCATTCTGCTCCAGATACGCCGCATCCTACTTCGTATATACGGCGCATCACTATCAAGATTTCACAAGTTATAATCCAAGACGGCAAAGGACATGCGCCGCATAAAGAAATGAAGTTACGCCGCATCTTCTGGTGGTGTACGAATATTCCTGAATATATTAATCTTGGACCCCACGCGAAGTTAAGTCAATGCGCCGCATCTACTTATTCAATGCGCCGCATCTAACCCTCAGACAGAAACTATAAATACCCCAAAGTCAGACGAATTTTGTGGGCAATATACGGAGTACGAGACTTAGCGAAAGACAAAAACCCTAGGACGAAGTCAGACGTGTTAGCTGCACAAGACACACCCTAAACGAAGATACAAGAGCTGTAAGAAGGTCCTGCATGTATTCAATTCATTAAGTAGTTTTGTTTTATTGTATTAGTACACTTTAATTCATCAAGATTGATGGGCCGATTCCATGTGACTACGAAAAACCATGGGCACCCCTTAAAATTGCTTTCCCATTAATTAAAGTTTATATGTTGATGTCTTTGGTGACTTTTATTAGTGCATTGATAACCTCTGTGTCTAGCTGAGCATTGCTTGGGTCGCCATGCCCCTTCCACGCTTATTTAAGAGACGCTAAATAAATAGGATAGACATAAGTAATCATTAAGGGTTTACTCGCCGATAAGATTAGAGCCAACGAGAAAGGGTTAATTACATACACTTCATATAAAACTAGCAATAAAACAAGTGACAAGCTACTTAATTATCAGGACAGGTCTTCTTATTTGTCTCAAGTATCTATCTGTGTACGTGTGTGCTAATCGCTGATTCGTGCCTATTAGTTTAGTTTATATTTAATCATAACCAAACCGTGCCAGTCTCTCAGGCTGAACCCCCTTGCGTTAGATTAGGTTGTATAGCTAACTTAAGATATTAAAATACTGATTAGAATAACTAGATAATACGTTCCACTCTTAGTGATCGACACTCTACTTACCATTATATTCATACTGACCGGGTACACTGCTCGTTAAAGTGTGTGTTATTGATAAGTCGGCTAAATATAAATTTAAAACTTGAATACTGCTAAAACCACAACGACACACCGTGGATATAAAAATTAGAGCATAACACGCACGCATCAAGTTTTTGGCGCCGCTGCCGGGGAGTGAATTGTTATTATCTGTTAATTTGATTAGTATTTTAATTAGGTTTTTCTTTTTAATTTTTAAATTCTAACCACTAACCCTGTTATATATAAGATAAATTGCACTCATTGTATTATTTTGCATATTTTCTGTTTTTTGTGTTTTTTTTTTTTTTCTTTAATTTTTGTTTCTTTTTGTTTGTTTTTATTTTTGTTTTTTTTTTCTATTTTCTGCATTCTGCTATCGTTGTACTGAGCTAATTCAAACGATACGGCGCATCTATTTTCATAGATACGGCGTATTGCGTTTAATTTTTATAAAATACAACGCGTTTAATAAATTCGATACGACGCATCTTTCCCCAAGATACGGCGTATTGTGTTTTTAATAAGAAATTTTTCTAAAACCCTAACGCCATACGACGCATCTGTTTTAACAGATACGGCGTATTGTCTATTTAAATTAAAAACAGTTTTCGAATTATTAAACAGATACGACGCATCGATTTTTATCGATACGGCGCATCTTCTAAATCAAAAATCGGTTATATTTGCTAAAATTGGATACGTTGATTTTTGATAATTTAAACTGATACGGCGCATTCTAAATTATAAGCGGCGTATCTGTTTTCTGAATAAAAGTCTGATTTAATTTTAACGATTATAAGATACGGCGTATCCAACTTTTTGGATACGGCGCATCGTCTACTGATATCAGCAACTTTTATTTTACTTTGATTGTTTCACTCTTCTTTTGCACGAGTAAGTTTTATTTCAGGAAGATGGACGATCCGGATATTACAATGGAAGAATATCTTAAGTTTATAGGGGAAAAAGCCTTGAGCAATAATCAGGTGTATAATTGGAAAAGAGCAAGATATGGTGCACAAGTCATTGAGACGAAAGAAATCACTATGGAAGAATACTTGATTTTAGGACAAGAAAAGTCAAGGAAAGAAAGAAACAAATTGCCATTTCAACACACTTGGTGTATGTCGAATGATGATGAAGAAGATTCATATACCGTGAAACCAATTCCGGAAAATTGTTCTTGATTGTACTTTTTCTCCGGAGATTGCACAAGATAATGTGTATACGGAACCCTACGTTGAAGAATATTCTGCAATCGTATTACCAGCATTAGACAATCCAACGGATGAAGATGAAAAGTATTCTAATTTTGATTTCGAACCATTTGACGCCATAGTTTATGATGACATACCTCAACCAGATTTTGACCCAACGAGGGATTTTGAAGAAATCTGGGATTACTTATTTAAGGATGAAATTCGGGACGATGCTGAAATTGCAAGACCACTAGTTAAAGATGGAGATTCACAAGATGAATTGGACTCACTTACAACACAAAGTGGTACAAATTTATTTAATATTATTAATAACGTTACTAATAATCTTGCTAGTTTTCCTAAACAGGTTGCAAAACAAAAGAATGATGAGGTCAAATTTATTACACTGCCTATTGAAGCACATGAAGCACCTGTGATCAACCCGTTTTTGGTGGAGCTCGAGGAAGAGTTTGGTGATGAGCTCTTAAACATTGCTATGATTGATGAAGATGATGATTTCGACCCTATGAAGTATATAGAGGAACTCGAACTTTTACTTGCTAAAGACCCTTTCTCATCTTCTGCGAAAGTCAAGGGACGCCTTACTACCGAAGAGACTAACCAAGAAGAAAGGAGACTCACTTTTCCTCAACATACTACTCTTTCAGATGAAGTGGTCAAGTCATCCAATTTATCAACCAAACCGGGTAAGGATAGGGAAGATGTACATATATTGCCAAGGTATGATCTTTATGCATTTCTTCCATCTTTAATAGCAAATTTACACTCTTTTCGTGTTTATTGCTACTATCACCCGCACTTGATCCCAAGTGGAGGGAACAACACCCTAATACACAGTAAATAAGGGTGGAGTCAGGCTCGTGACTCGTACAAAAACAAGCGCTTCGTGGGAGGCAACCCATGCTTATCTTTTATTTTATTTTATGATTTTGTGTCGAGTCTGTCAGACCCGCAGAAGATACGGCGCATCTCAATCCTAAGATGCGACGCATCAACTGCACTGGTCATATCTTACTTTATTTTCTGCATTTTTATTTTTGACTTTAAAACTTTCTGTCAGTATTTTAATGCGGCGCATCCCTGGTTAAGGATGCGACGCATCTTTTATTCTAATTCATACTTATTCCAGGCTCGATACGGCGTATCTTCTTCCATAAGATACAGCGTATCGACTGACCGGATGATTTTCATTTTAATTTTTTTTTTAAGTTTTATTTTTACCAACTACTAATGCATTATGCAAGTTTGAACCTTCTTAACTCAGGTGTGTTAAAGTCTGAATGGTATTATAGATTCCTGCATTCTTGTGGATACATCATTTTTGAAGCTTAAACGTTCTCATCCACAAGAAAGTTGATTTTTGCTCTTTTACGAATAATGGAGGATCATACCGAGCAAATCTCAGGGGAGTTTTTCTGTTCTAATTCTTTTATTTTCCAGTTTTTTTTAACCTTTAATACAAACAACGAGGACGTTATTTAACTTAAGTGGGGGGATTGGAGAATTAGAACACTTACTTGTCCTAAACTTTTTCAAAATATGCCTAAAATGCGCTTAATATATCAAAGTTTAAATTTTTTTAGCATGTTTTTGTTTAAAGTCTAAATTACATAGCTGCACACATAACATTATTTTCAAAAATTGTGAACTTTTCAAAATTCACAAATCTATGAGTGTGCCGGTGACTTGTAAACTTTAGAACTTGGCTTGTATACTATTCGAGACCACCATAATAAGTATTATTTATATAATTGGAATGACTTGTCTAAATTGGTAAATTTCTAGGATTACACCCAAATAGCCTTTATATGTTATGTGATATTAGCTAACTACACTGGTTAGTTAACCCCCGTATAAACCTTTTGTTACTCTCACTTTTAGAGTAAGATACCCCTAGAAAAACACTCAGAGCCTACCCTGTAGATTAAAATCCGTGGTTAATTGCTTTAGGCAAAGTGTGTTTCCTTACATTACCTGTGTTCGCGTGCGTAATTCATTATCTTTGGTTAGGTCGGGAAATTGCACAATGCAATTGGAGTGAAAGTAAATATTGTATATCTTTGAGTTTATTTTTCGTGTGTTTACTACTTTCACTATTACCGTTATTTCTGAAGTCATGAAAAGTATGGAAAAATTATCCAGAGTTATCGTTATAGTGATGTGGTGAAATTTTACACATCTATGTTTATGTTAAAAAAAAAAAAAAAAAAAAAAAAAAAAAAAAAAAAAAAAAATTGAGAAAAAAAAAAGAGAAAAGAAAAAGAAAGAAAAAGTTGGATGTTTGTTTTAACCGACTTATGTAAAGTTTTGTATTAAGTGGTCGATATCACCACTAATTGTTGTATATTATATTTATGGATTGAACGGGAGTTGGCCGTTATGGGAACACCAACTAAGGTTATTCTTTGATTGAGATCTTGTTGAGTATAATTCGTGTCTACCTAAAGCGTGTGTTTCAAGTGTTAAAGCGTGAGTTATTCAATGATATGAGTCTTATTCATGGGATGGTTGGGATAGTGATTAACAACACTTAAGATTTTAATTTATCTGGTTTGTTTATTTTTCATTTTACACCAATTTGTATCCCAAATATTATCCATACCCTATATTATTCTTTATCCAAACCTTTGATTTATTGAGATTAGGGATTTGAGCAATCTTAAGTATCGTAGTCATGGATTCGGCTATGTATTTATGATTTTGTCGCCCTTTTTGATATAATATTATTGGTAAAGATTACTTGGTCCTATCTTTAGCCTATTCGAGTTAAGGATTTGAGCAATTGCAAGTATCGTGATCGTGGATTCGATCATGTATTTGTGATTTTGTCGCCTTTTCTGGAATTTGAGATCGATAGAGATTAAGAAGAATGATTAACCCTTAACCAACAAACCCTTTTTACTGCTTTAGACTTGTTATTCCTTGGCTTTAGTGGAGGAGATGCGTATACTTGCTGATTCGTGCCTATTAGCAATAAAACAAGTGACAAGCTACTTAATTATCAGGACAGGTCTTCTTATTTGTCTCAATTATCTATCTGTGTACGTGTGTGCTAATCGCTGATTCGTGCCTATTAGTTTAGTTTATATTTAATCATAACCAAACCGTGCCAGTCTCTCAGGCTGAACCCCCTTGCGTTAGATTAGGTTGTATAGCTAACTTAAGATATTAAAATACTGATTAGAATAACTAGATAATACGTTCCACTCTTAGTGATCGACACTCTACTTACCATTATATTCATACTGACCGGGTACACTGCTCGTTAAAGTGTGTGTTATTGATAAGTCAGCTAAATATAAATTTAAAACTTGAATACTGCTAAAACCACAACGACACACCGTGGATATAAAAATTAGAGCAAAACACGCACGCATCAGCGCTCCCCACTAATGACGCCCGAGTTATGGTTAAGTTCTTGAAAAATCTCTTCTCCCGATTCGGAACTCCTCGGGCTATAATCAGTGATCGTGGTACTCACTTCTGCAATGATCAATTTGCAAAAGTTATGCTCAAGTATGGTGTCACCCACCGACTTTCTACCGCGTATCACCCGCAAACGAGCGGTCAAGTCGAGGTTTCGAATCGTGGATTGAAACG
The DNA here is from genome assembly GCA_021014915.2 of Artemisia tridentata subsp. tridentata. Classification (NCBI taxonomy): domain Eukaryota; kingdom Viridiplantae; phylum Streptophyta; class Magnoliopsida; order Asterales; family Asteraceae; genus Artemisia; species Artemisia tridentata. The sequence goes on along the minus strand of CP139501.1, from coordinate 183,747,855 downwards.
TATCCTTGAAAGAACCGTTGGTGAAAACCAAGCCTCATGGGCCGACAAATTGGATGATGCATTATGGGCCTTCCAAACAGCTTACAAGACACCCATCGGGTGTACTCCATACAAGCTGGTTTATGGAAAGGCTTGTCATCTGCCCATCGAGCTCGAGCATAAGGCATACTGGGCCTTGAAACATGCCAACTTTGATCTCAAGACCGCGGGTGATCACCGTAAGCTCCAAATTAATGAATTAAATGAGCTTCGGGATCAAGCCTACGAGAATTCTCTAATCTACAAAGAGAAAACAAAGAGGATTCATGACTCCAAGATTAAGAACCGCATTTTCAATGTTGGTGATCGAGTCCTCCTCTTCAATTCTCGATTAAAGATCTTCTCGGGCAAACTCAAAACCCGCTGGTCTGGGCCGTTCAGCATCACTCAAGTTTTTCCATATGGAACCGTCGAGTTCGCCCAACCCGACGGTCCAAACTTTAAGGTGAACGGTCATAGGTTGAAGCACTATTTTGGAGGGGACATACCATCCATGGTTGTCGCGGATCTCCAAACTTTCCCCACGGACAACTAAATTCGGGGATCGAGTCAAGCTACGTGACTCGGTTAACAAAAACAAGCGCTTCGTGGGAGGCACCCCATGCTTATCCATCTATCTTCTTTCTATTTTCTTAATAAAAGTGAGGAGGGGCACCTCTTCCATTTCTCGTGTTTCGTTGTTTTCTGTGATTTGTCCAGGATTTGCCCGAATAATGAAGACTCTCGTGCTCGTGGTTTGCTTCTCTCCACTCGAGTTTCATCATTCTTTGCTCATCCGATATCCTTAATCTTATCGTCTAACGTTTATCTTTGGCATAATTAATAAACGGCCTTAGATTTATGTAGGAGAACCCTTACCTTTAAGACATTGAGAAGAATGTCTCGTTTTAGTCTGGGGGGGTAATCTTTCGATTTGATTTATGCCTTGCATTTTTTGCCGTTTACTCATGCAACCCCGTTTTTCCTCCAAAATTGAAAAAATTGAAAAAAGTCCAAAAAAATGAGAAAATTTAAATTTTTTTTGCAAAAATAGAATAAATTTTGACATTTTGTTGACTTTCCGCTGGTGAGAGTAGGAATAAAATTCTGACTTGATCGGGCGTGTTGAGCCCTAGCTTGTCCCCTTAACCTTTCTTGGCTAAGCATTCACGGATCTTATTATTTAAGATTTTAAATTTGCGAAGAACGAGAAATGATAGAGTTTATTTAGAAGTTAGATGCAAAGCGTGGAGTAGTTGGTTCTCTTTAGAGCTCATCGAAGTTACTTGTGGCTTTTTGATCCCACAAAATTGTTTCACCATATATAACTGTAAGAATAATTAAAGATGTTAGGTTTTGCCGATGATTAGTTCTTGATCTTCTTAAAAGAATCCTTGCTTTAAAAATTGGGTACACATCAAGGTTACTTAATAAATACGTTTAATAATAATAAGTTAAGTGCTCTAAGCTACGGATTCGAGATCGGGCCTTGGATCCTTATTTCCGAAAGGCGTTTAGGTCTTGGTTACCCTCTTGCACCGGCCCTTGGACCTCTAGTTCAGGAATGTGTGAGGTCTTGGTCTAACCACCTTGGATCCTCATTTCAGGAATGTCTAGAGTCTTGGAACACTCCGTTGTAACGGCCCTTGGAACCTTTATTCCGGAAGGTGTAAGGTCTTGGAACTAAACCGTGAAGCTCCGTCATTTAAGGTACGCAAGTGAACAGTTAATGATGAAAAAAAAATGCAAAAGTCAAATAAAAACCTTGATGTGGACCTCATTTTCCAAGCAACGGTTCTCGAGAGAAGATTGAAAACTACTTAGCGTCTTAATTTAGTATCTTTATCGGACTAAAAACCTATCGAAACGAGAAAATATGAAGCAATTCATTTCTCACCAAAAATAAAATAAATAGAGGCAAATTAGGAAAATGGGAGCAAGAGGTAATTACACAAGTAACTTCCATGGGTAGTGTTGGCATCTAACTTGTAAATAGACAATGATTTCGTTTTTAAGCTTAGTTTGGGGACTCGTAAAAAATCAGGGACGACGAATTTTATCCGTATAGTCACTTCTTCATGAGTCGGGTTTCCTACTCGTTGACCCTAAAAGTTATTTATAGATAATGATTGTCAACAAAACCGTCATATGAAGATATCAGCACTTCATGTCCGAAACAAACAAATGTGAAAAAAAAAAAAGAAAAAAAAAAGAAAAGAAAATATAAAAAGGATTTTATTATTATCTTTTTGAATGTCTATGTTCATCTAAAATGTCATAACCCATTTCCGATCAAAACCATTTAAAATTCAGATCCCAAATTAACATAACCCAGATCCCAATTTCATCAATTTACACCCAAATTTAAACCCCTTAAAATCCATCAATTTCATAAAACCTCGTTAACCATAACATATCCGATCAAAACCATATAAACTAAACCATTTTCACCGGAGATGTTCCGAACCATTTCCGATCAAAACCACCTTTGTTTCTGTTTTTTTTAAACTAACCATATCCAAAACACCGGTCGGTCATTCCCTTAGTTCCGATCAAAACCATTTTCAGGGAATACTGATTTTGATTTGAGGTGATGATGGTCGGGCCAAGAAGTTTTGTTCTGTTCGGCTCATCAATCGTTGAAGTCAGTTTTGGTAATGGGGTTTGGGGTGCTATTCTTGCTGACATTTACTCTCGTAAGGTTTGTTTTCCCTTTCTATCTTTCAATTAATGGGGAGTCATGTGGTTTGCGCATCCTCAGGGGAGGGATGTTCCTCTTCTGTGGTTGGGGTGTGGCCGTGCCCGTTTAGGAACTTTCATTGTTGCAAAGATGGTAGGCCCGGATCCGCTGGCTATACAAGGTTACTCGCCCACATCAAGCGAGATCATTTTAGGTCGGATGATAGCAAAGATTGTCTAAGGGATGCCTTATCCCTTGACTGGGTTCTTTTAAGCGATGTGGGGGAAATGTTGAAGATGTTTAACCAATGGATATGTGGGAGGTGTATGTCGTTGCATGCTCTCAGTAGGGGGTGTCACCATTTCGATGGCATCTCTACTTTTGCTCCTGTTTCGGACGTAGGGGTTGATCGGGTAGTGGGTATCCCAAAGCCATGCAAGCCATCGGTAGTTGTGGCGACCAATCTTTCGGGGGTAATGCCGGTGGATGTTGTCTTGCTAGAGCATGTATTATCTTTGCCTATTAAAACGGTCAAGAGTATCCCACCCAGTTGTCGTTTGGCTTTCGCACAGGTGTTGTCCTCGACATTGCGTAGGGTTGTTGCGGCTCCGGGTTCTGTAGACGCGTGGGTCAAGCTTCTCCTTTTACCTCGTTGCACGCTTCGGGTTGTTAGACCTTCTTGTCGCCAGGAACGTAAGTCGGGGAATCGCAAGTCCCTCCAATGCAGTAGCATCAATCAAGCCCTTGCTGTTTGGAAAGATGGTTCTGGTTTCAGTGATTTGGTTTCTTCCCTTCTGGATTCACCTAGGGTGGAGTCGAGTTCTGGGAAAGAGGCTAGGGATGGGGATTCAACTATAAGTTCCAATGTTAGGCAGTGTTTGCGGAAGGTTGCAGACGGGCATTTCACTGCAGCAGTAAAAGTGTTGTGTTCGTCCGGTGTTGCGCCTTTGAATGACTCCACCTTAAACGCTTTAAAGGATAAACACCCGGACTTGCCCCCTCCGGCTTTACCGTCAGTTTTACTCTCCGAGCCAGCTTTAGTGGTTGATAAAGATTGTGTGTTGCGGTGCATCAAATCTTTCCCGAAAGGGACTTCTTGCGGGAGAGATGGCCTTCGGGCCCAGCACCTTCTAGACGCCATGTGCGGGGAAGGTTCTGCAACTGCTTCAGGGCTTGCCTCGGCCATTACAGATGTTGTAAACCTTTGGTTGGGGGGAAACTGTCCCAAAGTCCTCGCCGAGTTCGTTGCCTCGGCTCCCCTGACTCCCCTGCTCAAGCCTGATAAAGGGATTAGGCCAATCGCTGTAGGTGCTATTTGGAGGAGGCTGGTTTCCAAAGTAGCTATGCATAAAGTCAAGAAAGAGATGGCTGCTTATCTCGAGGATTTCCAATTCGGGGTGGGGATCCCAAATGGGGCAGAGGCTGTGCTCCATAGTGCAAACAGGTTCCTTAATTCTTTCCACTCAGACGGGTCTATGGCTATGCTTACGGTGGATTTTTCTAACGCATTTAACCTTGTGGATAGAACGGCTCTTTTACGGGAGGTTAGTCTGCGGTGCCCTTCGATTGCCCCATGGGTTCAATTCCTCTACGCTCAACCTGCCAGGTTATATGTCGGGGATGTTTGCCTTGGGGCTACTACCGGGGTTCAACAAGGGGACCCCCTCGGTCCTCTTCTTTTTGCTTTAGCCTTACACCCCCTTGTTCAGCGGGTCCAGGAATCTTGTTCCCTCCCCTTTCAGGCTTGGTACCTTGATGATGGAACCTTAATTGGTAACGCAGTTGAGGTTGCTAAAGCTTTAAATATTATTCAGACGGAGGGCCCTATCTTGGGGCTTAAGCTTAACATCAAGAAAACCGAGGTTTTCTGGCCTTCTTGTAATGGTTTAAAGGTGCAACAAGGTCTTTTTCCGGTGGAGATCGGGAGGCCGGATAAAGGGGTGAAACTTCTTGGTGGGGCTGTCAGCAGGGATGCGGATTTTATTAGCGGCCTGGCGGTTAAAAGGGCTTTGCGTGCAGTGGAACTTATGAGGTGCCTTCCCCTTCTTGAGGACCCTCAAAGCGAGCTTCTCCTTCTACGCTCTTGTATGGGAGTTGCTAAGCTGTTGTTTGGGTTACGCACTTGCCAACCTTCTTTTTCTGATGAGGCTGTGGGTGTGTTTGACAATGGGTTAAGGAGTATTGTGGAAGATATCGTTGCTTGTGGGGGACCTTTTTTTGGGGATCTTCAATGGAGGGTTGCCTCCCTCCCTTCTCGCTATGGTGGGTTGGGGCTCCTTTCAGCGAAAGATGTCTCCTCCTATGCTTTTGTAGCTTCCAGGGTTCAATCATGGGAGTTGCAGGATCATATCCTGCGTAACAGCGGGGTTTCTAGCCTTGACTCTGACTATGGGCAGGCGTTGGGGCATTTGCATGCGTCCCTCCCAGATTTTGATTTCGGCGGTTTCACTAGTAAGGACACCGCCCCCCCCAAAGCCTCAGCAAACTTTGGCGAGTGCCCTCTACTGTAAAATCTCCCAGAATTTGGAAATGGACTTTGGTTTGTCCCCGCGACAGAAGGCTGTTATGGAATGTCTTCAGCAACCGCACGCACAGGATTTTCTTACCGTCATCCCCATTGAGGGGCTAGGGCAGCACATGTCTCCAATCGAATATAGGGCGATTCTTAAATATCGTTTAATGATCCCGTTGTTCCCAGTGGACGAGCCTTGCCCTGTGTGTCATAAGGTTGTCTTGGACAAGTTTGGGGAACATGCGGTGCACTGCAAAGAGCTCCCCGGGTTTAAGTACCGTCACGACTTGGTGCGGGATGTGTTGTTTGATGTCCTTCGGAGGGCGGGGATTTCGGTGAAAAAGGAAGCTCCAGTAAATTTCCTTACAGACCCTACTGAGGGGAGGTCCTCCCTGCGGCCCGCTGATGTTTTGGTGTTTGGATGGGCAGGGGGGAAACATGCTTGTGTGGACCTCACTGGTGTGTCCCCCCTTGTGGATCTTCGGGGTAACGGGTTTACGGCTGGACAAGCTGTTATGAAGGCTCAGATGAAGAAAGTGGACAAACATGATAAAGCCTGCTCCGAGAATCAACACGTGTTTGTTCCCTTTGCATTTGACACTTTCGGTTCCTTAGCTCCTGAAGCTGTACGTTTCTTGGATCGGGTTCGTAAGATTGTTCGCAGCAATGTATCGGCTCCGAATGGCCACGAATATGTTTTCAGTAGAATAGGTTTTGCTATCCAGAAAGGGTGGCGGCGCAGCTTGTTGCCCGCTTACCTACCACCTTGATGTAAATTATAATTATATCTAAAATAGAATAAAAGGAAAAATGGGGAGTTTTTAGAACCTAAAGATTTCTTAATCTCTTTTGAAAATTTTGCTACTTTTCAAAGTTAGTAAAAAGAGGTTGAAAATTTTTGGTTTCAAAAACGTGTTTTTATAACATTGCGTGAGGACACTGCAATATCTTAGTATGGGGGATTTTGGTATGTGCTTAAACACATACCTTTTCTTGACCAAATTAAGACCAAAACGACCAAAAACTAACCAAAATGCCAAAGATATTTGTGTTTTTGTGTTTGTTTATATGCAGAAACGGATATTTAGAAATATGGACAAAATCAAGCAAAAACCGGGAAAATGAGCACGAGATTTGGAAAAGTGTCGAAAGCCGAAGCCGGGGAAGCAAATGATCAAAGTTTATGTTCATATGTCAGACAAGTCCTTGAAGAATCAAAGAGTGGCAAGAAAAGCCCTTGGATCAACTTTGGAAGAATTACAATTTCAGCCCTTCAAGTTTACAAAATTACAAAAATTATCCCAATCCTAAACTATCACTAAAACATAATCGGACACAACATAAACCCTTAGCCCAATCCATTTTAAAAAAGCCCACTCTCTTTATATAAAAACCGGATCCCACAGCCCAAAACCCGAGCCCACTTTCTCTTTTATTAAAACCCAGTCAAACCCACACCTATAATTAATTCCCAGTTAAACAAATTTACCCGCCACTCTTTTTCCCCAATTACCCAGGCACATGAACCCTAAATTACCCTTCCAAAAAATTAACAGCAATTAAGTTCAATTGTGTACTTTGCACTCATTTCTAGAAGAATTCAGACATGTCAGGACTGACATGTCAGCAATCCCAGCGAATTCGAGGCTTGTGATTGGCTGATGATGCGTGGAGCTTTGATCCAAGGGCTAGAATTGATGGATTGGCGTCCAAGTATGATCAAAGGGCCGATATCATCTCAAAGAAGCACAAAGGGGTGTGGATTGATGACATGGACAGCCAAGAAGCCTCCTCTTTCGGCTATAAATAGAGCTTCTCCCCTCCTCAGATTGATAAGTAGTTTTTAGTAGTGTTATGCTGTAGTTTTGTTTACTGAATTGTAATCTCAAAGTTTTCATAGTGTAATCAAGCTTTTATTAATGAAATTCTAGTTTTACTTTTTAATCCAATTTGCTTATTTACTCTCATTCTCATTTAAGTTGTTAATTAAAGCTTTTTTTTACTGTTACATAAGCTCCTAGTTTACTGTTTTATCACTTCATAAGCTTCATTTAGTACTAATCTCAGTTTTACTTATTGTTCACTTAATAAAAACAAAAATACAAAAAAAAATCAGTCCAAATATCAAAATCTATACCTATGCATATTGTGGAAAGCTTGAGGAAGTTGCCTGCAATGGAGGGGCAAGATGGACTTAACTAGCTTATTCTCTGAATAAGCTAGAGCTTGTAGCTGCCCTTTATTGGGAGCCCTTGTTTAGCTAGGGCCAAATAGTGAGTTTTACATTTCAATTTTAGCATAGATAGAGTAGTTTGCTTATTTTCTGCTTATCATAGTGCTTATTTTGATTGTTAGTAGTTTATTTGATCATTCTTATGCTTATTTGATAGTAGTAGCTATTAGATTTCAATTTGCTTAAAAAAGTCATAAATAGCTAAAAAATAGTCATATTAGAGTTAGCTTGATTAGTACTTATTGAGGTTTTATAAGTTGCTTATTAGGTGGTTTAGAAGTCAGAAAATCAGTAGTTAAGAAGATTCATGGCTTTATTCGGTGGTTTCTAGTATAAAAGGTCAAATCAGTTTCTAATAGGGGTGTTTGGCAAATTGCATTTCTGAGTATAAAAAGCTCATGCCACTGTTCATTGACCATTTGATGAAGTTTGATTGAGCTTATTTAAGGATAGATAAGCTGTTGTCATAAGGATTTAAGTTGTTTTGATGCCTTTTGAGGTTTTGAGTTGAATAGTGCAAATATAGATTCTCAACTGCTCATACAAGCTTCCCATAAGTTGAGGCTTGTTTGATCATATTTTCTAGTGATTATAGGTGTATTTTAGTTGTTAAAGTAAGATTCCAAGTTTTGGCATTGTTTCATTAAGAATTGAAAGAGTTGAGGTACTAATTCCACAACTGCTGCATCAGTACTCATCTTGCAGCTCTGCACCACTGGTATGTGCTTAAACACATACCTTTTCTTGACCAAAATCAGACCAAAATAACCAAAAACTAATCAATTATGCCAAATATATTGTTTTTTTGTGTTTTTACATGTGCAGGCACGGATATCGAAGAAAAGGACAAAAGTCAAGATAAAACCCGGAAAAAACGAGCACGAGATTTGGAAAAGATATTTAAAGCCGAAGCCGGGAAGCAAATATGTCAAACAAGCCCTTGGATCACAATATTGAAGAATGGCATAGTAGGTCCCTGAAGTTTCAGAAAATACACAATTGGTCCTTGTATTTTTGATTGTTAAACCAAAAACAAAAATATACACAAAAATCCTAAATCTATAACCAGATTTTATAAAACCATTTATCCAACCCAAAGCCCATTTACATTACCCACACCTACTGTCCCATCTCTTTTTATACCCATTACCCGATCCATCCAAAACAAATACCTGGTCAAACATTTTTATTACCAGTCAAACATAACAAATTACCCGCCCCGTTTTTCCCAGAAGTTACTGTACCCGACGAACCCTAATTACCCAACCCATCAAATTACCACAATTAAGGGTACAAAAGGTACTCTACACATGCTTCTAGAAGGACTGACACCATCTGACAACACCCAGGGATTGCCAGCATGAAAAAACGAAGCACTCTCATTGGTTGAGACACCTCACGAATTTGATCCAAGGGTTATGATGATTTCTGATGATAAGAAGAAGAAATGAAGGGCTGAGATCAGTTTGATGAAAACCTAGCTCCCTCAGCTTATGGCTATAAATAGCCTTCTTCAGTCACGGATTTAGGCTGTTAGTTATTTAGGATTAGGAGTAGGGTAAAGTAGTTTTTAGAGTAATGTTATGCTGTTAGTTTGATTTTAAAGTATATTCTTAAATTTCCATTTGTAATTTTACAATTTGATTAATGAAAGTTAAGTTTGATTTTCCCTTAATTCTTGTCTCATTAGTGTTGGATTCTCATTATCTTGTTACTATTTTATTCAGCTTATTCTCACTATTCTCAGCTAATTTTAGTTTACATTTTTCATAATTGTTCATCTAATAAAAAAAAAATCCAAAAATATTCAAAAATACTTTAAAAATCCAAATATAGCTTAATCCCAGCTTCAATAAGCCGTTTTCTTATTTGTATGAACTCATATAAGCTTATTAGCTTATTGTGAGCGTTGGATAAGGTTCATAACTGACTCAGTCTCAAAAGTGCAAAAAAGTCAAATAAAGTCAACTGTTGGTCAAATTAAGCTATGGATGATAAGCTAACCTTGGAAGAGCTTATGGATCTTTACCTAGCTTATCTCTGATAAGCTAGGAGCTTGTAGCTGCCTTAGTGGAACCTCTTTTCAGCTGAGGTCCCAAGTGAGTCTCAAAAATCTCATTTCTAGCTTATTTTTCTGCATGATTTTTGTTCAGCTTATTTCAGTGCTTATAGCTTATTGATTTTTTGCTTCTTAGATGATAAGTAACTTAGTTAGTTATAGATAAGTTAGTATTGCAGCTTAAAATAGTCAGTTGTGGTGGAAGTTAGTCATTTCAGAATTTTAAGGGTGTTTGGCATTTGGTGCTTCTTAGTTATAGTAGCTTATACACTGTTCATCGACCAACTTGTTAAGTTTGAGTGAACTTAATTAAGGCTAGTTGAGCTTTTGTTGGTAGGATTTAAGTTGATTTGAGTACTTTTGAGGTTTTGAATTTATAAGTGAAAATTTAGAAGTGAAACTGCTCATTTAAGACTCCCAATCAGCTGAGGCTTATGAGGTTCAGTTTTTGGCAGTTTTAAGTGTTATTTAGTTGTCAAAGTAAGATTTCAAGAGTTGGTATTGTTTCATGTAGTTTGAAAAGAGTTAGAGGACAAAAAGTCCACCTGCTGCATCAGAATAGTGCAGACCTGCACTACCAGATCTGCTCCACCTAGCTTATTGCTTGCCTCTTATCAGCTTATTCACTTGTTCTATTTGCCTGATTTTTAGTTTATTAATAGCTTTTAGTATAGATTTTAGGATTCTGAGCTTGGATTTCTCTCAGAATCTTATTAGATAGCTTATTTTTGGTTTGCAAACTCCCTAATTAAGCACTGTTCTGAGCTGCATCAGTTTTAGTCCCTAGCTTCAGCTGATCTAGGTCAAAATTAAATAAGCAATTGAGAGTGAAATTTGGGCATTTTGGGTTTATAAGTAGTCTGTTGTATGAGCTTTTATAATCTGCTTTTGGTTTCCCCAAATTGGCTTTTTCCTAGCTTCTAGAAGCTGCTTAAAGTAGGCTGTTCAGCCATTTGCTTCTGTCCAAAATTTGTCTACTACACAGCTGTTTATTTGCTTTTTCTGAGTGCTTATTTGTGCTTATGAAGTTGTTTCAAGCTCTCTTAAGTGTGTTTTACTGTATTTGAGCTTTTGATGAATTTTAGTGCTAAAGTGCTTATTTTAAGTGCTTATTTCAAACTGCTTTTTAGCCATACAGCTTATTAGGGTTTAGCAAAGTTCTAATTTCATTTTTCCTAGCTTCATAATATCATTTAAGATTTTTCTGAAAAGTTTCATATTTTTCCAAAGTCATTTACTATTTTTTTTTCATTTAATTAGTTTCTTTTAGTTTTAAATTCATAAGAAAATAATAATAATAAAAGTCAAAAAATATATATTTCTTTTTTCTAAAATTTTCTTTCAATATTCAGAATTTAGGAAAATTATTTTCAAAATTTTAGGACTTATAATTTAGAATTTCACTTTTTAGATACGTTTTTAAAAAATCGTAACGTACGTTTTAAAGTATAAATTATGTTTTAGGATTCGTGTGCTTAGTTTACTTGTACCCTTAGTTTAATTACTTGTTTTTATTAGTTATTTCATATTCGTTGTGTAAAATCCCCATAATATCACTCTTATTCACCATTCACTTCACAATTCGACATCGTAAACGACAACTCGACTTCAACCTTCGTTGGGACTACGACCCGGGGAAATACATCCGTTGTATTTTCTTTGGAATAAAAATACTAATTGGTTGAAAAACTTCAAATCAAAAAAATGGCGCCGTTGCCGGGGAAGGCTTGAGAAGAGTTTGTTCATTTCGTTCGTTGAATCGTGTTTTGAAGACCCTTCCCTCGGAAGTTATTTGTTTTCATAAAAAGAAAAATACAAAAAGAAAATAAATAAAACACTTTGTCTAATGTGTTTTCAAAAATACAAAATAAAATAAATAATAATAATACATCCTCACTTTATTGGAAGTGTTGTAAACCATTCTGAATAAACAACAAAACAATCGTGAAATCATTTGATTTTCGGATTATTCTTCGATTACAACCTATACAAGTGGTTTAAGGATGGTTCGACATTAAATTGACGAACCGAAAGAGGCGGGTTTTTAATTAGCTTCGGCAGACCTTTGCTTCTCCGCCACTCTGCGCGTAGTCATAAGAGAAACGAATATTGATTGAAGGATCGGTTCCAAAAATATTGTGTTTATATTTTTCAAAAATATAAAAACCCAAAAAGATTTTCTTTTCAAATTATTTTCCTTTGAGACTTTCAATGTTTCTAAAATTTAAAAATCCAAAAATATTCTTCTTAAGCCTCTTATCCATTTAATTCTATCTCTTTATCCCTCTTATGTTTAATTCTTATGTCGTCATTGGGCTATCGCTGTTTTGATTGTAAAAACCCATTGATTGACAGTCTTCGTTGTTCAAAGTGTAAGTGTGAGCGGTGTGGAAATCATGCACCAAAAGGATCTTGTTATTGGTGTGAAGTAGCTCTTAAATCAAAGCCTAATTCCATCGATAATTCTCGAAGTTTTTCCAATCACCCTCCACAACCCCATCCATCTTCACTCACTCAGCATAATTGCTCTATATGTGGAGATCCGTTGGGGGATGATTCACTTTGTGACCGATGTTTTTGCAACGAATGTGGATTTAGTCGTGGAATTTGTATGTGTTATTATTCGAAAGCTGAAACTGTATTCGCTTATGATTCTAATCCAAATTCTTTCAATGAGCCGCCAAATTTTTCCGACTATCCTCCACAACATCAGATGGAGACAAACTTGTGTGAATTCTGTGGAGGTCCACACCCGAGTTTTGATTGTCAAGCAAGGAATACTTTTGTCTATGAACAAGTTCCATGTAACCAGAACTTCGGGTACGACCATTTTTCATATAATTCACCGAATCAGTCACAACAATCATATTGTTTTGAGTACTGTGGAGGTCCTCACTTTAACTTTGATTGTCAAACGAGGAATCTGCTTGTCTATGAACATGTTCCTTGTAACAATTATGAGTATTCTTATCATCATCAACCTCCATAGTATGATATGATTCAAACACCATCTCAAACACTCAATTAAGAACTTCTCCATGAACTATTAGAGTCAACAAAGAAAAATAACCATGAACTTCTAGAGTTAACAAAAAATTGGGAGGCTTTGGTTATTGAACTTACCCAAGAAGAACCTCATCAGAAAACTTATGGAGAACTTCTAGCTGAAGAACAAGCAGCTAGAGTAAGCTCCCAATATCGTCAAAATTTTGTTTACGATGACGACGATGATGAGGATTCTATGTGGGGAGTTTGTGAGAGTTCGTCAGCTGCAGCCACTCCCGTCCAGGAACATAAGATCAACGACGATCTTGACGAGGAGTGTGTCCCTGGAAATCTTCAAATATCAGATGAACCTCCGAGTGGCAATCCCACTCCACCTATCATTTCCGACTCTTCCCCTTCCCTCACTCCGTCTGAGGGAAGTGATCCTCTCTTGGAAGAGATCGATGCTTGTCTTAAAGATGAATCAATTTCGCCGGAAATTGATGATTCTTGCCTTGATCCGGAGGGAGATATTCTTTTACTTGAGAAATTAATGAACCAAGAACCATCTCTTTCTCTCCCTCCGAAGGAAGTTGAAATCAATCCACCAAAGAAATTTGATGGCCTTGTTCCCGAAACTTTCAAAACGACTATCACCAACCCTCTGTTTGAGTTCGAATCGGAGTTTACTTTGATTTCTGATAATCCAATCTTTGATATTCAGATGGAGGAGAGTGATGAGTCCGTGACGGAACATGAGCTCACAGATTCTCATTATATGATTGATTCTCTTCATGAGGAGTTCTCTAGTGAACTCACTCATATCATACCTCCTCCGGAGTATGATTACTTTGCTTTTGAGGAAGATCATGACCCGGGGGGAGATGTACTCTATCATGAGAGTTTGCTTCTCGATGACACCATCCCAACCCTCCCACCCGCGGTTTTTATTGATGATAACCATAATAGCTTCAATGATGATATTCAAAATAAGAAAAATGGTAATTTTGAGGATGAAGAATGGATCCTCATTGTAATAAAGATCCTTCTTCTTTTCTTCACCTATCCGGTGACTTCTCCTCTTCTTCACTCCTACAGGAGTGAAGATACCATCTTTGACCCCGGCATCTCATTCATATCTTCTTTTTAAAGTCGCGGGTATCCCATCGGAGTGGAACTTTCATATGCTTCAATGTTTCTCCAAACATCTTGAATGAAAGTCCGATTGAGATTATCTTTTCCACATGCTCCCCCAAGGACAAATAAATTCGGGGCGAGTCTAAGCTATACGACTCGATAAAAAACAAGCACTTCGTGGGAGGCACCCCATGCTTATCCATCTATCTTCTTATCTATTTTCTAATAAGTGAAGTGAGGAGGGGCACCTCTTCCATATCTTGTGTTTCGTGGTTTTCTGTGATGTGTCCAGGATTTTCCCGAATAATGAAGACTCTCGTGCTCGTGGTTTACTTCTCTCCACTCGAGTTTCATCATTCGTTGCTTATCCGATATCCTTAATCTTATCGTTTTACGTTTATCTTTGGCATAATTAATAAACGGCCTTAGATTTATGTAGGAGAACCCTTACCTTTAAGACATTGAGGACAATGTCTCGTTTTAGTCTGGGGGGGGGGGTAATTTTTTGATTTGATTTTGCCTTGCATTTTTTGCTGTTTACTCATGCAACCCCGTTTTTCCTCAAAAATTGAAAAAATCCAAAAAAATGAAAAAAAAAAAATTACAAATTTTTGCAAAAATATAATAAATTTTGACATTTTGTTGACTTTCCGCTGGAGAGAGTAGGAATAAAATTCTGACTTGATCGGGCGTTTTGAGCCCTAGCTTGTTCCCTTAACCATTTATAATCTATAAGCTCGTGATAGTCTTTTACACAAGGAGCTATAAAATGTGAATTCTTTTTAAGAGTTTGCAAGTTCCCGTATCGACTTTATATATGCATGGCTTGATTATAAGGCTAAGCATTCGCGGATCTTATTATTTAAGATTTTAAATTTGCGAAGAACGAGAAATGATAGAGTTTATTTAGAAGTTAGATGTTAAGCGTGGAGTAGTTAGTTCTCTTTAGAGCTCATCGAAGTTACTTATGGCTTTTTGCTCCCACAAAATTGTTTCACTATATAATTGTAAGAATAATTAAAGATGTTAGGTTTTACCGATTATTAGTTCTTGGTCTTCTTAAAAGAATCCTTGCTTTAAAAATTGGGTACACATCAAGGTTACTTAATAAATACGTTTAATAATAATAAGTTAAGTGCTCTAAGCTACGGATTCGAGATAAGGCCTTGGATCCTTATTTCCAGAAGGCGTTTAGTTCTTGGCTACCCTCTTGCACCGGCCCTTGGACCTCTAGTTCAGGAATGTGTGAGGTCTTGGTCTAACCACCTTGGATCCTCATTTTAGGAATGTCTAGAGTCTTGGAATACTCCGTTGTAACGGCCCTTGGATCCTTTATGCCGGAAGGTGTAAGGTCTTGGAACTTAACTGTGAAGCTCCGTCGTTTAGGGTACGCAAGTGAAATATTAGGTTTTTTTTTTTTTTTTTTTTTTTTTTTTTAAATGGTGATGAATGAAAAATAGAAAAAATGCAAAAATATAAATAAAAACCTTGATGTGGACCTCATTTTCAAAGCAACGGTTCTCGAGAGAAGATTGAAAACTACTTAGCGTCTTAATTTAGTATCTTTATCAGACTAAAAGTTATCAAAACGAGAATATGAAGCAATTCATTTCTCACCAAAAATAAAATAAATAGAGGCGAATTAGGAAAATGGGAGGAGCAAGAGGTAATTACACAAGCAATTTCCATGGGTAGTGTTGGCATCTAACTTGTAAATAAACAATGATTTCGTTTTTAAGCTTAGTTTGGGGGCTCGTAAAAAATCAGGGACGACGAATTTTATCCATTTGGTCACTTCTTTCTGAGTCGTGTTTCCTACTCGTTGACCCTAAAAATTATTGATAGATAATGTCAACAAAATCGTCACATAAGAAAAATATAAAAATAGAATAAAAAGGAAAATCGGGGAGTTTTTAGAACTTAAGATTTCTTAATCTCTTTTGAAAATTTTGCTACTTCTCAAAGTTAGTAAAAAGATATATTGGAAATTTTTGGTTTTGAAAACGTGTTTTTTTAACGTTGCGTGAGGACACTGCAATATCTTAGTCTGGAGGAATTTTGGTATGTGCTTAAACACATACCTTTTCTTGACCAAAATCAGACCAATATAACCAAAAACTAATCAATTATGCCAAATATATTGTGTTTTTGTGTTTTTACATGTGCAGGCACGGATATCGAAGAAAAGGACAAAAGTCAAGATAAAACCCGGAAAAAACGAGCACGAGATTTGGAAAAGATATTTAAAGCCGAAGCCGGGAAGCAAATATGTCAAACAAGCCCTTGGATCACAATATTGAAGAATGGCATAATAGGTCCCTGAAGTTTCAGAAAATACACAATTGGTCCATGTATTTTTTATTTTTAAACCAAAAACAAAAATATAAACTAAAATCCTAAATCTATAACCAGATTTTATAAAACCATTTATCCAACCCAAAGCCCATTTACATTACCCACACCCACCGGCCCATCTCTTTTTATACCCATTACCCGATCCATCCAAAACAAATACCCGGTCAAACATTTTTATTACCAGTCAAACATAACAAATTACCCGCCCCCTTTTTCCGAGAAGTTACTGTACTCGACGAACCCTAATTACCCAACCCATCAAATTACCACAATTAAGGGTACAAAAGGTACTCTACACATGCTTCTAGAAGGACTGACACCATCTGACAACACCCAGGGATTGCTAGCATGGAAAAACGAAGCACTCTCATTGGTTGAGACACCTCACGAATTTGATCCAAGGGTTATGATGATTTCTGATGATAAGAAGAAGAAATGAAGGGCTGAGATCAGTTTGATGATACCCTAGCTCCCTTAGCTTATGGCTATAAATCAGTCACGGATTTAGGTTGTTAGTTATTTAGGATTAGGAGTAGGGTAAAGTATTTTTTAGAGTAATGTTATGCTGTTAGTTTGATTTTAAAGTATATTCTTAAATTTCCATTTGTAATTTTACAATTTGATTAATGAAAGTTAAGTTTGATTTTCCCTTAATTCTTGTCTCATTAGTGTTGGATTCTCATTATCTTGTTACTGTTTTATTCAGCTTATTCTCACTATTCTCAGCTTATTTTAGTTTACATTTTTCATAATTGTTCATCTTATCAAAAAAAAAAAAAAAAAAAAAAAAAATCCAAAAATATTCAAAAATACTTTAAAAATCCAAATATAGCTTAATCTTAACTTCAATAAGCTGTTTTCTTATTTGTATGAACTCATATAAGCTTATTAGCTTATTGTGAGTGTTGGATAAGGTTCATAACTGACTCAGTCTCAAAAGTGCAAAAAAGTCAAATAAAGTCAACTGTTGGTCAAATTAAGCTATGGGTGATAAGCTAACCTTGGATAAGCTTATGGATCTTTACCTAGATTATCTCTGATAAGCTAGGAGCTTGTAGCTACCCTAGTGGAACATCTTTTCAGCTGAGGTCCCAAGTGAGTCTCAAAAATCTCATTTCTAGCTTATTTTTCTGCATGATTTTTTTTCAGCTTATTTCAGTGCTTATAGCTTATTGATTTTTTGCTTCTTAGATGATAAGTAACTTAGTTAGTTATAGATAAGTTAGTATTGCAGCTTAAAACAGTCAGTTGTGGTGGAAGTTAGTCATTTCAGAATTTTAAGGGGTGTTTGGCATTTGGTGCTTCTGAGTTATAGTAGCTTATACACTGTTCATCGACCAACTTGTTAAGTTTGAGTGAACTTAATTAAGGCTAGTTGAGCTTTTGTTGGTAGGATTTAAGTTGATTTGAGTACTTTTGAGGTTTTGAATTTATAAGTGAAAATTTAGAAGTGAAACTGCTCATTTAAGACTCCCAATCAGCTGAGGCTTATGAGGTTCAGTTTTTGGCAGTTTTAAGTGTTATTTAGTTGTCAAAGTAAGATTTCAAGAGTTGGTATTGTTTCATGTAGTTTGGAAAGAGTTAGAGGACAAAAAGTCCACCTGCTGCATCAGAATAGTGCAGACCTGCACTACTAGATCTGCTCCACCTAGCTTATTGCTTGCCTCTTATCAGCTTATTCACTTGTTCTATTTGCCTGATTTTTAGTTTATGAATAGCTTGTAGTATAGATTTTAGGATTCTGAGCTTGGATTTCTCTCAGAAACTTATTAGATAGATTATTTTTGGTCTGCAAACTCCCTAATTAAGCACTGTTCTGAGCTGCATCAGTTTTAGTCCCTAGCTTCAGCTGATCTAGGTCAAAATTAAATAAGCAATTGAGAGTGAAATTTGGGCATTTTGGGTTTATAAGTAGTCTGTTGTATGAGCTTTTATAATCTTCTTTTGGTTTCCCCAAATTGGCTTTTTCCTAGCTTCTAGAAGCTGCTTAAAGTAGGCTGTTCAGCCATTTGCTTCTGTCCAAAATTTGTCTACTGCACAGCTGTTTGTTTGCTTTTTCTGAGTGCTTATTTGTGCTTATTAAGTTGTTTCAAGCTCTCTTAAGTGTGTTTTACTGTATTTGAGCTTTTGATGAATTTTAGTGCTAAAGTGCTTATTTTAAGTGCTTATTTCAAATTGCTTTTTAGCCATACAGCTTATTAGGGTTTAGCAAAGTTCTAATTTCATTTTTTCTAGCTTCATAATATCATTTAAGATTTTTTTGAAAAGTTTCATATTTTTCCAAAGTCATTTACTATTTTTTTTCATTTAACTAGTTTTAAATTCATAAAAAAAATAAAATAATAAAAGTCAAAAAAAATATATTTCTTTTTTCTAAAATTTTCTTTCAATATTCAGAATTTAGGAAAATTATTTTCAAAATTTTAGGACTTATAATTTAGAATTTCACTTTTTAGATACGTTTTTAAAAAATCGTAACGTACGTTTTAAAGTATAAATTACGTTTTAGGATTCGTGTGCTTTGTTTACTTGTACCCTTAGTTTAATTACTTGTTTTTATTAGTTATTTCATATTCGTAGTGTAAAATCCCCAAGATATCACTCTTATTCACCATTCACTTCACAATTCGACATCGTAAACGACAACTCGACTTCAACCTTCGTTTGGACTACGACCAGGGGAAATACATCCGTTGTATTTTCTTTGGAATAAAAATACTAATTGGTTGAAAAACTTCAAATCAACCACCATATCTGATTAACCCAGCTTCTTGTTTGCTTTGCAACTGCTTATTCACTTGTGATAATTGCATGATTTTTGGTTTTCTAAGAAGTTTGTAGTACTGGCTTTAGGGATCTGAGCTTAGATTTCATTTTGAGAGCTTATTGTTAGCTTTTGAGGGTCTGCAAAACATCCTCAGACCCACTTCATTAGGACTGCAACAGTTGGAGCTTTAGCTTTTTGGATTATTCTTGTGCTTATCTGCTGTTCTCATTATTGTTATGTGATTAAGTTGATAGCTCAGAGTAGAAATTGTTTGCCATTAGTTTATTCTTAGCTTTTCTTAGCTTATTCTCAAAATAGCAGTTTCATTTTTCCTTTTTAAAATCTTTTCATTAAAACTGTTTGTTTTCTTAGTTTGATTCTAGCTTATTTTTCAGTTTTCAGAAAAGTTGTTTTTGTAAAAAGTACTTATTTCCTGCTTATAATTAAGTTTCAAAAAGAAAAAGTAAAAAAAAAAATAAGTTTAAAAAAAAAAGCCAGACCTGGGACTCGAACCCAGGCCTCCTCACTCACACACAAAGGCCTTACCGTTATGCTCTAGTTATGCTCAGGTTTATTATTACAACATTTTATTCTTAAACTAGTATTCCCTTTTAGCTTATTTAAGCTGTTTAGCTTATTTCTGCTTAATCCAGTTTAGCTTTTTCAAACTTTTTATTTTTCTTTCATCTAGAATAGCTTAAAGTAATTTTCAGTAAATTTTCATAATTTTCCGAATTAGTTTGATATTTTTAATCATTTTATTTCTTTAAAATAGTTTTTAATTCATAAAAAATTAAATAAAAATCAAAAAAATATAATTCTTTTTTCTAAAATTTTATTTTACTGATTAGAACTTAGGAAAAATATAATTTCATACTTAGAGTTGATATTTCTTAGATTTTACATTTTAAGCTCGGGTTTTCCCGGGTTTGATTCGTGTTTAGTTTTCTTCTATGTTTTTGGCCTCGTAGCTTTTAGTTTTATAATTTATTTGCTAGATTAGTTAATTTTAGTTACTATTTCATATTTGTAGTGTAAAAACCAAAATATCTCACTCTTATCTCACATTCACAACACAATCACGATCTCGAATCACATATTCCATTCAATCTTCAATCGGGACAACGAAACTCGGGTTTTGCATATTTCCTTTGCAATTCCTTGGATATAATTGAACGATATCAATGGAACTAAAGCTAAAGTGGGTTTGGGATCAGCTCCTAATGTGGTTCCGTCTTCTTCTTTTGCTAACATGCTGAATCATGGTCGTAATTTGAAGAAGGTTAATTTCAAGCCATTGGTTAATGAGAATCGTGTTGGAAACCATGATACGGTGTTACCTAAGGCTGCTATAGAGAGCGTATTGAGGAGGTATGATAATACTCTTGTTGGGTACTTTCTTGGCAAGACTATTGCGTTCCCCATTGTTCAAAATTATGTTACCAATACGTGGGGTAAGTTTGGCTTGAAAAAGCTAATGAAGAATGATGCTGGTGTGTACCTCTTTAAGTTTGATTCTAAAGATGGTGTTGATCGTGTCCTACAAAGTGGCCCTTGGTTAATCCGTAATTCACCTCTCATTCTTAATAAATGGACTCCGAAAGTGTCCTTAACCAAAAATGAGGTAACTAAGGTTTCGGTTTGGATTAAATTGCACAATGTTCCTTTACTTGCGTATTCAAAAGACGATTTAAGCTTAATTGCTACTCAAGTAGGGAAACCCATTATGTTGGATGCATTTACAAGCTCGAAGTGTGTGGATTCTTAGGAGCGTATTAGTTTTGCTCGTGCTCTTGTGGAACTAAGCTCGGATTCTGTTTTGAAAAGCGAAGTTTCGATGGCTATTCCTAATTAGGAGGATACTGGTTTTACTACGGAGATCATTAAGGTTGAATATGAATGGAAGCCTCCTCATTGTGATGTGTGTAATGTTTTTGGGCATGATCGTATTAATTGCCCAAAATGTGTTAAGGATGCGGTTCGTAATGAAAGTAATGTGGCACCTAATGTTCCTACTACTTTGTAAAAGACTGGTGACGGTTTCATTGAGGTTCAGAATCGTAAGGCTAAAGGTAAAAGAGTACCGGGTAAAGGAGGATTTACAAAACCTGTTGTGGGTAATAAGGTTCGTTATCAACCTAAAGCGACTCCTACTGTGCCCAAGAAGGTGGATGCTACTAAGGAGAAGGCTAGAAAGGAAAAAATGGCTAAAGAGGCAAGTACAAGTGGGACAACAGTTGCTACATGTAACGCCCCTTGCCCGGTTTGACCAAAAATTTTGAACTTTGAACGCGGAAACGATTGACTACCTTGAACTCATGAATATTCTTCATGAAATGAGCATGACATATATGACTTTTAACATTTTAAACACACTTGCAAGAACACTTACCCAAAGACCCTTCAAAACCTTTCACACAACCTTTATAAGACAAACAGACAAGCCTTCTGAGACCAAGATACGCCGCATCCATTTTTAGGGATACGCCGCATCACTGTCTGAGAGACAATGCGCCGTAACAATAATAAGTGATACGCCGTATTGTCCTAGATTCAGATACGCCGCATCTACCCACTGAGACTAAAATTACAAGAAAATGGTTACGTTGCGCCGCTTCTCTACAGGAGATGCGCCGCATCACTTAATACGCCGTATCTCAGAGTAGATGCGCCGCATCTACCCTGCACCACAGAATTCTGGACAGACCCTACTGTCTCAAAAATGCAATGTCAACAGCCCCGGCTGGAAACCCGACCTCCCGGACTCGAAACTTAACGAAACTTTCCAGAAACCTTTAGTATGTCCGTAAGTTTAATTTCATCCAAAAACATTACCCGTTCGACCACCCGGTATAGTACCTCCAATTTCAACGGGTTATGCATAATTACCCACAATAACCCATTACACTACAAAACCCTTTATACCACTACCAATTCACAAATAACTTGACCATAACCATTATATTAGCATATCAAAGGCGTTCCATGCATACATGACCCGTTAACTTTCCAAAATGGGTAGAATCATGTTCGTACCAAACGCCCCTTAATGAGTACTTAAACTAGCAATATGCACAATAGAAACTTCATGACTTACACACTTAATTGACCCATAATTTAGACATCATGACAAGACCGGAAAACTAACAAAATGACCATATAAAAGAAGTGTACCCACGACACCAAAAGAACACTTGGGGCTTCCAACTTCAATACGCTTGGTCCAAAAGAGATCCGATCTTCTAAGCTAGCTCCTATAGACCTTCCTACTTACTCCCAAGCTACCACTACGCCAAATCCTTACCTTTACTCCCACCGCTAGAACCTACAAAGATGACATTAGCTTCAAACGTAAGCGAAAACGCCTAGTAAGTATACAAGATATAATCAAAATCACATTTACTCAAGGTTAGTGATTTCCACTAATCATAACATTTACAAGGAGCATTAAATGGGGTGATTACTTACCTTGCTAAAGCAAGTAACATTTTTATATAACATTTTCATGTATAGCATTGGATCCAAGCTAACATATCATTACAAGCTCCATAAAACATCACATTAACATAATCATAACATTAATAACATAACATTACAAAGATTATACTCATATACTTACCTCAACTCCTACTAGCCTCCTACTTGACTTTGAATGGGCTTCTATAATTACTCCCTATCACAAGATTAACTACAATTAGCAACTATCTAACTAAGGAGATCATCATTTCACCACTTTTTACCATAATCATCAAAACCCACCATATGAACCCTAATTTTTCACAATTGGGGAAAGTTACTTACTTGTTGTAAAGAACACAATTAAAGTTTCCTTAAAACTTCTTGATGACTAAAATGGCTAGAATGATAACTTCAAGTGTTCCCTCCTTTTTCTTGCTAAATGTCGACACACCTAGAATGAGCTCAAGATTTCCAGATTTTTCCTAACTAGTTATTTAATAGGGAGCTAGTTGCATCTTTGGCCTCTTGGCAACAATAGCCCTTTTAGTTTCATACTTCTTATTTAACCACACCCTAAGTTATAAAATATCCCTAACACATTTATATCACATAATACTTATATTAATGGTACCTTGTCGGGGTACGGGTGTAACAATTCTCCCCTTCTTAAAATGAGAGTTCGTCCCCGAACTCTACTCTTGGAATAAATGGGGATACTTGTTCCTCATTTTTGCTTCCGTCTCCCACCTAATGCTTGTACCCTTACGATGTCTCCATTGCACTTTTACCAACGGGATCTCCTTATTCCTCAGTTGCCTCACTTTTCTTCCTAGTATAGCTTCCGGTTCATCCTCTTGCGAAAGCAACTCCGGATCAATTTCAATGTCGTCTAAGGTGACTACACTCGCTTCGTCCGCCAAACATTTTCTCAAGTATGACACGTGAAAGGTATTGTGAATACCCTTCATTTCTTCGGGTAATTCCAACACATATGCTACTTCGCCCACTCGCTTCAAGATTTTGAAAGGTCCTACAAACCGAGGACTAAGTTTCCCTTTGTTTCTGAACCTAAAAACGCCTTTCCACGGGGAAACCTTTAACATAACCAAATCACCCACCTCAAATTCAATTGGTTTTCTTCGGTTATCGGCATAGCTTTTCCATCTATCTTGTGCCGCCTTAAGTCTTGTACGAATCGCCTCTATCTTTTCCGTTGTAGCCAATACTACATCCGTGCTCGCCAATTCCCTCCTTCCGACCTCTTCCCAACACACGGGTGTCCTACACCTCCTACCATAAAGCATTTCATAGGGCGGCATATCAATGCTTGCATGGTAACTATTATTATAGGCGAATTCGACTAACGGTAAATGATCGTCCCAATTTCCTCCAAAATCGATTACGCAAGCTCGTAACATATCCTCCAAAGTTTGAATCGTCCTCTCACTTTGCCCATCGGTTTGAGGATGAAAGGCCGTACTCATATGAAGTCTCGTACCCAATTCTTCTTGAAAATCTTGCCAAAAACTTGAGGTGAAACGCCCGTCTCTATCGGAGACTATAGAAATAGGTACTCCATGACGTGCGATTATCTCGTTAACATAAATCTTTGCTAGCTTATGAACGGGCATATTTTCTCGGATTGGAATAAAATGGGCACTCTTGGTTAGGCGATCTACTATGACCCAAATCGTATCATTCTTCTTTTTCGTCCTTGGCAATTTCGTAATGAAATCCATCGTGATCTTTTCCCACTTCCAAACCGGAATATCCAAAGGTTGAACTTTTCCATACGGTTTTTGATGCTCGGCTTTAACCTTTAAACAAGTCAAACACTTCTCAACGTACTTTACACAATCTCTTTTCATACCCGGCCACCAATAGTTCTTCTTCAAATCACGGTACATCTTTGTAGCCCCCGGATGAATAGAATATTTTGACTTGTGCGCTTCCTCTAGAATTAACTCTTTGATGTTGCTACGAAAAGGGATATAAACCCTTCCATACCGAGTTTTAATTCCTCGACTATCTTCTTCGAGATGCGAAATGTAGGAAGTGATACGCTCACCTTCCCTATTTTCTTCTTTCAGTGCCTCCTCTTGAGCTAACTTGATCTTGTCAAACAGGTCGGTGGTGACAACCATTCTTAAGGAATGAATTTTAATAACCTCATTTTGATCCTTTCGGCTCAACGCATCCGCCACCACATTCGCTTTACCCGGATGGTAGCGAATTTCGCAATCATAATCCTTTAACAAATCCAACCACCTTCGTTGTCTCATGTTGGGATCTTTCTTATCGAGGAAATATTGAAGGCTTCGATGATCGGTATAAATTACAAACTTGACACCATACAAATAATGCCTCCAAAGTTTTAAAGTAAAGACCACAGCCGCAAACTCAAGATCGTGAGTCGCATAATTTTCTTCATGCTTCTTTAATTGTCTTGAGGCGTAAGCAATCACTCTTCCCCTTTGCATAAGAACACATCCAAGACCGGAATAAGACGCATCGCTATAAACCACCATATCTTCGGTCCCCTCCGGCAATACTAGAACCGGTGCTTCACACAACTTCTTCCGTAGAGTACAAAAGGCTTTGTCTTGTTCTTCTCCCCACTCGAAGGTAGCATTCTTCTTAGTAAGTTTCGTCAAGGACGATGAGATTTTGGAGAAGTCTTGAATAAACCTCCTATAATAACCCGCAAGACCAAGAAAACTTCGAATTTCACCAACATTCCTTGGCGCATGCCATTTCATCACAGCTTCTACCTTTGAAGGATCGACTTTGATACCATCGGCATTAATAACGTGACCAAGGAACTGAACTTCTTGCAACCAAAATTCACATTTCGAGAATTTAGCATACAATCTTTCCCTTCTCAAAGTTTCAAGGATTTCTCGAAGATGAAGTTCATGCTCTTCTTTGCTCTTAGAATAGATAAGAATATCATCAATGAACACTATAACGGATTTATCCAACATCGGTCTACATACACGGTTCATGAGATCCATGAAAACCGCAGGTGCGTTTGTAAGACCAAATGGCATAACCGTAAACTCATAGTGTCCATATCGGGTCCTAAAGGCCGTCTTAGGAATGTCTTCTTCCCGAACTTTCAATTGATGATAACCCGAACGGAGATCAATCTTGGAAAACCACCGCGCACCTTGAAGTTGATCAAAGAGGTCATCGATTCTTGGTAACGGATACACATTTTTCACCGTGACTTTATTTAACTCCCGGTAGTCAATGCACATCCGCATACTACCATCCTTCTTTTTAACGAACAAGATTGGTGCTCCCCATGGCGAACTACTAGGACGAATGAAACCCTTGTCAAGCAATTCTTGAAGTTGACTCATCAATTCTTTCATTTCGGACGGAGCTAGACGATAGGGAGTTTTAGCAATAGGAGTAGCACCCGGAACAAGATCAATACGAAATTCGACTTGTCTTTCGGGTGGAATACCCGGCAAGTCTTCCGGAAAAACATCACAAAATTCATTCACAACCGGAACATCATCGATACTTTTCTTCTCAAAGCTTGTATCTATCACGTGAGCCATAAAGGCATAACACCCACGTGATAAATATCTCCTAGCCTTCATCACGGTACACAACTTTAGTTCACCTTTTCTTTTATCCCCATAAATAATCATTTCACGACCGCTAGGATTCACAACTCTAATAATCTTTTGACTACAAAGAATAGCCGCGTTATATTTATCAAGCCAATCCATACCGATAATGATGTCAAATTCCCCGAGCATAATGGGAATTAAGTCGATCTTAAAGACACTTTCATCGATCTCTATCTCCACGTCTCGATATACATTAGACACAACAACGATTCTACTATCGGCTATTTCAACTTCTAGGGGTATAGAAAGTGTGGCTAATGGGGAAGTTATTTGCTTGCTAAAATCATACGACACAAAAGAAACACTAGCACCCGAATCATACAAAACCCGAGCGGGTATGGAATTTACAAGATGAATACCTGTGATGACATCGGTCCCCGATTTGGCTTCTTCGACACCCATTTGATAGACTCGAGCGGTCGGTTTTGGAATCTCCACTTTCTCTTGCTTGACGGTTCTCAAAGGCTTTGCTTCAATCGCCTTTGTTTTCGGGCAATCCCTCAACCTATGCCCTATCCCATTACACCCATAGCATACTATCATCGGCTTAGTACAATCTTTGCTTTGATGATCTAAGGCTCCACATTTGTAACAACCCGGCGTATTACGCCTACACTCCCCAAGATGAAACTTGCCACACTTAGAACATGCTACCTTAGTTTTGCCTCCCGTACTCTTCTTGCCATGGTCAAATTTAGCTTTCTTTCCATCCTTATCCGCAAACTCTAGCTTCCTTTTTGGTTCTTTCGCCTCCTTCTCTTTTCTCCTAAGTAAATCCGCTTCCCTCACCCTAGCCCTACTCAAAAGGTCCTCCAACGTGGTACATTTGAATGGTGAAATCACTTCACGAATGTCATCCTTGAGCATCCTTTGAAACTTGTCCACCTTAAGCTTGTCATTCCCAAGATATTCGGGACAATAAGGAATCATGTCATTAAACATCCTCCACAACTCATTTACCGTCTCGCTAGTTTGAGTGAGAGATTGGAATTTCTCTCGAATTTTGTCCACCTCTTCAGCCGGAGCATACTCGGCACTAAATAACTCCTTGAATTCTCTCCATGTACAAGTTTCTACCCACGGTTCACCTTTCTCACATATCTTTCCTTCCCACCAAGTCTTAGCACTATCACGAAGAAAGTTAGTAGCGTAAATAACCTTCTTCCTTTCTTCACAACCACTTGTACGAAAAGCGCCTTCCACCGCCGTAATCCACCTATTACTAATAATGGGATCAAGAACACCGGTAAATTGTGGCACGTCACAAGCCGTGAAATCCCGGTAAGTAGCTCTATCATTCTTAGGTTCTTTTGTCGGACCACATTCTTTCTTAAATCCATCAAACTCTTCCTTCATTAATTCCTTAAGATTTTGCGTCGTTTGTTGAACATAGTAAGGCATTGCTCGCTTAATAGCCTTACCCACCCTTTTTGCTAATATTATGTCTAGAGCTTTCATTTCATCTCCCGTGAAGCCTCTAAAATCAGGGCCTTCGGAGTTTGAGGAAGAACTTTCATTATCCTTACTAGCATTACCCGGATCACTTGCCGAAGTTTCGGCATGCTTGGAAGCCGTAGATTTCGCGACTTCCTTCGGGTGAGGGGTTTCCATTTCTTCTTACTGAAATTTAGCAATTCACAACATTAAACACAATTATAAATACTTAACCAATGCATGAATGACATTTTTTTTTTTTTTTTTTTTTTTTTTAATTCTAGCACCCTAGCTTGTCACTCATGTATAATCTAAATGATTTCAATTTCACATATGTCCCGTATTTTCATTACTACGTTGGCCAGGCGTAGTCGTGGAAATATTGAACATATGGGTCCTCAAAACCATCCAAACAATACATAAATAACAAACACTAGCTCTAACCGCATCTATCCAAGGCCTAAGTCTAGGAAATCCTAAAAAGAAATCCTAAATCTCTTAGACCGAAGCTCTGATACCAAGTTGTAACGCCCCGTGCCCGGTTTGACCAAAAATTTTGAACTTTGAACGCGGAAACGATTGACTACCTTGAACTCATGAATATTCTTCATGAAATGAGCATGACATATATGACTTTTAACATTTTAAACACACTTGCAAGAACACTTACCCAAAGACCCTTCAAAACCTTTCACACAACCTTTATAAGACAAACAGACAAGCCTTCTGAGACCAAGATACGCCGCATCCATTTTTAGGGATACGCCGCATCACTGTCTGAGAGACAATGCGCCGTAACAATAATAAGTGATACGCCGTATTGTCCTAGATTCAGATACGCCGCATCTATTGAATTAGATACGCCGCATCAACCCACTGAGACTGAAATTACAAGAAAATGGTTACGTTGCGCCGCTTCTCTACAGGAGATGCGCCGCATCACTTAATACGCCGTATCTCAGAGTAGATGCGCCGCATCTACCCTGCACCACAGAATTCTGGACAGACCCTACTGTCTCAAAAATGCAATGTCAACAGCCCCGGCTGGAAACCCGACCTCCCGGACTCGAAACTTAACGAAACTTTCCAGAAACCTTTAGTATGTCCGTAAGTTTAATTTCATCCAAAAACATTACCCGTTCGACCACCCGGTATAGTACCTCCAATTTCAACGGGTTATGCATAATTACCCACAATAACCCATTACACTACAAAACCCTTTATACCACTACCAATTCACAAATAACTTGACCATAACCATTATATTAGCATATCAAAGGCGTTCCATGCATACATGACCCGTTAACTTTCCAAAATGGGTAGAATCATGTTCGTACCAAACGCCCCTTAATGAGTACTTAAACTAGCAATATGCACAATAGAAACTTCATGACTTACACACTTAATTGACCCATAATTTAGACATCATGACAAGACCGGAAAACTAACAAAATGACCATATAAAAGAAGTGTACCCACGACACCAAAAGAACACTTGGGGCTTCCAACTTCAATACGCTTGGTCCAAAAGAGATCCGATCTTCTAAGCTAGCTCCTATAGACCTTCCTACTTACTCCCAAGCTACCACTACGCCAAATCCTTACCTTTACTCCCACCGCTAGAACCTACAAAGATGACATTAGCTTCAAACGTAAGCGAAAACGCCTAGTAAGTATACAAGATATAATCAAAATCACATTTACTCAAGGTTAGTGATTTCCACTAATCATAACATTTACAAGGAGCATTAAATGGGGTGATTACTTACCTTGCTAAAGCAAGTAACATTTTTATATAACATTTTCATGTATAGCATTGGATCCAAGCTAACATATCATTACAAGCTCCATAAAACATCACATTAACATAATCATAACATTAATAACATAACATTACAAAGATTATACTCATATACTTACCTCAACTCCTACTAGCCTCCTACTTGACTTTGAATGGGCTTCTATAATTACTCCCTATCACAAGATTAACTACAATTAGCAACTATCTAACTAAGGAGATCATCATTTCACCACTTTTTACCATAATCATCAAAACCCACCATATGAACCCTAATTTTTCACAATTGGGGAAAGTTACTTACTTGTTGTAAAGAACACAATTAAAGTTTCCTTAAAACTTCTTGATGACTAAAATGGCTAGAATGATAACTTCAAGTGTTCCCTCCTTTTTCTTGCTAAATGTCGACACACCTAGAATGAGCTCAAGATTTCCAGATTTTTCCTAACTAGTTATTTAATAGGGAGCTAGTTGCATCTTTGGCCTCTTGGCAACAATAGCCCTTTTAGTTTCATACTTCTTATTTAACCACACCCTAAGTTATAAAATATCCCTAACACATTTATATCACATAATACTTATATTAATGGTACCTTGTCGGGGTACGGGTGTAACAGTTGCTACATCAAACCCATTTGCTGCTCTTGATATGGAAGATACTGATGAGAATTGTATTCCTTGTACTACTCCTATTGTTGAGAAAATTGGGAAGATTGAAAAGCTTAGTATTGATAGGAAAGCTACTCTTGTGTATGATAATGGTAATCCTCTTAAAAAGGTGGATGAGTTTCAAACGACTGGAAAGGAGTCACAAGATCAACTTGTGAGTAAGTTGAAAGAGAAGGAGCAGATTACGGTTTCTAAGCCTAGTTCTTCTTCTTCTTCTCCATATACTTCTTCTACCAAGGTGGGCAACCCATTTTCTAAGGTGGGGAATGTAGTAGTTTCTGACAGTGATGATGTAACACCCCCTAATTTGGTTTATGGCAGCAGAAAAGTAATTAGGGTGTTACGGTGTGGATCGAGTTAAAATTTCAGAAAAACGGTCCAGAATAAGCGTTTTGAAGGTTATATGTCATTTGAAATAATAGTTTTGGTATGAAAGGAAAATATCTGATTTGAAAATCCCACAAAATGTGATAATTTGGAAAGAATGACATATTTGATTTTACACCAGTTTATTTATCAGAGTATAAGATGCCCGCTCCGTGTCTTGTCCTGCTCCGTTAATTACCTGAGATAAACATGCTTAAAACGTCAACACAATGGTTGGTGAGTTCGTGGAGTTTGATAGAAAATAACTTTCTTTCAATGAATTTAAAAAGTGTATAGTGATTGTCGAAATAAATAATAGTTCTTCATGAAATAAATAACAAGTTGTGTTGAATAAAAATCCACAAGCAAATCATGTATGATCTCCAAAATCATAAGTTTCAAGTTATAAATGAAGATGAGCTACGTTGTTGTACGCTCGAAATAAAATGTTGGGTCATCTTTTAAACGTAACGATATACCAAGCATTTTGGATTGTCTTTTGTAGAATTCAAAATTAAGTCACATATGATAACAATTAAGGTTCAAGTACATGATTCATAATCATAACACATAGTGAAAACAATAACCTAGTGTCTGAAGTCTATCAGTGTAAAGTGGTGGTTTACTAAATACAGCTGTATCTTAATATATATGAAACATTCATATATTCATAAAGTTATATTGCCTTAAGCCTCATGACCCGCAAAATGTTAACAATTTACCGTAAAATGGCGGTGTCCCATCAGGGTTACTGATGGGTGTTTTAGCCCTCATGTAATAGGTGATTTGCCAATTCCTATTTTTCTCAAATATAGTGCATCACGACTAAATACGACTAACCATAAGGCATTCCGTCAAAGTATTTAGTGGGATAGGTCGTCAGCCTCTAACAGGTTTCGAAGCTGTTCACTATATTCGCGCTCACCGCAGTGATTAATGGCTCATGATCGAGGGACTTTATGGCAATAAAGTAAACTTAGGCAATATAGGTCTCAGGGTTCATAAAATATACGTATTCTGGTCTTGGCAATTATTTCTAGTTGGAAGGTAGAAATATCATAGTAAAGTAATAGTACATTCATTTGTTATATGAATGCATACCATAAGTCTCAGTATCATGCTACATCAAGTAGTTTAAAAATGTTATCTTTCAAATTCAGTGTTTAAGCTAAGCAAGTAATTTGCGCATATAACGAACATATATTTCTCTCAAGGGCGATTCAAACATGTAAAGCATAGTGGATGATTTTGAGTAAATCATGAGAGTTTTCAAAGTATATAAGTAACTTAAAACAGTTAAAGCATGTATCTCCCCCAAAAGAGTTATTAAAAACAAGTGTTAAAAGTAGGGGCCACGACTCACCTGAAGCGTATCTGACAAGATAGTATTATAAGATCTAATGAAATGATCACGGAAACGTCTTCGATACGATACCTGAATATAAGGGAAGTCTAAGATTCTGACATACTACTAACAGTGAGTGTGATGTGAGAAATCGTATAACGATTTGATCGGTGATATGAGTGTGATATGCTTAAAATGCCTCAAGTTAAAAATATAATATCATATATGATATTATCTTGATTCTTATGTCACTCAACTCAAAATATTACCTTCTCAAAATATGCTGAAATGATATGCAGAGTGAATCGCTAAATTCCTAGTTATAATAAATAACGAATACTAAATAATGCATAACTAAAACGTAAAATGCATATGAAGTGAGGGGTGAAAAATAAAAAATCAAATAAGAATGTCAAGTGTATTCAATAGGTCCTTGCTCTTTCCCAGTTTTATACTTTTTACCCTAACTGCGCTTGCGTTACGTCGTTAGTCCTTGGTTATGTCCATAGTCCATAATAGTCCAATATTTGTCCATATTTCCATATAAGGCTTGGAGTTCAATGATATGTCAATTTAGGTCCTCTATAAACTGTTTTTAGAGCTTCAGTCCATAAGTTTCTCAGTTTGACAGTTTCAGTCCCTTAAGTTAGATCGCGTTACATTTTTAGTCCAAAAGTGTCAAAATGGTGAGGAAAAAGATGGCGAGTTTTTCTGAGTTATATTTAAGTCAAAAGAAGCTTATTTTAAAAGCTTATTTGGTTGTTTGCTTATTTTTCCTACTAATGGGCCTTTAACGAGCCAAATGGCTAGCCCATTAGTTGTTTTTAGCTCGTGGGTCTTTGAGGAGGTTTGGTATATCAAAAGTGATTATTTTTATCATTTTATTTCACATATGAAAGTGCCAAAAAGCCAGATTATTTATAGCTTACAAAACAGTTCAGTGGGTTGTAAAACCCACTTCGCTAGTTTTAGTGGTTTTCAAAAGTGATTTGTACGATTTGCTTGGGCTGTTTTAAAGGGTCGTACTCGATTATTTTTACGTAATGTTTAAACGAAAATGGTAGCTAGTTGGGAGTTCTATTGGGTCGTATGAAAATAGCATACAGTCATTAAGTTGGTTCGTGAGATTTTGGGTTATTTTCTAGGCGACGTGGGGCTGTTTCATATGGACCCAACACTTAGCATATTTTTAGCCTTTCCCAGTTTTAGTTTGTACGTGGGATGTAAGGTTTGCATGAAATGAATGTATATACGTTCGACTAAAGCATACATCTAAAGTTCTAAAATTGAAAGTGAGGTGGGTCGAGACTTCCCAACCTTCCACAGTGGAGGTTGGCTACCCTTTGTGGTTAACATAAAATAACGAGTGTAAAATGGCATATAATTATGTAAACGTTCGAATAATTAAGAAATGATGCATGTATGGATTTTTAATGCGAATGTGGAGTGGGATATGGCTGTTTTTATGCATCCGAAACATTTAGAATATATCTAAGAGTTTCCTCCATGCTTATACATGTGAGTATGAGGTTGATATGTGTTCGAATGAATTAAAGAATGGTGCATGGAATGACATTATTAACGTATACTAGGGTGTGAATGATTTCTAACTCGTCTTCTGTGAAAGTTGTATACATATGGGTTTCATGCAATTTATTCAAGTAACATAAACGTATTAGGCACATGATGCGTTCGAATGCATATATGAGAAGTATGCATGTGTGAGTTGTGTACGTGGGAAATGAAAACAGAAGAGGGTATTAGGCACTTACTTCACCTTTCAAAGGTGGTGAAAGACAGCTGTGGAAGTCGAGGGAAGCACAAGAACAAAGACAGTAGTCTCGCTAGGTTCGAGTTACGTTTTTGAGTGTGGTTTTCTTTAACCCGTTTGTTTCCAAATGGGTGACATCTCTTTCTGGGGTTTTAAGGTGTCTTGTGAGAGTGAAATGAGTGAAGTGTGAGCAATGTAGGCTGCTAAGAGTGGGTGAGTTATATAGAAGTATGCTACACACGCTTTGACTATATTACCCCTCAAACTCAATTATTGATCTTCACTGTAGAGGAGAGGACACCTAAGTGAGTTTCCTGACAATGTGAGATATTGGGTAGATGTGAAAACGTGGGAAACCTTATCTTTTGTGTTGTGGTGCTATAAGTGTTCGGTTTGTATTTTAAATAAATGATAAATGGGTTTAGCGAGCCACATTAATCTTCTACTGTCCAATCTTCATTCTAAACGTCAAATTGTGTCAAAAATATCCCTAGGTGCTCATGGGAAAAATCGGGGTGAGATTTGGTTGAGTTTCGAGACTTTTGTCTATGCGCTTGGGTGTGAAATGGGACAATAAATGGGTCTTCAAAATCATATTCAAAACTCGACTTAAGTTTCTGAAATTTGACATTCAAGTAGTCTAGTGGGTCGTGATTGAGGTGGTGTAAAAGTATGTGCGTGTCGTGTTTAAGGATCGAGAGAACAAGGGTCGTTTTGGAGGGGATTTGGCTGGTCGAGTTCCACATGAAATGAAAAAAGGAAGATGTGGTTTTAGGAGTTGGGCCGGGAGTGATGATGGGCTGAGTTTATGGCTTGGCCCGTTTGGTTTGTAGCTTAGATAATAATTAGTGGAAGAGAAATGTAATTAATGAAAATTACTATATATATTAAACCCCATTTAATACGACGTCGTACGATGAACAGTACCGTCGTTTTGGGCGTGGGCTATTTTCGTGGGCTTCTTTTTCCCGCTCTTTTCAGGCCCACTATCTCAGCGGTATATACGTGAGCCATTAAAGCAAGAGGATTCTAGATTTGTCTGGCACACACATACCATCATCTTCACCGATTGATAACCCTCGCAATATCCGCAGACTTCCATCTTCTTGCTGCCGCATTTTTTGTCCAGCCCGTTTGGTATTCATCTACATATGCTGGGTTTACTGCTTTCTGTTATGCAGTTGATGTTCGGTTGGACTTGATCAAAACACAACAACCAGGGTTTCAATTTTGGGTGCCGTAATTTAATCAATTTTGAGAATCCAAAAAAGGTATGTGCAGCCTTTTAATTATAATTATTTAATTAGATTTGTTGTTTATAACTTATGACCTTATTTGATTTCAGTTACACAAAGAATTAGGGTTTCAATTTTGGGTGTCTTTGGAAAAAAAAGGTATGTAAATTTGATGTTGGTGTTTTCGATTATTATATATTTATATGTATTATAGCCTTTCTTCTGAAATTTGTTTCCTGCTATAATACGAGTCTTAATTAAAGAGGATGGCGAGGTTTTGTTTCTATTGATTATCAGCTGGCTTATCATATTATTGGTGCTTATCTGCTGTCTAAATGCTTCGAAATAACTATGAGTTTCAAGGTGTGTTTTCAATCTCCATTTTGATTATTCTTAAATGTCAAATTTAGTTTTAATTTGAAGTAATCTCATGTTCATTTGGTTTGTTATCTGAGTTCTTTCTACTCACATGTACGATTTGACATTTTAATTTACGATATATTCATACAGAGTGAATTACCAATGTAATTGCATATGTACCTGTTGTTTAGAAATCATTCGTCTTGGTCTCTTGGATGAAGTTTCACAAACTGAGATTTCGTTGTATCATTTGTTTTCAGGTTTACCACTCTGTCAGTTGTACGCATACGCCATCTGCGACAGGTAAGCAACGGTTGTGTTTTTTGTAAGTAAAATTTTGATACACGTTGTTTTTCCGTCATGCAACGCATACTGAAGGTCCACTTTCATCGTTTATGTAGCGTTTGATGCAGATACTAGAGCGATAGAAAGTCCCATTGTTGCTGACAAAAATTGTGAGAAGATCCATTACATGGCTCCAAATATTTATTGCTGTGGAGCTGGAACTGCAGCTGATACAGAGGCTGTTACAGGTACTCTTTTTGGTCTATCACTTCTTTGATGGTTTCGTCCTATATGTTTATGTAGTTTTAAAATGTGATCCAATAAACTAGATTTAAGCCTTTAATAATAATGACAATTGAACTCTTTTGTTGGAACATACAAGAAGGTGGTCGTAATATGGTGCCTTAACGGTGGCTTAAAGATGGAGATGAAAGAGATGAATACTGCAAAGAAGAGTATCATAAATCGTATGTTTGAGGTTGGTTAATTTTTTTTTCTTATTATTATTATTATTATTATTATTATTATTATCAATTTTGGGTGTTTTGAGAGAACAATATATTTGTTATTTTTGTGTAATAATTTGTTTATGGCAGATTGTATGTGATTTAAATAATTAATGAACTTTTGAATATCTCAAGTAATGGACAAGTCATGGATTTGGAAGAAAAAAGCTACTGAAACATTAATTTATAAAGACAAGGTATTGGGTGCTTTTGTCTGCTACAAAACTACAGTTTTAAGCATGTTAGAAAGTGACGATTGAGTGTGTTTTGCTGTGGGAAATTACTGATGTATGAGTGTTTTTGTTGTTATTCAGGTTCGGTAAAGCACAAACCGTGGTGTCAATATGTGGTGTCAACGGGGGGTAATGTTTTTTTTTCCACTCATGCTAAGTTTCATATTGCAAACGTTGTTTCACTCATGCTATGTTTCACCTTGCAGACCTGAAAGGAGCAACTCCATTGTCAAAGAATGATTCTATATACTAATTCAATTCATACGATGTTCTTCAACATGTAATAAGTAGCCAGACAACTTCCACTACGATCATCAATTAGCGGAAAGGTACACAAAAGTTTGTTGAGTATATTGTTGATTTTTTAATTATTATGCAGGCTTATTTTAGGTATTCGTAATAGGGGATGTTTGGGATTGCTTACAGGGTATTTTGGATTACTTATTGTGCAGACAACCATGGATGTATCCAGTTTGGGGTTGTTTCTATTTGATGCTTTAAAGGATGATCGGTCAAGACCATTAGTGACTATGGAAGCGGTCAAAAGGTAAGAGAGACCATTGGACTTGATAACTTATATTCACCCTCATTCTACCCAATTTTCCATTTTGTCAGTTTTTATTTGACCTGCTGTTAGTAAACTAAAACACATGACAGCATGTATGTATTGAGTTCACCCACTTCTTTGTCCCAGAAGACGAAGATAGTGCAGGTCCAGAAACGAAGAAACCAAAACTGGATTAGAAAGCTTAGTAAGTGAATAGCAACTATATGAACAATGGGTACTGTTATGATACATTATCGAATTCACTTTTCATGTCATTAATGTATATAAACACGGCTACCCCGCAGCAACGCGCGGGCAACCCTGCTTATATACTAAAAGGCACTTTGTCATGTGAGGCAAAATACTGTAGCAACATTGCTACTGTTTTCAGGTGAAGCGGCGATTGGGTTGATGGTGTATTTTTTTTTTTTTTTTTTTTTTTTTTAAATCATGTTTTGGGTTTTTGATATTGGTTATCTTTTTCAGGTCTAATTCGTTCTCAGCCTGAATATTTGTTTACTTCAAAGGAATCATTAGTCGAGCATCATCAACACCAGGTAAGTTGTTTTGCAGGTTTATGTAATTTGGGTGTTTGTGATTTATTTGTGTCATAGATGTTACTTTAATGCTTAAATATATGTTTTTAAATATATGTTACAGATGTATTTGACAAATATGGGTGTTGAAAAGTTAACATAAATGGAGGCTTGGCTGACCAAGAGTAAGACAATACGGTTTCATGACTTTGTTCGGCCTAATGTTAAGGTTAAAAAACATTTCATCTATAGAAGAATATCGATGCTGTTTTGTCAAACTAATGAAAAGTGTAAGAATGTATGGCAATTCTATGTACGGCCTAAATTTAACAATTTCTTTATACTTGGAAATTGTCTCTTTGGGGTTGCTTATTTTTCCTGTTTAAATGCTTATATGAGGTGAAACAGCAGTTTTTAATAACTCGGTAGAAAGCTATTTTAGAAGATTTCATATTTTGGATTTTTATGAGTTCCATAAGCAGGTTATGAGCTATAAGGTCATGTGGCTAAGCCCATAAAAAAAAAGAGCTTATGAAACATAACCCCCTCATTGAGACTAACAGCTAAAATAGCGAAATAGCCAGTTATTGTGTTGGGTTATTGTGTTTAACCTTTGACCATTGCTGCTGAACGTCAAATTTGTAGGACCTACGCTCTTGGCGAAGTAAGTTCTGAGCTTCTAGATGCCCAGGTGAACCTTACTGTTTGTGAAATCAGTCGGCATATTGTGTTGAAAAGGAAATACGACAATGAAGGGCGTCTGAGAAAAAAAGTGAGAGACTTCTTACAGAGGTTTCTTTGACTGAAGAAAAGTTCCAGGAATTGGTAGCCGTTATATTTGAGGAGCAAGATGTTGATAAAGTTGGTGGTCGTAACAATGGTCACCGCACAGCCATCATGCCAGGGAAGTGTAAAAGAAAAATTAGTGAGGTATACAATTTACATAAAATGTTGGTTCTGTTTTTAATGCAGTCAATGACAACATGTTGCTCTGTTTTTAATACTGAAATAATGTGATTGACTTACAAAAAATTTTCTGGAACAAAGAATGACTCATATGAAAATTTACCTTTTTGCAGTTGCCCTGATTTTCTTTAAATGATTGACAAAAGATGAGATGTGGGTTAAAATTGGTTTTCGGTTGTTGTATAAGTACAAAGTCGGTAGAGGAAATATACAGTAACAGAGATTTCAGAGGCAGTAGGACCTCAACAAGATTAAAGAGAAAAGACTTAGAAAGAAGAGACTATATTCAACGGTATTGTAAAAGTTACTATGATTATGATTCTCTGAATATTTATATTCAACGGTTTGCATAGTTATATATTCAGAAACATATATACATTCAAAAAATAGCAAAAAACCCGCGAGGCCGCAACGCGGCCGACCGTCGCCCGACTCGTTTAATGTAATAGTTAGAAATAATTTAGTATAATTAGGAGATGTAAACATTTTGAAGGTAGGCACTTCGTTATTACTTGTCATTATTTGGGACGTTTGAATTTAGTGAGAATGGGAGGAATCGTGATTTATCCATGTCTAGTAGTATGTGTCGTTATTTAGTATGTATCGCGAAAATGTAAAGTGGTGAAAATAACAATAAGGGAAAAAATTTTAATTTTCCCGTAAAAATGGAATTTATTAAACAGTAACTCGAGGTTATTATTAATTAATGAGGATTATCATAATGGATTTTCGTAGGATCCTACAGTATCCACCCCTCAATTTTGAACTTCGTCCCGAAGTTCAGTCCGTGATTGGTATTGAAAATTGTGGTGTTCAGGAATGAGAGTTTATAGAAGATGTTGTCGAGAGATTTCTATTTGAATATCAAAGAGACGAGATCCAACTAGATTTATTCGTACTTAGACGAAATAAATTTGAATGTTTGGTCAACAATTGAATTCATAGGCTACGAATAGTGAAAATAACGGTCGAGAGTAGGAAGTATTTAACACTAAATGTCTAGTGTTCTAGCGGTCGAGACTAGTGGATTTTTAATGGTAGTGATTTGAAATTTTAATGATCGTGAATAGTAAAATAACGGCTAGTTTTTCCCTATTAATACCCTATTTACTTTTCCCCTTTTTCCTCCCCACTTCACCTTTTCACTCCATCTCTTTCATTCCACTTTTCACAACACAATCATGCCGCCGTTCGCCATTGTCTTCGCCACCATGTTCATCGCCTTTGCCGCCGCCTGTTTAGCTTTCCTTCCCGACGCAGATTCCGGCCACCTGATCGGATATTTGCTGGTCATCGTACCCCTCACCATCATAGCCGTTGTGGTGGACAAGTGTTGGGGGTAATAGCTTTTAAACTAGTGTCGATTGTAATGGGTCCTTGTTGTGTTTCTATGTAACCTTTATTAAGTGTGGAATAAAACTCGTTTTCTTTTACATTTGCGAATTTGTTTCGTTGTGTCTTTTAATATTTTGTTGTACTTTCGACGCAGAACAATCAAGATGATTCATCCTGTGGTGGCTCTTGCTATCGCTGGGTTGGTGGTGGTTTTTGTTGCTATGGCGGGCCAACCTATCGAAGATTCTATGCCTTATATTGTGTTTATTGTACTATTAGCACTTCCGATGTTAATCATTTCGCTATGTATTAACTTCCATGGTTTCTAATAAAATTTATGTTATTTGTGCTTTCCACATATTATTGTGAATTCTTATAGTTTCTAGCTTCGTATTTTTCTCGACTTCGTATAAGAGAGTAATGGGTAATAAGTGTAGATCTTACTGGGGTTGGTTAAAAGTGAGGTTTATGAACAAATTATTATTATTATTATTATTATTATTATTATTATTATTATTATTTTATTATTATTATTATTATTATTATTTTTTTTTTTTTTTTTTTTTTTTTTAATTTTATTTATTTATTTTTTTTTGTCTCGAGATTCCGTCTTTTTGGAATGAAAATTGTTATTAAAAATATCGAAAAGATAACTGTTCCATTTATGACATGATTCTTCCAAAATTATACATAGGTAGCTAGGCTATGTATAATTGGGGACCAAATGATGTAATGCTTGGTTCAGTCATTATGATATTTATACTTCTTCAAAGAGTTTTATATGGTTCAATCATAATAGTTCCGTCACACAGTCGGACATCCTCTGATTATTTTCAAAAGAATTAGAAAGTTTTTGTTCATATTCCCATGATAAGTCAGGAATTTCTAAAGTGACATTTGGATATTCTAGGTATAAACTTAGGTTTTAGATGAAAGTTTCTTATAGTGTGGTGTTAGTCTATTGTTTGATCAGATATAGTGTTTGGTCAAATTCTTAGGTTGATATCGAGGTATGGTTTCATATCAACTATGAATAGTGAAAGTGGTATAGAAATGGAAATAGATATAGATTACGACGATTACTGAAATATTACAAGATAGAGATTCGTACGGTAGAAAGATAGTTGTTGCACTTAGGTTACATCCATCAAACCTAAGGCAAAGTACAAACGGAAATACAACTTAGATAGTTCTAGACTAGAGTTTATTTATTTTACAGCAGGAATCCATTCATCTGCTTAACATAGAGGTCATTCTTTGACACAGTTGAGATTCTTCGACGAGTTCTTATTCCCTTGTACAAATCTTGGGCTCCCAATGGGCTTTGTAGTTCGGGCAATGACTCTTGTAATGGCCCATTTCATCACATCCATGGCATTTTATGGATGATGGTTGCTCATTTCCTTCCATGGTTTTGCAATTTCCTGTCTTATGGCCTGTTTTCCTGCACCTCCCGCACTTAGCAGTGCAAATCCCGATGTGATGTAACTTACATCTTGGGCATAGAGGTTTCCTTCCACAGTATTTGTTTTCGTTACTAGGGTTGGTGATACAGTTTCTTCTAGCTTCTGGTTTGGGCCTTTGCTGGCGAAGATAGTCAATGCGGTCTTGTAGATGATTGCGGATGCAAACATCATTGTGGAACTCACATTCGTTGAGGATAAAGGATCTTCTCTCCTCAAGTTTTCGCTTTTGGTTATTTTTCTTAAGTGCAACATCTTGCCTAATCCTTTGGGTACATGTGCGGATAGGTTTAGTCATCTTTCTTGAATCTTTTAGGCGAACTGGCCTACGTCCCATGAAACTTTCATGGTTATGCTTACAAGGTTTAGTCATCCTTTTCTCTTTCTTGTCTCGGTCGTTGTTTCTCGGATGAACTATTGTAGTTACTTCATGTACCACTGTAATGATATTGTTTTCAAATTCCCCGATGGTTTTAGGAGTCATGGTTGTGGTAAGTGCTGAGGGGGTATGGGTGTTGCTCATGTTGGCCATCTTCAATGACTATAACAAGAAACACTGATTTAGTATTCACTTTATTATTAGAATAATTTCAAATAATAAGGTATTTGCATATTATTGCTAACAATGTGATCTTAATACAAAATCAAAACCAACTGAAGGTCATAGAAATACAATGTGTCTGTGTAGCATTGTAAAATAATGATCATCTCTTGATATGGGATTGTTAAGGAACAAACGGATTCTTTTACAAAAGCTGAAGTTCAACAACTTCCTCTTCATTCATCAAGTTCTCTTTTGAATATTTGCTCTTGGAATTTCTATGGTTTATTGTTTAGTTGTGGTACATTTGATGTACAATCACCGAAAATGTCGTAGTAAGTTTGAATACAATCATCAAAATCGACATAACTCTAATAACTTGTTTGATCGATTTTTGCAAAACAACCAACACAAGGTCTTTTATTAATGTCTTATTGATTTACGTGGGTTATTTGTTTACCTAAAAGAGTAATAATTGGTGAAATTCTGCATGGCTCTTTGTACTTATATCACTATACTAGGGCTTGGTGGAAGGAGTTTGTTTACAACAGAATGATAAAATAGAACAAGACTGTCATAGCTTAAAAGTCGATTACAATTTCTGAGAGTTACAGAATTATTGCGAATACATGAAATACTAACCAAAACTATTTGGTTTATTGAGTACAACAATGATACTTAAGTTCAGTTATGTCTCTGACGTAGACGTCTAACTTCTGCCTCAAGATCCAGTTGTGCAGCTTCCATGGCTGAGAAACGTTCCTGGCACGCATTCATCTGGTTAGCTAACATGTTTTCCAAAGCTGCAATCTTTTGGCTCTGGGTTCTTGCTGCGTCTCTAGCCAACCATAATGCTCTTTCAATGTCTTCAATCCTAATGTGTGTTTGGGTATGACCTCTACCTAAACAGCGGGTTCTGGCATCCAAGTTTCTAAGTTCCTGTTCGTAATTGTCTTTCATGTTACCAATATTTACTCCTAAACCAAACACTTCTCGTCTCTCAGCATCTGTCCTCTTAAACAGAGTATCAATGTTACGGTCATACCATTCGAATCGTAATGGTTGTAACTCTTTTAGCTGTTCAGAGTGAGCGTTTAGTATGCTGGTGTGTTGGTGAAGGTGAATCCATATAGAGTCATGGGTGTGTACATTGTAATCAGGAGGATTGGGTGAGGATACATTGTTTGGGACATCTGGCATGGAGAAATCTGAGGTATTGGGTAGGGGAGAATTTAGGTTAACATTCTTCCAAGTCATTTCTTGTTGTGAACTCTGTCCATATTCAAATGTTGGTTGGCCACCAATCAAATCTTCATCTGAATAGGATTCAATTGCTCTCCTAAGTTTCTGACATGGAGGTGAGTGAGTAGGTGATGATGGAGGTGATTTCTGAGTGAGTTCTGGGTTGGTTTAAGGTTGTGACATTTGTACATAAGGATCTTCAGTATCTAGTGTAATATGATAGCTAGGTGATTCATGGGTAGTAGGAGGGGTAGTCTTAGCGATGTCAACTGGTATGGAAGACATGTTACTGTAATGATTGAAAATAGTAATTATGAGTATTTATACGTTCAAGATGTAACGTTGAGTGTGAAATAATACGGTGTGTGATGTGTGAAAAGTAAACATTAAGCATGTAAAGATTAGTACAAAACAATCTTAGTAGGTAATGTATTGAGCACGGCAGTCTGCAGACACGGAAGGCATAAGATGATAAGGTGTAGAATCATTTATTTTGAAAATATAGTTATAGTTCAGTGTTTTAAAACATTTGATTCTCTATAACCATAATCTCTGATACCAATCTGTAACACCCCCTAATTTGGTTTATGGCAGCGAAAAAGTAATTAGGGTGTTACGATGAGGATCGAGTTAAAATTTCAGAAAAACGGTCCAGAATAAGCGTTTTGAAGGTTATATGTCATTTGAAATAATAGTTTTGGTATGAAAGGAAAATATCTGATTTGAAAATCCCACAAAATGTGATAATTTGGAAAGAATGACATATTTGATTTTACACCAGTTTATTTATCAGAGTATAAGATGCCCGCTCCGTGTCTTGTCCTGCTCCGTTAATTACCTGAGATAAACATGCTTAAAACGTCAACACAATGGTTGGTGAGTTCGTGGAGTTTGATAGAAAATAACTTTCTTTCAATGAATTTAAAAAGTGTATAGTGATTGTCGAAATAAATAATAGTTCTTCATGAAATAAATAACAAGTTGTGTTGAATAAAAATCCACAAGCAAATCATGTATGATCTCCAAAATCATAAGTTTCAAGTTATAAATGAAGATGAGCTACGTTGTTGTACGCTCGAAATAAAATGTTGGGTCATCTTTTAAAC
The DNA here is from genome assembly GCA_021014915.2 of Artemisia tridentata subsp. tridentata. Lineage (NCBI taxonomy): Eukaryota > Viridiplantae > Streptophyta > Magnoliopsida > Asterales > Asteraceae > Artemisia > Artemisia tridentata. Next base: position 183,704,268 of record CP139501.1, on the reverse strand, counting down.
GTAACGATATACCAAGCATTTTGGATTGTCTTTTGTAGAATTCACAATTAAGTCACATATGATAACAATTAAGGTTCAAGTACATGATTCATAATCATAACACATAGTGAAAACAATAACCTAGTGTCTGAAGTCTATCAGTGTAAAGTGGTGGTTTACTAAATACAGCTGTATCTTAATATATATGAAACATTCATATATTCATAAAGTTATATTGCCTTAAGCCTCATGACACGCAAAACGTTAACAATTTACCGTAAAACGGCGGTGTCCCATCAGGGTTACTGATGGGTGTTTTAGCCCTCATGTAATAGGTGATTTGCCAATTCCTATTTTTCTCAAATATAGTGCATCACGACTAAATACGACTAACCATAAGGCATTCCGTCAAAGTATTTAGTGGGATAGGTCGTCAGCCTCTAACAGGTTTCGAAGCTGTTCACTATATTCGCGCTCACCGCAGTGATTAATGGCTCATGATCGAGGGACTTTATGGCAATAAAGTAAACTTAGGCAATATAGGTCTCAGGGTTCATAAAATATACGTATTCTGGTATTGGCAATTATTTCTAGTTGGAAGGTAGAAATATCATAGTAAAGTAACAGTACATTCATTTGTTATATAAATGCATACCATAAGTCTCAGTATCATGCTACATCAAGTAGTTTAAAAATGTTATCTTTCAAATTCAGTGTTTAAGCTAAGCAAGTAATTTGCGCATATAACGAACATATATTTCTCTCAAGGGCGATTCAAACATGTAAAGCATAGTGGATGATTTTGAGTAAATCATGAGAGTTTTCAAAGTATATAAGTAACTTAAAACAGTTAAAACATGTATCTCCCCCAAAAGAGTTATTAAAAACAAGTGTTAAAAGTAGGGGCCACGACTCACCTGAAGCGTATCTGACAAGATAGTATTATAAGATCTAATGAAACGATCACGGAAACGTCTTCGATACGATACCTGAATATAAGGGAAGTCTAAGATTCTGACATACTACTAACAGTGAGTGTGATGTGAGAAATCGTATAACGATTTGATCGGTGATATGAGTGTGATATGCTTAAAATGCCTCAAGTTAAAAATATAATATCATATATGATATTATCTTGATTCTTATGTCACTCGACTCAAAATATTACCTTCTTAAAATATGCTGAAATGATATGCAGAGTGAATCGCTAAATTCCTAGTTATAATAAATAACGAATACTAAATAATGCATAACTAAAATGTAAAATGCATATGAAGTGAGGGGTGAAAATAGAAAATCAAATAAGAATGTCAAGTGTATTCAATAGGTCCTTGCTCTTTCCCAGTTTTATACTTTTTACCCTAACTGCGCTTGCGTTACGTCGTTAGTCCTTGGTTATGTCCATAGTCCATAATAGTCCAATATTTGTCCATATTTCCATATAAGGCTTGGAGTTCAATGATATGTCAATTTAGGTCCTCTATAAACTGTTTTCACAGCTTCAGTCCATACGTTTCTCAGTTTGACAGTTTCAGTCCCTTAAGTTAGATCGCGTTACATTTTTAGTCCAAAAGTGTCAAAATGGTGAGGAAAAAGATGGCGAGTTTTTCTGAGTTATATTTAAGGCAAAAGAAGCTTATTTTAACAGCTTATTTTGTTGTTTGCTTATTTTTCCTACTAATGGGCCTTTAACGAGCCAAATGGCTAGCCCATTAGTTGTTTTTAGCTTGTGGGTCTTTGAGGAGGTTTGGTATATCAAAAGTGATTATTTTTATCATTTTATTTCACATATGAAAGTGCCAAAAAGCCAGATTATTTATAGCTTACAAAACAGTTCAGTGGGTTGTAAAACCCACTTCGCTAGTTTTAGTGGTTTTCAAAAGTGATTTGTACGATTTGCTTGGGCTGTTTTAAAGGGTCGTACTCGATTATTTTTACGTGATGTTTAAACGAAAATGGTAGCTAGTTGGGAGTTCTATTGGGTCGTATGAAAATAGCGTACAGTCATTAAGTTGGTTCGTGAGATTTTGGGTTATTTTCTAGGCGACGTGGGGCTGTTTCATATGGACCCAACACTTAGCATATTTTTAGCCTTTCCCAGTTTTAGTTTGTACGTGGGATGTAAGGTTTGCATGAAATGAATGTATATACGTTCGAGTAAAGCATGCATCTAAAGTTCTAAACGTGAAAGTGAGGTGGGTCGAGACTTCCCAACCTTCCACAGTGGAGGTTGGCTACCCTTTGTGGTTAACATAAAATAACGAGTGTAAAATGGCATATAATTATGTAAACGTTCGAATAATTAAGAAATGATGCATGTATGGATTTTTAATGCGAATGTGGAGTGGGATATGGCTGTTTTTATGCATCCGAAACATTTAGAATATATCTAAGAGTTTCCTCCATGCTTATACATGTGAGTATGAGGTTGATATGTGTTCGAATGAATTAAAGAATGGTGCATGGAATGACATTATTAACGTATACTAGGGTGTGAATGATTTCTAACTCGTCTTCTGTGAAAGTTGTATACATATGGGTTTCATGCAATTTATTCAAGTAACATAAACGTATTAGGCACATGATGCGTTCGAATGCATATATGAGAAGTATGCATGTGTGAGTTGTGTACGTGGGAAATGAAAATAGAAGAGGGTATTAGGCACTTACTTCACCTTTCAAAGGTGGTGAAAGACAGTTGTGGAAGTCGAGGGAAGCACAAGAACAAAGACAGTAGTCTCGCTAGGTTCGAGTTACGTTTTTGTGTGTGGTTTTCTTTAACCCGTTTGTTTCCAAATGGGTGACATCTCTTTCTGGGGTTTTAAGGTGTCTTGTGAGAGTGAAATGAGTGAAGTGTGAGCAATGTAGGCTGCTAAGAGTGGGTGAGTTATATAGAAGTATGCTACACACGCTTTGACTATATTACCCCTCAAACTCAATTATTGATCTTCACTGTAGAGGAGAGGACACCTAAGTGAGTTTCCTGACAATGTGAGATATTGGGTAGATGTGAAAACGTGGGAAACCTTATCTTTTGTGTTGTGGTGCTATAAGTGTTCGGTTTGTATTTTAAATAAATGATAAATGGGTTTAGCGAGCCACATTAATCTTCTACTGTCCAATCTTCATTCTAAACGTCAAATTGTGTCAAAAATATCAGTAGGTGCTCATGGGAAAAATCGGGGTGAGATTTGGTTGAGTTTCGAGACTTTTGTCTATACGCTTGGGTGTGAAATGGGACAATAAATGGGTCTTTAAAATCATATTCAAAACTCGACTTAAGTTTCTGAAATTTGACATTCAAGTAGTCTAGTGGGTCGTGATTGAGGTGGTGTAAAAGTATGTGTGTGTCGTGTTTAAGGATCGAGAGAACAAGGGTCGTTTTGGAGGGGATTTGGCTGGTCGAGTTCCACATGAAATGAAAAAAGGAAGATGTGGTTTTAGGAGTTGGGCCGGGAGTGATGATGGGCTGAGTTTATGGCTTGGCCCGTTTGGTTTGTAGCTTAGATAATAATTAGTGGAAGAGAAATGTAATTAATGAAAATTTAATGTAATAGTTAGAAATAATTTAGTATAATTAGGGGATGTAAACATTTTGAAGGTAGGCACTTCGTTATTACTTGTCATTATTTGGGACGTTTGAATTTAGTGAGAATGGGAGGAATCGTGATTTATCCATGTCTAGTAGTATGTGTCGTTATTTAGTATGTATCGCGAAAATGTAAAGTGGTGAAAATAACAATAAGGGAAAAAATTTAAATTTTCCCGTAAAAATGTAATTTATTAAACAGTAACTCGAGGTTATTATTAATTAATGAGGATTATCATAATGGATTTTCGTAGGATCCTACAGATGATGAGGAGGTGCTTGAACCGGAGAATCCTATGGCTAACTTTCTCGCATCTACAGGCGGCGGTCACGAGCTTGAAGATTATTATGATGACTATGCGGATCACGTCTATGATTTACCAAGGCAATTGGATGCCTTTTGCAACCTGTATGATATCAAGTTTCAAGGTCGTCGTAGGAAGTAATTTTGTTTTTGATAGGTCATAAGATTGACATGTCTTTCTTAATTATGTAGTATTATAGGTGCTGTTTTATGCCCATGTAACGGGCCGAGATGAGAGATTCACTCTCATCCGTTGTACTTCAATGTTTTTTGGAGTAATATATTTACCTGGGTGATCCCCTTTTATCAAAAAAAAAAGAAGATTAAACTTACTTGAAGAAGATCAAGCTTTTAGAGAACTTTGTTGAAGTGAAAATGAATGAAATCACAAGACATTTACGTTATGTGTAAGGATTAATTCATCACCATGAAATATTTTATTAACATTAAGTTTATTCCCACGAAAAACATGTAACAAAAAATGCATTTGCTCGCCGGAACATTTAATTACACGGGTATCTAGCGCCACAACGCACGAGTAATTAACCGGCTAATTTTTTCTTAAAAGATAAAGGTTTTTACCGATCAACTTGAAACAGTATTTACCAAATCTAGTTATTTTGTTTAGCTCCTTGATGCTTACCATAACTAGTTATTTTGTTTTTCTACAAGCGACTTTAACTCAGCTTATAGTTTTCTCATCCAAAGAATTGGCTTATCTGTTTTTCTTTTAGGGCTTGTTTGATTAATTTTATATATACTAAATTTATAACTAGTATATGCATAATGTTTAATGTTTTTGAATAATGTTTGAGTAAATATAAAAGGGGCCATTACATCTATATGTTTACGAAAGTTCAATCATACATCAATGTACTCACTTTTGTAATTACGTTAATATCATTTCAAAACTTTTGTAATTACATCAATATCCTTCCTAAACTTCTGTAATTATATCAATATCTTTCACAAACTTTTAAATTCTCATATATATCCAGTGTTGCAAAAATCGGCCAACTCGGTCAATTAATCGGCGATTACTAGGTAATCGGCCTTCTACCTTGTTGATTTTTGAAATTCGGGGAAAAAATTGGTCTGGTAAAAAAATGGGCAAACTAATCAGTCAAAAATTGGCCTAATTGGTCAAAAATCGGACTAATCGGTCAAATCGTCTTAATCGGTCAACTATTAAAAAAATATTAATTTACGCATTCTACATAATTTGGGGATCATTTATTTCACTTATTACGCACAATGGACATCGTAATCAGAATTGGAGCCTTTTTATTGAGGTTTGTGAACATAGTAGGCTTGGAATAAGTTAAGATCTTAGTTTAGCCTTCAGAAATACCCAAAACTTGCACGAAATGCCAATCCGGTTAATCATCGATTAATCCCGCTTGGACCGATTAATCCCTACAAGGTGGTCGACCGCCCGACTACCGATTCACGATTTTTGCAACCTTGTATATATCTAAAAATCAACATGTTCTTTCATCACTCGAGGCCAAAAAGTATATATATAAACAATGTGTTTTTTCATATCTATATCCAAACTTTTGTAATTTCATCATATGTTTTGTCATCACTCGAGGCCGAAAAGTATGCATGAACAATGTAATTATGATCAATATAAGAAATAAATAACAGTTTTAGAATTTAAAATCAATATAATTATGATTTAATTGATTTTTTGATATATATGACAATTTAAAAGTTTGAGAAGTATATTGATTTAATTACAAAAGTATGAGAATGATATTTATTTAATTACAAACTAATAAAAGTAAAAATAATATTATGTAGTATTAAACTTTAAGAAGTTTGCACATGTAATTTTCTCAATATAAAATATATCTAAGTTGTAGGAGAGAAAGTATGAAATTATTTTTCTTTCTTTTTTTTTTTTGTGTTTTTTTTTTTTTTTTTTTTTTTTTTTTTTTTTTTGTTTTTTTTTTTTGTAAATAGGAACCCGAATTTTCATTTCCATTAGCATGTAAAATGCTGCTAATTTTTTGTTGTCCATTTGTTGTCAAACTTCAATTAATCTTTATTAGTTATTATATTCATTGTAACCTTTTTTGAATCAATATTATTGAAAATGCCTATCAAACTATTATTTTTATAAATATCAAATAATTCTATACAAAATAAACATCTAAACATCAGTTTTAGAAGTATCTATTTTTACGCAACTTATAAATACTTATCGTACGTTAAGCAAAGCTCAAAAACAAAAATAAAGATAAAATAATAATAAGGACTATCAAACAACCTCAGCGTTCGTAAACTCGTAGTTTTAGACTTTTAGGAAGTGTAACACGAACTTAGATAGGGAAAGGTTTTTTCTTTCTAAAACGGCATAAATTTAAAAGGCATAGCAACAAGCTAAGCAAAAGAATTAAAAAGAATCAGAGATGGCTTTTCCAGAATTAATTAGATAGCCTCTCAACCCAATAAATAGAAGGCTAACGAAATCTAATGGAAATCCAATCAAACGAAAGGTGTTTAAGAGCGCGTTAATAATGAGACTTTTCTTCGGTCTTGAGGAGGCAAAAATTAAGTCGTTCCTAAACTTCCAAAGAATCCAAACAGTGGAACGGATCACCGCATCAAGGACTTTGGAGAGAATGGAGACATGTTCACCGAATATGCATTAATGGAGAAAATGTCATTAAGAATTTGTATATGAGTATCTTGTAGGTTCCACCATTTGAGGACATCTCGCGATGTTTAGGAAGCCACATTACACTTTACGAGGATATGCTCTTTCGTTTCAATGCCTTCATTACAAACCGGGCATTTAACGAAAATAAAAAAGTTCTCAACTTAAATAAACGATTTTTATTGATTTTGACTTTGATTTTCATTTATTTTTATTTTCAATAAGTTCATACTAAGATGAAATGACTTTGATTAGTTGTAGACAATTAGATATTCGATCACTTGGCAAATTGCAAAGCGTTAAAATAAAGGATCGTTTATATATACACGTTGTCTTTTTAACTAAATTATTGGTTGTCTAGTGATGTAGATGACGGTGTCATATTAAACTAAGATCTAGAGAGGATAGATAACCACGAATAATTATTAAGAAGGGTGTACGTGACATATTCTCGAAAGAGGTACTATAGCAAGAATATTTTAGGGTTACAGTTCTAAGATGCTTCCTAAAATTTTTTCTTCTTTTAAACTTTCATTGTGTCTTACCCCCCTTGAACTTCTATGTGTGGTCAAAAGTCACCCCGTGGGAAAAACGCGGGAAGCATGCATATGATCAATTGATCACTATATACTTGTGGCAATTTCATCCATTTTGCAATCCAACCTTAATTTATTTTTCTCTACAAGATATCACACACTTCGGAAGTTATATAACTAGATTTCTATAGTTACTCACTGTTGATACAAAAGTTGGCCGTTCCTTGTTTCCGTATCAATTAGATCTTAATGCTTGAGACCTGCGCACTAAGAAAACAAAAAGACACCGTTAGGCTTATCGTGGGATTGTCTCCCACGATTATCCTCCAGCGTGAGAGTAAGTAATCGGTTTTAGGGTTTAGTTGAAGAGTTAAGGTTATTAAATCGTACCTTTAATAAGAGTCGAGAGACCCTTTATATACACACGAAATCCTTGTTGGTTTCGTGTTCCTCATTCCTCGGCGTATCCGCCTAAGTCGGTCGTGTGATACATATCCCATAAATAAGAGATATCCTATATCAAGACCATAAATAACTTCGGGTTGGGCCTTCGTAAGCCCAAACCGTTATCGTGATAGCCCATTCGTGATGGTCTTGAGCCCATTCGTGATGGGCTTGAGTGGTAGTATCGTCTATTGGTCGGGTTCGTGACCCGAATGCGGACTATACGTCATCATGTCCCCCCAGTCTAGTATGCGTAGTGTAACGACTGCGGATGCTAGACTAACAAATGTAGCAAAAAGGTATTCCGGGATGCGTAGCGGAGAAGTTTCAAGTGTTTCCCGCCTAAAGGAGCAATATAATTAATCTAGTCCAAGTACATCCGTATCTCCTTCGTAAATCGTGAGGGGTGGGTGAAAAAGTGCTTCACCTTTTGTCCTCCCAGCCACACGATTAGAGCAAGTGGGTGACACATGTCAATCATCCATGCGATCTTGTAACCCTATATAAAGTTGAGCCGTCTTTTCACTGTGGCTATCACAGTAAAAACCGTCATTTTCCACCATTGTTAAACCTTCAAACAGCAATCAAAAATCAACGAAAGCTAAGGTAATAGCGCGTGCGCTTCAGAATCCTTTAAATTCTAACCATGGTGCTTCAGTTATCCGATTTTACTTCCGATATATCTGAGGACGAACTTCGTCAGTTCACCTCAGATTATTACATCCCTATCGCATTGCACCCAGTGGTTCCAGTGGCGAATGCGTCAATAGCGAACTTCCCGCAAGGGAAAGTAGGGGTATACACACGTTTCTTCGAATTCGCTAACCAACGTATGCCCATTTCCCTATTTTTGTGCGATATTCTAAACCACTATCGTCTTCATATTTCCCAACTGCACTGTATAGGTGCAGCAAAAATAACCAATTTTGAAGTAAATTGTCGCCTATTGGCGATTGAACCCACAATCCATCTATTCCGCACGTTTTATCACACCTCGTGGTCAAACGGGTGGGTGTCCTTTTCCAAGCGCGCAGGGCCGCTGCAGTGCTATACGGAAAAGTTAGACGCACTGAGGAATTGGAGGGAGAAGTTCTTTTGGGTTGATAGTGCATTTTTTCCATGGATTTTTGAGTTCTATACCCAAGAATCATTACCGAGAGATGAGCGCCCCATCCCCGGAACGTATAGCGCAGAAGATGCGGAGACGATTAATGCCAATCGCATACCGATCAAGGCGTATCCAGAGGAGTTTTTGGTGCACATGGGCATCAGTCGCAATTACTTCGGTAGTCCGGAGGAGGTGCCAACTTTTTTGGACGAGAATAGCCGGGGTAGGTGCTTGTCTCTTCCTTCCTTTTCGCTTATTAGTTGTAAGCGTTCTTCCCTTTGTAGCTTATCTAACTCATTTTGTGTTTGTTTGTTGTTTGTTGCGCAGAGATGGATCTATTCAGTGTTGTTCGCTTGGAGAGGCCGAAACAAGTGACTGTAGGGGTGCGCCCTTTGAGAGATGGCGAGGAGCCAGTTCTACAGGCTACCGCGGGGCGCACGATGGAAATCGTGCAAGAGAAGTCAGAGGATACGCCCCCAATTGTTTTAGAGGCGACTCCTCTGCGCACTTTTCCCACTCCTGAGGTACAAATCCATGTAGAAGAGTTATCGCAGACTGATTCGTCAGAAAGTGGGGAGTTTGCCATGTCTGAAAATGGGCAAGAAGGCGCTGGCCAAGGGGTGAAGCGCAAGAAAGCTGCTGGGGATGATGGCGCTGGTACGTCCAAAAGAAGGCGCCATCTTATCTCTAGTGAGCAATCATCATCATCAGAGGAGAATGCGTCGCAGAAGGATACAACTGAAACTCCTTCCCTCAAGTAAGTAATTAGGCTTGTATCTTTAGATCTGCATTTCTTTATTCCGCAATGATACTATAAAGTAGCTATGTTATCTGCGTGCAGTGTTGAGGCTGCTGGTGATGATGCTGCGCGTGTTGGGGATTCACCACCGAGGGCGGGTCCCTCGCCTACTGATCATATTGCGCAAGGATCTGGGACAAAGGCTTCTGAAGATGTGCCTACGGACCAGTTGATTGAGGAGTTATGCTTGGCTGCTGCGCATCAAGCCTCATTGGTTGCACAGCTCAAAGCTAGGCATGTGGGTGAAGGTAGCAGCAGTGCGCAGAGGGATGGGGAGATTGAGCTACTGAAGGCGCAGTTAGCTGATGCTCAGGCGGAAGCAGAGTCAACCACTGTGTATGCTCAGAAGCTTGCTGATGAGAGGCTATCATTGTTTGCCCAATTGAGCCAGGAGCGTGCTAACTTCAAAGAATACAAGGCTTCTTGTTTTTGGGTTTTGAAATATTTGGAGAATGGGAAGAATGAGCACTTCTCTAATTTGGAGGAGTTCCGCAAGTCCGTAGAGTGTTTGTTGGAGAAACAGGAGAGCAAGCTGCGCAAGCTCAGCATCGAATACGATGAAGAGTTGTACCCTCACCTGGTGTCAACCATTGCTGAACGCAGGTGGCTTATCAGCCATGGCTTGCGCCTTGCTGCCTTGAGAACTCTAGAGTCTCAAGAGGTGAAGGACTCCTTTGGGGATGTTGTTCAGTGTGCGCTGGCGCGTGGTAAGGCAGAGGCTGTAGAGGAGCTGTGTGCGAACAAGATCTTGACTGTGCCCGCCGCCCAAATACCAGGTTACAACGAGAACACTTATGATGATCTTGTTGCTGCGATGGAGAAGTTGAAGCTTTTGGAGCTTCCTCATATTGCTCAATTGGAGCGCGACCAGGATTATCCCATAGGTGTGATTATGGAGGGGCTGACTTTGGCTAGGCACACAGCAGATGACGCTGAGGCACAGCCTGATTATTTTTTGAAGCCCGATGTGTCGCAACTGCAGGTACCCTTCTTTGCTTGTCCGTGTGATATCCTGAATCCTTTCGCTCTTGAGAAGGAAATTCCTCTGAAGGAGTCCCTAGAGGCCCATGAGATGAGACTTGCGAAGAAGAAGGGTGTGAAGGGGAAAGCCATCCTTTGTGGTCTTGGTGCGGCCCATATTCCGAGGTCTGATGGAGTGCCCGTTAGCGTGCCAAAGGTGTCACCCAAGGATGTTGACCTGTTGAATAAGCTTGAAGAGGCTGGTAGTGTGGCGCGCCAAGTGGGCAGTTCAAGGCTTAAGCGCACACATAGTATATAGGCTGCTTAGATGTAGTGATGTTTTGTAACAGGTTCACTTTTTGTTGCACATGTGCATGTTGAATCTATACTGTATATGGACTCGTAGTCTACAATAAAATGTTGAAAAATACGATTGTACGCATATTAAATCAAATGTGATTGTGATTATAATGTTTGTACTTAGTTAAATTGTCTTTGTGTAAAAGACGTCTATGTTGTATCTAACATAGCAACTTGTTGTGCACATACTTAAGAAAATTTATAAAAAATCCATAATCTTGTATGAAGTTCATAAAATTTACAAGTTAATTGATTGATATGCAGCGTACTGCAAATATCATATTGAGGAGTTAAGTGTCTTAACCCCTAAATTGTTAAACGCGCACAGTGTGCATTGTTGTGTATCCGTCGTGGGATACACATTGAACTTACTCCAACGTCTTGAGAGTAAGGTGTTTAACAAGGATGCGTGATCCGATGTTGATGGGTTTGCAACCCTCTTACTCAACGAGTTTTTTAGTAGGTTTACTCATCCTTTTACCATCGTGGGTTTTAATAAGTGCATGCACGCCATGTAGGCAGAAAGTAAAGTAATAACAATATTGAGACATAAATAACATGTAAACAATAAAGTGAAATGTGTCGCAGAATTAGCTAGAAACCGCGACATTGAATTTATACTTGCAAGTTTTTGTAAAAAGAAAAACATTTGCCTAAATGAAACAAAATGTAAATACAAGGATATTTATTAAGCACTTACTAAAGTGCGGAGGTGTCCGTTTGTGAGGTCGTAACCCTTCTTAAAGATAGCATCTCTTGAGATTGCAAACATTCCATGTGCGTTGTAGCTCGCGGCCATCCATGTCACGCAGCTTGTACGCGCCTTTACCTAGTGCTTCAACGACCTCATAGGGTCCTTCCCACTTCGGTCCAAGTTTACCTGTATCTTCTGCGTGGCTTGCATCATTAGCGCGATATACAAAGTCACCTGGTCTGAATGAGGTGCTTCGAACCTTAGCGTCGTAATATCCCTTCATTTTTGACTTGGATTTTGCTTCACGTATAGCTGCGCGTTCACGCCTTTCTTCCAAAAGGTCCAAGTCGATACGTCGTTCGTCGTCATTGGTTGCGACATTAACTTCCGCGGTTCGAATAGTTGGCATCCCAATTTCAGCTGGTATGACAGCTTCTGTCCCATAGACACGAGAAAAAGGAGTGTCTCCATTGCTAACTTTGATTGTCGTGCGGTGCGCCCATAAGACATGCGACAATTCATCCACCCATCTTCCTTTGTGTTTGTCTAGGCGCGCTTTAATTCCTTCGCCTAAACTATGATTTGCGCGCTCAACCAAACCATTGGTTTGTGGGTGTTTAACTGACGCGAAGTGTTGTGTGATATTTACTTATGCGCACCAGTCTTTGAACGGATTATCGCGGAATTGTTTTCCGTTGTCCGAAACAATCTCCCCCGGTAATCCAAAGCGGCATACAATATTTTCCCAAACGAATCGTTTTACTTGATTACCTGTGATTGCCGCCACTGCTTTTGCCTCAATCCACTTAGTGAAGTAGTCTATTGCCACAATAAGAAATTTCAGTCCCCCCGCTGCAACAGGGAAGGGACCCGCAATGTCGATACCCCATTTATAGAATGGCCATGGAGAAGTGATAGGCGTTAGCTCTTGTTGTGGTCTGCGCGGAATGGGTCTATGAACTTGGCAGTCGTTACATTTTTTTATCACATCACACGCATCGCGATGCATAGTAGGCCAGTAGTATCCTGACCGCAAGGCTCGTGCTACAACGGACCGTGGTCCTGAGTGCATACTGCATGAACCGGCGTGGATCTCTCGGAGTACGTAACCTGCCTGAAGAGGTCCAACGCATCTAAGCCATGGTTGTAGAAATGAGCGCCGATATAGGATACCATCTCGAAGTTCGAACCTCTGTGCTGTGCGCCGTATCCGTCGAGCGTCTTTCTGCTCCTCGGGCAATTTGCCCTTACTCATGAATTCGATGATAGGGGTCATCCATGTAGGATCCTGCTCTTCTATCACCGTAGATATCTCCATCTCCGAGATGGATTTGTTCTTTAGGATCTCCACCAATACTTGTTTTGACAGGTGTGCGAAGCTTGTAGATGCGATTTTGCTTAGTTCGTCCGCCTTTTTGTTCTCCCCTCTAGGAACTTGTTTAATAGTAAACCTGTCAAAACCTTGGATTAGTGACTTGGTCTTGTCGAGGTACTGAACCATGTTATCCTCTTTAGCCACATATTCGCCCAACACATGGTTGGCTACTAATCGAGAATCCACATTTGCTTCTAGGTTGCGTACGCCCATTCGAGTTGCAATGCGTAATCCGGCAATTAGGGCTTCATATTCTGCCTCGTTGTTCGTGGCTGTGAATTCAAAGCGCAGCGCGTAAGTGAATTCCATTCCTTCTGGGTTGGTGAGGATAAGGCCTGCGCCTGATTCGTCTACGCATGAAGATCCGTCCGTGAACAGGACCCATGGCACTTGTATTTCTACCTCGCTCGGTGGAGGTGGATCATCGGTGTCTGGCTTTTCGATGATGAAGTCTGCTAGTATTTGTCCCTTAACCGCAGTGCGTGGTCTATAAGAGATATTATACTCGCCTAGTAGCACACTCTAATTTTGTAATCGCCCCGATGCGTCAGGTTTAGAGATAACTTGCTTGATAGGTTGGTCTGTGATCACCGCTATTGGGTGTGCTTGAAAGTATCTACGCAGTCTTTTGGCGGCAAATACTAACGCCAAGACCAACTTTTCCATTGGGCTGTAGTTAATATATGTCTTCTTGAGTGCTTTGCTTACAAAATATACCGGTGTTTGTACGGAATTCCTATCAGTCAGTAGCACTGCTCTGACCGCTCCATGAGTCGCAGATAAGTAGACGATTAACTCCTCCCCTGGTCGGGGTGCGACTAGCTTAGGAAGCGCTGCTATATGTTGCTTAAGCTGTGTGAAAGCTTCTTCCGCTTCCGTAGTCCAACGAAAGTCTCCCTTTTTTGTACACTTCTTGAGTGTTTTAAAGAGAGGAAGTGACTTATCCGCTGATTTGGACAGGAATCTGTTCAAACCGGCTAGTTTTCCATTCAGAGACTGAACTTCTTTCAACGTGCGTGGTGAAGGGAGTTGGATGACAGCCTCTGTTTTTTCTGGGCATGGCTTAATTCCATCTGGTTCTATCAAGTATCCCAGGAACATGCCTTCTGTAGCGCCAAAAGTGCATTCCTTAGGATTTAACTTCATGTTGATCTTTCGTAATGTTCTAAATGTTTCTTCAATGTCGCGCACCACTTCGTCTTCAGTAAGGCTTTTTATGACAAGGTCGTCTACATAGACCTCTAGGTTGCGGCCCACTTGCTTGTCAAATGCATTATCTACCAATCGCTGGTAGGTGGCGCCCGCATTCTTCAGGCCAAAAGGCATCTTTGTATAACAATAGACACCTTGGCTTGTGTGGAAGGTTGTTTTTTCCTCGTCTTCTTTGGTCATTTGGATTTGGTGGTACCCTTTGTATGCATCTAAGAAACATTTAAAGGGATATCCGCACAAAGATTCTACCTTCCAGTCTATCTCTGGCAGCGGGTAGCAGTCCTGTGGGCATGCTTTGTTGAGATCAGTGAAGTCTACTAACATCCGCCAACTACCATCGCTCTTCTTGACCATTACTGGATTGGAGAGCCAGTCATGGTAATAGACCTCTCGCATGATACCTGCGTCAACAAGTTTGTGTACTTCCTCTAAAATGGCTTTTGCGCGCTCTGGAGCCTGGCCGCGCTTTTTCTGCCGTACTGGGGAGTATCCTTGTCGGATTTTCAACTTGTGTTCTGCAATCGAGCGTGGCACACCAGTCATGTGCTTCGGTTCCCATGCGAAGATATCCAAATTCTTTTGCAAGAGTGCGCACACGGCAGCTCTGCCTTTATCAGACAGCGATCCCCCGATCGATACTTCTTGTTCCGGGTAATCAGGATGAATTGCGACCTTCAGATTTGGTACTTTAGCTGCGCTCTGTTCTGGGGTATGCGTTGTCTCACATGTAATCGTGTTACACTCTCTAGGTGGCGCAGCGCTATTGTAGATGGTGACAATGCCGCCTTCTACCGGGAATTTGAGCATCCCATGTGCTGTGGACGGTACTGCGCGCATTGCCGAAATTTCTGGTCTTCCAATAATGCCATTGTATGGCGAAGGAGACCTGATCACCATAAAATTCATCCAGGCTGTCGTGGAGTGTTCCTTATTACCAACAACAACTAGTAGTCGTAGTTGTCCCATGGGCCATATCTTTTCTCCCGTAAAGCCAGTCAACGACGTCGTGGCCGGGCTTAACTGTCTTTGTATCTCAGGTCGCAACCTTTTGAAACAATGCTCATATATTTTGTCTGCGGATGCCCCTCCATCAACATACATGAGGTGGATATCGTGACCCCCCGCATTTATCTCAATGGTGAGTGGTTCCGCCACTGCGTTGTCCGCAGCCAAGGTGGGGAAAGAGATTTCGCTTCCATGAGAAAATTTCTGGCTGACCTTTTGCCTAGTCTTTCGCTGCCATGATTGTATCATGTAGATCGTGTCAGCCTTGTCCTTAGGTGCTTCTTTCTTGCCCCCTGTCTTCTGTTTGTCTTTTCCATCCTTGATGTTCTTAACCAGATGGTCCAATCTGCCTTCTTTTACTAGCTTATCTATTAGTTGGCGCAATTGGACACATTCATTAGTGGTGTGGCCCTTCTGTCCATGATATTCACAGTATCCGTTCCCTACGCGCCGATCTTCTGGGGTGCGCATCGGTGGGGGTCTCAGAAAGTTCGCGCCTTCCATCGCAAATATCTCCTTTGGAGTCTTCGTTAGTGGGGTATACTTGTCGTTTCCCCGTCCGCCCCCTTGACTGCGATAGCTTTTGTTACGATTGCTACTCTGGTCATTGGATTGTCTCCTTGGCTCTTTTTGTGACCTATAGTTTGAGTAGCCTTTCTTGCTATCCGCAGCGGCGACTTCTCCTTGGGTGAAGGACCTCGTGCGCTTCATGAGTTCGTCAAAGGTTTGGGGAACCCTATCATTTAACTTTTTGATAAGTTCTGGGTTATTGATTCCGTTCATAAACCCTGAGATCTTTAGTATTTCGGGCATGCCTTGACATGTATACATTCGTCTTTATAGCGCTCCATAAAAGCGCTTGTGGATTCCCCTTGGCGCTGTTTTACCCTAGCGAGTTCGACAGGGTTCTTGGCGCACTTCTTCCACTGAGTAAAGTTCAAACGAAACGCCTTCCGCAACTCTTCAAACCCATCGATGCTTCTACGTGGAAGCTTACAGAACCAGTTTCGCGCATTCCCGACTAATGTAGAGTTAAACATGTGGCACCACACAGGTTGTGGCCAATTTTCGATGGTTGCTGCTGATTCGAAAATTTTTAGGTGGTCATCAGGATCACCTGTCCCATCATAAGTTTTAACATTAGCGGGCATGCGCCTTCTCTTATCTTTTGAAAAATCACTGATGCGCCGAGTGAATGCGTCAACCTTTTGGCGGCGCCAGGGACGAGACATATCTTCGTCATCCTGGTCGCGGTATCTTCTCCTGGACTTCCAGTGTCCTGTTTCTTTGTCCTCGTTGTCCGAGGAGTCACTTGAGGATGAGCTTACCCTTTTGCGGCGCTTGCGCCGACTATCCTCGGAATTCGAGCTTGAAGGGCTTTCGCTTGGGGAGCATCGTCGCCCCAGTCTATCGTGGATCCTGCGACTGCCAAGTCTATCATGGATCATGCGACTGCCAAGTCTAGCGTGGACATTGGTGCGCCGTCCATCATCTTCATGCTCCTCCAGAGACTGTAAGTCGGCTGCTTCATCGTCCACAACTTTCCTTCCGATCCTATTAAACACTGGGTGTCGGTGGCCATCCTTCTCGTGCCTTTCCTTTCGGTAACGTGGTGGGGATGCTTCATGCTCAGGGTCAAAGTTGAGCCGGGCTTGCAGACTCTGACTTGACCTCTTTTTCGCTTCCTCTCGCATAAGCGCAGCCAAGGTTTCATAGTTTTGAGATATGAAATCACTTAGCGCTAGTTCAGGCGTGACTCCTTCTAGCGCGAGGATGTTTGTTTCTACATCAGGACCCTTGTTTCGGATAGGCGCATTTGGCGGCTCAGTGATGTCTATTTCTGACATGGTGAAAGGAGTGCGCAGCAGGTCTACCGCGCTAGTGGTCGTCGTAGTAGCATGGGTAGTCCTTGTGAGCGGTTCTACTGGAGTAAAAGCCAGATCTGAGTATGATCCTAGGCTTTTGGGCGCACTGGTTGTTCCAGAGGCCTGCTTAGCGGCTGAATCAGTTTGCTGCTTCTTCCCCTGTAGGTCGTCATGCGTTTTCTTCGCCTGCGGGGTCCGCTGATTTTGGTTTCCATGCTTCGTCATTCTAGTTCTTAGTTTATGGTCACACGGATGGCGCCACTTGTTGATACAAAAGTTGGGCGTTCCTTGTTTCCGTATCAATTAGATCTTAATGCTTGAGACCAGCGCACTAAGAAAACAAAAAGACACCGTTAGGCTTATCGTGGGATTGTCTCCCACGATTATCCTCCGGCGTGAGAGTAAGTAATCGGTTTTAGGGTTTAGTTGAAGAGTTAGGGTTATTAAATCGTACCTTTAATGAGAGTCGAGAGACCCTTTATATACACACGAAATCCTTGTTGGTTTCGTGTTCCTCATTCCTCGGCGTATCCGCCTAAGTCGGTCGTGTGATACATATCCCATAAATAAGAGATATCCTATATCAAGACCATAAATAACTTCGGGTTGGGCCTTCGTAAGCCCAAACCGTTATCGTGATAGCCCATTCGTGATGGTCTTGAGCCCATTCGTGATGGGCTTGAGTGGTAGTATCGTCCATTGGTCGGGTTCGTGACCCGAATGCGGACTATACGTCATCACTCACTTGTGCTATTTGATTGTATTTGTTATTTTTTATGGATAAAGAACAACAATACAAGTGTGTATTTGGACACTTGGATGAAAATGGTGACGGAAAGCTATCGCCACCAGAGCTTCAAATTTGCATTGGAAAGATTGGTGGAGAGTTGTCATTGGAGGAGGCCGAGATCGCGGCTACTTTAATGGATTCAGATGGAAATGGGTTGTTGAGCATGGAGGGC
This sequence comes from Artemisia tridentata subsp. tridentata, assembly GCA_021014915.2. Classification (NCBI taxonomy): domain Eukaryota; kingdom Viridiplantae; phylum Streptophyta; class Magnoliopsida; order Asterales; family Asteraceae; genus Artemisia; species Artemisia tridentata. The sequence continues at coordinate 183,686,411 of CP139501.1, read as the reverse complement.
TTGGTGAATGTGGTTGAAAGCGCAAACGAGGAGGAAAGGATTAATGATCTGAAGATAGCTTTTAAGATGTACGAGGAAAAGGAAGGATGTATAACTCCGAAAAGCTTGAGAAGAATGCTTAGCAAGTTGGGAGAGTCGAGAACCGTCAACGATTGTAAGGTGATGATTGCTAGGTTTGATGTTAATGGTGATGGTGTCCTTAACTTCGACGAATTCAGGATACTGATGCCGTGATCATTAGATATACATGAGTTCGACTCATGTGTACATACATATAAATTATTTTTTCATTCTTTAATTGGTGTAGCATTTTTTGTTACGCAGAATTCTTTTGTCATTGGTATCATTCATTGTTTCTATGAGCTACTTAGACTATGAAATGATATGATCGATGTCATTTCTGATGTTAATTTTTTAAGATTGGTTATGTATGTAAATCTTTTCGGTATAAAGCAATTGATTGTGCTTGTGAATATATGCATTGTCAATATAAATACACATAATTTGTTGGGAAATTTTCAAAATATATTATGTTAAAATCATTTTAGGATTGAGTCTTACGAAGGAAATTAAGAGTTTGTTGTGTATTGTTGATGACCCACGAAAAGGTAATTAGTGACAGTTTTTCTGTCACAAAACCGTTGCTAATGAACCATCACTATTGTAAAGACACGTCTTTCCGAATTGGTGACGGTTACATCTATTAAAAAGGTGTCACTGAGAGAACCATCGCGACTGTTAGAAAAGGATTCAGTTAGCGACGATTTGCCTATCGCTAAGTCGTCGCTAAACCGTCGCTAATTGCACCTTTTGGTGAGCCATTGTGACTATTTGAATGGTCACGAGCATGCCTATATATAGGGCCATTATTCCGGCGTTTTTGATCATCCAAAACCAAAAAACAAACACATACAAAACCTTTCTTCCAATATACCCGATTGCTATAAATAATAGTGCTACAGAACTATTATTTGTAGTGTCCTGAAACCTCCGATAACTCGGTAGTTCATCCGGATTATCACCACCATCGTGTAGTGTTGATAATTGCTACATACGTTGCTTCATTGTATCTTGGGAGGCAATTTGTCGGTAACCCAAAACACGATTGTTCGAAAGAACGGTGGGAGCGGAATTGCTTTAATAACCGAGAGAACTCGCCTTGAAGTAACAAGTAGTAGCATTAAACTTCGTTTTATAAAACCATCTTTCTAAATCCCGAAACTAACAATATTAAAGCAATTTTCGGACAAAGATGGCTTTAAAGAATCTTCAGTAAATGTCGTGTATTTGGAACGCTTCGATGGTGGTAGTTTTACATGGTGGTAGAAGAAGATGCGTTTTTTGTGGCTACGTTGAATGTGGCATATGTCCTCACCAAGCCGTATCCTGTGGATTTTGGAAACAACCAATTAGAAACTGTCAAATTGGAATCATTTGTTCAGATGGTGATATCAACTTAATCCATTTACTCGCAACATCGGTGACTAGCACGCATTTCCTATTCCTATATATTCTTTAATTTAAAAGTATGCATTGCATGACATATATGATCACATGTGGTACAGTAACATGAGAATAAAAGCTATATATGTGTGAATTGCATGTTTAAGTTCTTTAAATAAATTAGAATACATAAGTAATATGCTATGTTGATCAGGAAAATATTAAGGTTTTGTACTTTTGTAATTACGATGCTTGCATGGAATTTTTATGATAGTTAATAAGTAAGTCATGCATATGAGCTTTAAAGGGATTCTTTATGTTAATTTTGCATGATCAATATCAATTTGTCAAGTATGTATGTAACTTTGAATTTGAATGATGGAACCACTGTATTTTTGTCAATCTGTGATGTCTTTTAAAACCTTTTAGAGTTGAACACAACTTATTATTTGTTGTGTGGTTTGGCATTTTAGTATTTGTTCATGGTCCTTCAAATGCTTTTCAAGAGTTTTCTTGAAGTAATGTATCTAATGCAATTAGTTGTTCTAATGGAAGTGGTTATCACTTGGTAGGGATCCCAAAATCATGAATTGATTTCCCCTAAACACAAATATGAAACTTTTGCAAATAGATACATGTTGATGTCATGGGAATGTACATTTTTAGTTCTTGGCAATTTGAATTAATTGTTGGCCCAAAGAATGTTGTGTGTGATTACATACATGGAACAAATTGTTTTGTTAGGAACTATAGATAATATTAATTCCATGCCGTGGCTAAACAATAAGTTTTGTCGAGTCATCCGTCTAAAAGTTTGGAATTGGAAAATGGGACGGATGTGAAATCATTCCTTATATTAATAATGGATGACGTACATCATTATCTTATACATTGATGTTATGACAGAAGTGATCCAACACTGAAGAAAACCATGGATTATGGTTTGGAATACAACGGAGAGCCATCAGTATTAAAAAGTTATACTGATGCAATTTGGATAACTGATCAAGAAGACTACGCATCCACGAGCGGATGGATATTCACTCTTGGTGGGGATGCAGTGTCTTGGGGATCAAAGAAACAGAGTTGTTTAACAGACTCTACTATGGCAGCGGAATTTATGGCATTGGCTTCATGCTGCAAAGAAACTGTGGCTATGGGACTTGTTAATAAACATACAATTATGGCCAAAACTTATGCCACCAATCTCTGTGCATTGTGATAGTAAATCTACACTATCAAGAGCATACAATCAAGTGTACAATGGTAAGTCTGGGCATATCGGACCTAGGCATAGACAAGTCAATAAGTTGATAATTGAAAAAGGTTATCACCATTAGTGTCTTACTGTTGAGTAAGATCTTATCATGCCAAATTGATTGAAAATTGTGAGGGATGGGAGTAAGCCCACATAAAATAGTCACCCATGATGGAACCTTGCCTTGACGCTTGGTATTTCACCAAGTCTCGAAATCAAGTAAAAGTACATCATCCGAACGTGACTGAAGTTCTGCGACATTTACAACACACCACCCCAGGCTTAGTGGAACTTGAAATCATAATGTAGTTAAAGGTTGAATAAAATTCTTAATGGACTTATAACACAATTGTGTTAAGTTACGGGAACAATCTTGATATGGTCCACCTATCTGAATGTGGAAGTGAGGCCTCTTCCTATGAGTTCAAGGGCTTGGCTCTAAAGCATTCAGAAAAACAAAGATAAGACCCATGGCCAGTTAAAGGGTCGACACAAAGTGGATTGAATGAACGAGAGGAGGGATATGCGTGAAGCGTTTCCATTTAGCATATAAAGGAAGATGGTTTAATGCCTTTGGTTCAACCACTCTTATCCTAGTTAAGCTTGAGCGCTTTCACTACGTAAAGATTCAAGGTGTAATATTCCATCTTTACTTATGCATAACACACCCGGGGATTTCTGAATCGGGTTAGGTCTTATGTGTCGTTTTCAAAACCTATGACTATTTTGAAAATGGTGGGGGATTGTTGGGAAATTTTCAAAATATATTATGTTAAAATCATTTTGGGATTGAGTCTTAGGAAGGAAATTAAGAGTTTTCTTGTGTATTGTTGATGACCCATGAAAACGCAATTAGTGACAATTTTTCTGTCACAAAACCGTTGCTAATGAACCATCACTATTGTAAAGACACGTCTTTCCGAATTGGTGACGGTTACATCAATTAAAAAGGTGTCACTGAGCGAACCATCGCGACTGTTAGAAAATGTTTCAGTTAGCGACGATTTGTCTGTCGCTAAGTCGTCGCTAAACCGTCGCTAATTGCACCTTTTGGTGAACCATTGTGACTATTTGAATGGTCACGAGCATGCCTATATATAGGGCCATTATTCAAGTGTTGTATTATAGTATCCATATTAGCAAGTATTACTAAGTCTAAGGGGTCATTGTGTAACTTTAGTTCTTATAGTCAAATAGGAATGTATATGTCGGTTATGCATGAAACCGACATTTAACTATTATATATAGGGTATCCATCGATAGGCTTAGATATAGAATTCGAGAGTCAAAGTCTAGGTTTTCTCCTTTGTGTTAGCAGCCAAGTTTAACTCTTTTAGAGTTGGTTTTCTTCCCCCCTCATCTCTACAATAAAGAGGTGAGGGGGGAGGGGTTATTGTACCGTTTTTCTTTTCCTTCGTTCTCAATATACAATCGTTTGGGAACAAGATTACGTCTCGTGTGTGTTACCTTTCAGTCGAGTAGAGGTAATCGAAGTGTGTCAATATATTCACAAAAGTCAGGATTCCGCATTCTAGTATCTTGGGTTGTTGGTAGATAACCAACATCAAGCGTTTTTGATCATCCAAAACCAAAAAACAAACACATACAAGGTGTAATATTCCATCTTTACTTATGCTATAAATAATTGTGCTATAGAACTATTATTTGTAGTGTCCTGAAACCTCCGATAACTCGGTAGTTCATCCGGATTATCATCGTGTAGTGTTGATAATTGCTACATACGTTGCTTCATTGTATCTTGGGAGACAATTCGTCGGTAACCCAAAACACGATTGTTCGAAAGAACGGTGTTGGGGTGTTTCGTTTGTTTCTTGCACTTCGGTTCTGGGTTTCGAGGGTATCGACTGTAAAGGGTTTTCTTGTTAGTCGATCGTTCGGCATCAAGGGTTCTTGAGTTTTCGGGTTTTCGAAGATTCAAGGTTGTCGAGTTTTTTGCAAGGTTTTTGGGTTTACAAGAATCGGTTTGCAAGGTTTCATATATATCGACAAAGACAACAAGGTGAGTTTCAAGCAAGAAGAAGGTATTTTTTGTTTTTGGCGGTTGTTTTCAAAAACAAAATACGACAAAAGTAGGTGTCAAAAGTTTTTCTTCTTTGCTTGTTACATGCATAAGCTGATAAGCACGTGATTGTTTTTCTTGGAACATGCATGTAAGGTAGTATTAAGGTGTGTACTTAATTGTTACATGCACGTAATGAAAATATTGAATAAAAGAAGTTTTGTTTTAGTTGAAACTTTAATTTGTTGAAGGTTATATATTCGACAAAGGTTGTAAGTTTCAACGATTTCTTGTCGTGTTGCTTGGTAGCTGTTAGCATATAAAGTCGACAAGGGTGTTTTAAAAGCACACGGGATACTTTGTTTAGTTCGGTGTTGTGAGGTTTATATCACAAGGTTATCAGAATAAACAAAGGGTTTGGAAAAAGATGACGGGGACCAAGTTTGACATCGAGAAATTCGATGGGAAGAATGACTTCGGGTTATGGCAGGTAAGGATGAAGGCTTTGCTGGAACAGCAGGGATTAGCTGCAGCATTGGAGGATTTACCTGCAGCTACAATAGTAGCATACGATAATGTCATTCAGAAAAAAGCTTACAGCGCATTGATCTTGTGCTTGGGTGATCGTGTCCTACGGGAGATCACCAAGGAGACGACTGCAACGTGGATTTGGAAAAAGTTAGAGACTTTATACATGACAAAGTCTTTAGCTAATCGTTTGTACTTGAAGAAGAATCTATATATTTTTCACATGCATCCGGGTAAGAGTCGGTCTGAACATATTGATGAGTTTCATAAGCTGGTAGGTGACTTAGCGGCTATAGATGCTGCTATATCGGATGAGGATCAGGCATTATTATTACTCACATCTTTACCATCGTCTTACGGTAATTTCGTGGATACTTTGCTATATGGTCGGAATACTTTGAAGCTAGAAGACGTGGTCGCGACACTTCATTCTAGGGAACTTCAGAAGATGACGGAAGCAAAGGTTGATGGTGGTGAAGGGTTGTTTGTGAGGGGGAAGTCTGATCAAAGTGATATGCAGCAGGGTAAAGGTAGTGCGTGGTCAAAGTCACAAGGAAGAAGCAGCAGACTCAAGTGTTATATATGTCGGTCTGAGGAACATTTGAAGAGGGGTTGTCCCAGATATAATCACAAGAAATCTCAAGGTTTTGTCAGGAATAAAGATCAAGTATCCGGTTATGGAGTTGATGGGTTTGACAATGCTGATGTTATGATGGCTATGAGTGTTGAAAAGTTATTAGACTGGATCATGGGTTCAGGGGGCTCATACCATATGACATACAGGAGAGATTACTTGTTTAATTATACGGAGTATGACGGTGGCAATGTACTGCTGGATGATGGCAGGGAATGCCGTGTACATGGGACAGGTAAGGTTCAAGTACAGATGAGGGATGGGTCGAGTTTCGTTTTGGAAAACGTCAGGTATGTTCTGGAATTAAGGCGAAACTTGATATCGCTGGGTACTCTTGAAAAAGAGGGTTTTACCATGAAGATGCAGTCGGGAAAGATCAAGGTTATAAAGGGTTCACTGGTGGTTTTATCAGGAACAAGGAAGACTAATTACGTATACTCTTTGGATGGCCATGCAGTGGCGGGTGAGCTTAATGCTAGTGTTGAAGAAAAAGACAGTCTTGCGCAGGTTTGGCACAAAAGACTGAGACATATCAGTGAGGCGGGACTTCAGGTGCTAGAAAAGCAGGAGCTGTTTGGAAAGAAGAGTCTAGGTAAGCTCGATTTTTGTGAGAATTGTGTTCTGGGAAAGTCACATCGAGTCAGTTTCGGTGTAGGAAGGCACACTACTCAGGGAGTGATAGACTATGTTCATTCAGACTTATGGGGTCCGTCTCAGGTGGAATCATTGGGAGGTAAGAGGTATTTCTTATCTATTGTTGATGATTATTCCAGGAGGGTATGGGTTTATATTCTCAGGTTCAAACACTAAGCATTTGAAAAGTTCAAAGGGTAGGAAGCAGTTAGGAGAATCTCAGACTGGAAGGAAGATCAAGAATGGTAATTTTCTTGTGTCTTGTAATCAGAGGTCTACACAACAATGTATGAAGAGTGGGGTCGCCAGACATTTGGGTGTTGCAGGGTTACAACAACAGAATGGGTTGGTTGAGAAGATGAACGTGACACTCTTGGCTAAGGTACATTGTTTTCTGATTCAGTCTGGTCTGTCCAAGGTTTTTTGGGTAGAGGATACAACCATGTCTACATATCTCATGAATAGGTCACCATCATCAGCGATTGGATTCAAGACGCCTATAGATATGTTAGGGTTTTTTGGTTGGCTTGCTAGTAATAAGCAAGGGATGCTTGAACCGGTTAAGGTCAAGTGCATATTCCTGGGATACCATAAAGGTATAGTGGGTAATAAGCTTTGATGGTTTGATGACGTTACTTCAAAGGTAGTGCTTTACAGGAATATGGATTTCAATGAGAGTAAGGAATACAAGAAAACTCTCATTGGTTCTGGTGTAGGTACGAGTTCAGTGCAGGTGTTGCAGGGAGTTGAGTTTGAGGTGGAACCACTTGGGGATCAAACATTTGAGGTGGAACCTCAGGGGAATGTCGGTCAGGTAGTTGGTTCACAGGAAGTACAAACTCAGGATTTAATAGACTATCATTCAGCACGTGATAGGGAGCAACACTCAGCACGGGAACTATACAGGTATAGAGAAAACAGTAATGAGGCTGCTTTTGCAGTTGCTGCAGTGGAAAAGATATACGCACACGAGTCATTGACTTTCAGTAATACAGTTGCTTGTGAGGTGATTTCCAAGTGGAAGACTGGATTGAAAGAAGAAATGGATACTCGGTCAGATGTGTGTGTGCTCAGCAACGGTTGCAGGAAAAGCAGTGACGACAGCCACAACTATTACTGGGAGTATACACCAGGTAAGTTCATACATCTATTTCTCTATATGGATGGTATGGTTTTTTCTTGCGGATGCAAGGCTGAGATCTGGGTTACCAAGGGTTTGCTAGATAAAGCAAAAGGAAATATACTTGGTATGGAGATCATCAGGGATCAGAGTGGTAATACTCTGAGGGGGTCACAGTCCAGGTTTCACAACGGTAAGTTGGTACAGACTTTGTTGGAGGGACACTTCATACTGTCGTTGAAGGGTAGTCTAACAGGGGACTGTGATGTGGAAAAGAATGGTAAGTGGTCATATACATATGCGGTTGGAAGCCGGGAATATCAGATGGTCTGCACGAGACCTGACATAGCATCTGTAGATGTGGGTATGTTGGATAGGTCTGATCGTGGATTACAGACATACGTACAGGTTTTTGTGGATTTTGACTACGCTATGGGTAGATCGATCACTGTCATGGGTAGATCAATCACAAGGTACGGGTTTATGATACAAGGATGTGCAGGAAGCTCTGAAGCTATGATGCTGCACATGGAGGCTTTGTCAACAACTGAAACGGCGTATATGACACTTACGGAGGCTGCAAAGGAGGCTATTTGGCTAAAGGGACTCTCGATAGAGTCAGGAGCTAAACTAATGTTAGTAGCGGTTATCGCTACTACTATGTGGATGAAGGCACACCCCTATCCGAGGTTCCAGTGCTGGTTGAAGCTACTGCGTATCGGAGTAGGCTAATATGGTACTAAGGTGGAAATTGTTGTATTATAGTATCCATATTAGCAAGTATTACTAAGTCTAAGGGGTCATTGTGTAACTTTAGTTCTTATAGTCAAATAGGAATGTATATGTCGGTTATGCATGAAACCGACATTTAACTATTATATATAGGGTATCCATCAATAGGCTTAGATATAGAATTCGAGAGTCAAAGTCTAGGTTTTCTCCTTTGTGTTAGCAGCCAAGTTTAACTCTTTTAGAGTTGGTTTTCTTCCCCCCTCATCTCTACAATAAAGAGGTGAGGGGGGAGGGGTTATTGTACCGTTTTTCTTTTCCTTCGTTCTCAATATACAATCGTTTGGGAACAAGATTACGTCTCGTGTGTGTTACCTTTCAGTCGAGTAGAGGTAATCGAAGTGTGTCAATATATTCACAAAAGTCAGGATTCCGCATTCTAGCATCTTGGGTTGTTGGTAGATGACCAACATCAAGCGTTTTTGATCATCCAAAACCAAAAAACAAACACATACAAGGTGTAATATTCCATCTTTACTTATGCTATAAATAATTGTGCTATAGAACTATTATTTGTAGTGTCCTGAAACCTCCGATAACTCGGTAGTTCATCCGGATTATCATCGTGTAGTGTTGATAATTGCTACATATGTTGCTTCATTGTATCTTGGGAGACAATTCGTCGGTAACCCAAAACACGATTGTTCGAAAGAACGGTGGTGGCGAAATTGCTTTAAGGACAGAGAAAACTCGCCTTGAAGTAACAAGTAGTAGCAATAAACTTCGTTTTATAAAACCATCTTTCTAAACCCCGAAACTAACAAAATTGTAGTATTTGTGTGGCATGAGATGCTTCCCAACCAAGTAACTATTAGTTCAAGTCTTAAATGAAATAAGGAAATCGATCATCAAGCGACCCTCGTGATCGGTCTCAAGTGACAACTAGAATAAGTGTGTGGCATAAATATTGTGGTGTATATCCCGTGTGAGTTTGTTAATTTTTCTTTCTAAATAGAAGAAATAAATTCTTTCTATATTTAAATAAATATACCTTTAGTGTTCAAAGTTAGAATACGAAAATTAGTAAAAAAGGTATTGACTCATTTGAGGAAATATACCCTTCAATGTTCAAAGACTTGGATAAACGACAATATATAAATCTTTACCAAGGAAAAATTGGTTCAATGTTCAAAGTTAAGAATATGATAAACAAGTAATAAAGGTTGAAATTTGGTAGTATCTTCTTTTATAACTCGTTCTATACCAAATTGGAAAATCTGGGAACATGTAATATAAGTATATATTAAAACCGGTGACGACGACGCCGTTTTACCGGCTATTTTCCCGCCAAAAATTCAGGCCATAGCGTTTAGCCCGTTTAGCTGTCCTTGGTGGCCCATGTGATCCAAAACTAATCCAAAATAACTATGGCGAGACACCGAGAAGTTTCCAGGCACCTACATATAAAAAACGTGTGGCTGCTATTATTATCAATCAGATCATGAAGAAGATGGGGAAGAATGATGAGTTTCAAGATCGATTACTTCCATCTCATACTTGCGCCTGCGATGGTGATGGCGGATTGCGGATTGTGGATTTAAGTAAGATTGGGGGTTTTGATAATTTAGGGTTTGTTTACAAATTGTCGGCCTTTTTATAAGCTTTATGTTTGCTATTATCTAGGTTGTTGCCTACGATTTGTTTTTCAATTGTTAATTTTGTTAATTTTTAGTTTTTTAAATATTGGGTTTGTTTTTCAATTGTTATGGCCTTATAGGGATTGAGAGGTGTTTGGTATTGCGTTTTTAGTTGAAGATATTAGTTTTCCAGTGTGTGGGCTATTGTGTAGCTGATTTTGATTGTTTAGGCGTTAGGTAATTACCTTAGGAGTAGTCGCAATAAAACGGATTCTGATTGTTTGAAGCTTGAGTGTTTGGATGTGTGCTCTTTTAGTGATTGTTGCCAAATCATGTTCGAGAATTTGATTATCAATTGATTTGATATGATAAAGTAATTTGAAGGGAAAATTTTGATTATTCACTTTATGTTTCAGATTGACCAAGGTTTGGAGGAAGATCCTAGATTAAAGGTTATGAAGAAGAAATGGTTTGAAGGGAAAAATTGTCTTGATATCGGCTGCAATAGTGGATTGATAACCATTACAATTGGTAATGATGATCCTTCTGTTAGATGATCATGCGTTAGAATTCAATAGTTGAACAAAACGTTTTATTAAGTAATTCTTCATTTGTGACCTGTTTGCGTCATTTGGTAGCCTAAGAACCCTTAAAAACACTTTCAGAAATGATGATTTTTAAGTGGAAATGGTAAATTTATGCACACAAAGTGTTAATATTTACATTTAATGTCAAAATAAACAAAATTGCGCGTTATAAATTTCCCAAACAGTGACAAAACCATCTTTCAGTGTCTCGATTTACAAAAAAGGTCCAATGACTAAAATGGTAGAAATGAAATATTATGTTGGAATCTTTTCGCACAATTATTTTCATCTGAATGTGATTATTTATTTTGTAGCAAAAAAACTCGGCTGCCAGAAGATCCTTGGAATTGACATTGATTCAGGTAACGTTTGAATCTCATAGTTTTAATGAAGATTCTTCCAGCTCTGCCTCTTCTGCATTCATGCCTGCAGGTATTTTTTGTCAGCCAAAAATTTTAAAGCAACCCCTTTTAAATATTATTTCGCAATAAGTTGTAACAGAATGTGGTGTCTGCAGATTTTCCTGAGACTGGCTCCTCAGTTGATGCACAGAACCGTGCAACACCAGTATCAACGATATTAGATTTTTCTAGAGGCATCGTTTCATTGCAACCCTTGGCAACTCGAGGCATGTTTACGTGTTCATATTTTTTTTAATAGTGCATACACTACTTTTGTGATGCCGGGTTGCCTAACTAATTATTGTGGGTTTATTTTGGATGTCCTCTGCAGTAGTTCGCATAGGCGGACATGCCGGCTTGATTCCCTGCCAAGATTTTCTGCTGGTATGCAAACATATGCGCATCCTACGTATGAATTTTGTTACATCTTGCTTACAGTTTACTTTGTGTTATTTGCTTTCTGCTTCTTCTTTTTTCATCACCATATTTGACTAATTTATGTGCACTTTTTATACAGCTGGACCCTATATGCTTAACCGTTGCCGGTCATCTTCAAATGGTTCACGACTTCCTGTTCGACGTGAAGGTTACATTTTAGTAAATATGTATTGTTTTTTACTTATTCTTTCTTTTTTTCAACTATGATTTACTCAATTGATTACCTTTTCTATTATATCCATATAGGTGCACCAGTGGAATATAGATGCTTAGGAATATGCGACCAGATATGTTCCCATTCCCGTGCTCTTTTTTTGCTAGAGGAGAGGATTGCGTCTCTGCCACTTAGCACCGCCCCACAATATCACAGATGCTGTGCAGCTGGACGCGTTGTCTTACGTAGTCATCAGCAGTATCCTGCATACATAAGACAATTATTTTCAGACAGACTTATTTGTTACCAGTAAGCGTGTGTTTCTTTCGGTGTACATATCGTCTTTTATGATTTGCAGCCTTCAGATAATTTCCAATTCCAATGTGCAACCTTGAAGAAAGCTACTTACGATGGTATAAATGGAACGTACTACACAGCGACAACAACTAGGAAGTCGGCCAGGGCCGAAGTAAGTACTAAGCATATAGTACTGTACCTACTTGAATCGTGTTTGCTGTTTTTTAATATATTTTGATTCGTGATCAAGTTATGCTGAAAGACAGCACAGCGACAACGACCAGGAAGTCGGGCAGGGACAAAGTAAGTAATAAGAATATAGTGCTACACCCATTTGAACCGTCTTTGCTGTTTTTTTAACATCTTTTGATTCATGAACAGGTTGTGCTCAAAGACAGCAAAGAAGCTGATAAATTCAGAGGGTACATGAGATACTACGGGTTGGTAACTTTGCTTTTACGGTCTTCTCATATGTTAAAGTTCTTTGGTCATTGCTAAGAGGGTGTTTGGGATTGTCTATTAAAACTATATTTTTCTTTATTGTGTCTTCGTTTTATAGGTAACAGATTTGTATCATAAATATTTTGGTCCGTGTATATCGTTGAAATCCTATTTCGTTATTCTTTTCTTTTTAGCAATGTTAAATTTTGCCTTTCTATTATTATTATGGTGGACTTGATGGCTGCTACAACAGGTAGGTAACGGTACGTTTTCGGGCACATGTATTTGATATTCGCATTTGGGTTTTGTTTAACGCTTATGTGGTTTTTGTAGGCGTCGGATGAAGGTGGATTTGATTGGGTTTGTATTACTCTGTTACCCAAGATAATGCCAACCGACGAAAATATCTTTGGAATTTGTTTAAGCTCGATATCCTTGAAACAGGTTCATTCGACTTGCTCTTTGGTTTTCGGAATTTAAAAACTTTGTCGTGTTGATTAATGTTTCCCTGGTTTATGTGGTTATAACAAGCAGCAGTTCAAATGATAGTTTTAGTGACGCGTTCCTTCTTGAAGAAAATTTTCTTCGTATATGTACCTGACACTTACTTGCAACTGGTAGTGTGCTCCTGAAACTCACATTTAAAGGTTCGTTCTTTTTGATAAATCACATCACATTTGAATCAGTATATAAAATATTGCACCTTCTCAAAAAGGTTTGATTTTATTGCAGGTGATCTTCACTGGATAATAATCTATTCTTTTATCAACAAAATGGATTAGTTGGTTATTTACGAGTTGGTGGAAGATTTTTCATCTATATTTTATTCCCTATGATGCTAGGTGGGGTTCTTGGTGGCAATGGGTAAGTGACACCCGCGTATGAATTAATAGAACTTTTTCCTTTCGGTTTACGGCAGCTCTAATATCTGCAAAATTTCTTATGTAGCTCAAAATTTGAAGGGAGGCCACAGTCCCGCATTCGCTGATTTGAGGCAAACGGTTTCGCAAATGGAGAAAACGAGGCTTTTTATAGAGTTTACGCCTTTTATATGGTGAGGTTGGTTCAATAAAGAGTTTAAGAAGTTAATGCATTCTGAGAATGCAGGTAAGCTGTTTTCAGATTCTTGGGTGCTAAAACTTATTAGGAACCATTTTAAAAAATAGTTCCATGTTTTTATTTAGGAGGGAAAGGAAGAGGACGCCGCAATTGTTGCTCCAAAAAGGAAAAGGGGTAGACCACCTAAGCTACAACCCAAAAGGCCGGAGACTCCAGTCACAGGTATGATTTAAACCTCCTAAATATTTGAATATCATTGTTTGACAATTCGTTAGTGTATGGTTTTGAACATTTTTTTCCTTATTAAATATTATTGCAGTTGAATATCATCAAAATGGAGGTGTTGGACCAGGTGAAATTTCTGTGGTGGAAGGTC